>MU006789.1:199253-226822 GCA_010093635.1 Massarina eburnea CBS 473.64 | reverse complement strand
ATGGCTCAATCCTGGCCATCCGATAGGCCCTCAGATAAACGGAATCCAAACTCCTCTGGGCCTAGTCGAGACCAGTTGCAAGAGACTATGCGGTAGTCGTACGATATTCTATTCTATTTCTCCCCTTGCGCTCTTATCAGGCAGCGGCGTGTGCCACACAGGTACTGCACGTGACGCAGCACCAGAGAGACATCTAGACGTCTGGAGACAGAGACAGAGAGAGGGAAGATGCTTGCACACTCCCAACCGTGGTCCTGCCTCTAGTCTTCCGCGAAGACGACCCTGGCCACGCCGCTGTAGCGTGCTGCAGCCATGCAAACGGCCATGCACTGGGACATGGCGCCGCCCTCATTCACCCAGATACATACATATGTACATACTTCCTCGCGCACGGGCAATGCGCGATCTTAGCGTAACATCACTGTCGTGATCCAGCGTCCAGGATCCTGATGCACATGTCTGGGTAGGGATGGTTGATGATGTGCGCAGATAGTCGCGATAGACGGCCCCCCCGTCGCAGTCGAATCTATAGTGTCGCCGTGAGACAGAGCTACAGGAGAGGCGCGTCGCACACGCGTGGAATGAGGCACATGGCACCTGGGCAAGGCCGTCGGTAATGAAGGCAATGAAAGCAACACGCCCGCTGCTTGTGCAGAAAAGCACGGGATTAGCTCGCTTTCGCTGCGGGCCACGCGCTCCAGGCCGACCAGTGCTGCGTATGGGGCTTAGCGTCAGCTCGAGACCGCCGACAGTCGAGAGTTGGACCTCACCTCGATACCGCGCTGCACCTCACGACGCTCCACAGTCACCGCGTCTCCAGCGTCCCCCGCCCGATCTGCCGCGACACTGCTTTTGCAGTCGTCCCTACTGCTGCCCGCCGTCCGTCTTCTCGTGCTGCGTCACTGCGCCGACCTCGCCCGCTCGCTTCATTGTTCGCCCTCCGCCACTTTGAAACCTCGACTGTTCTGACGTTTCGAGTTTCAACGACTTCTCCGTCAAAAAGGCGATCCGGGGACTCACAGGTATGTCGCCGCTGCCATGCCAACGCAGCAGTCATTGACGTCGTAGTTGACTATCCCGTTCGGCTACCAAGCGCTCCCGCTCCCACTCTTTGGACCCCTCGTTTGAAAGGTAGTACCGCTCCCCGACAGCTCCGCCGAAGACAATCCCTCGCCGAGCGCCCTTGCGAATATATCCTACCGCCAAACAGCCTTTGCCTTGCACAAGCTAGATAAACAGCAAAAATGGTCGTCGCAACCATAAAGTACGTGACTCCCTGCGTGGAGACCTGGGTGCCTCTTCCGGAGCTGCCATGTCCACCGGACTATCCATCTGGCACTGCTGACACTGCCGCCCAGATGTGTCGTCGTCGGCGATGGTGCCGTCGGCAAGACCTGTCTCCTTATCAGCTACACCACCAACAAGTTCCCCTCGGAATACGTTCCCACCGTGTTCGACAACTATGCCGTCACCGTAATGTGAGCACTCGTCCCGGCACCGTACCCATGCCGAGTCACTGTACCCAGCCCGATTCGGAAGACCCGCTGGCAAATGTCCAAGCCTGGTGGGGGGTGGAAGGCATGAGGAGCCATGGCTGATGACTTGCAGGATCGGCGACGAGCCATATACCCTGGGCCTATTTGATACCGCCGGCCAAGAAGACTACGACCGGCTCCGCCCGCTATCATACCCCCAGACCGACGTTTTCCTCGTTTGCTTCTCCGTCACATCACCCGCATCATTCGAGAACGTCAGAGAGAAGTGGTTTCCGGAGGTCCACCACCACTGCCCGGGCGTGCCGTGCCTAATCGTTGGGACGCAGGTGGATCTCCGAGAGGATGCGTCGGTCAAGGAGAAGCTCGCTAAACAGCGGATGCAGCCAGTCCGGAAGGAGGATGGCGAGAAGATGGCCAAGGATCTCGGTGCGGTCAAATACGTCGAATGTTCGGCTCTGACGCAGTTCAAACTGAAGGATGTGTTCGACGAGGTAAGCGGTCGCGCGACAGTGCTCTGTAAATCTAGCTAACCTCTATCAGGCTATAGTAGCGGCTCTCGAACCGCCACAGACGCGGGAGACTCACGGAGGGAAAAAAGACAAGTCCCGCAGGACAGGAAAGCCTTGCACTGTGCTCTAGAGGAGGTGGAACGTCCATGCACTTTCGATTCTAAACCAATTTTTAAAGGCCTGGCGTGATTTTTGGATACCTTGCGGCTTGCCGGCGCCACCTGGATAGCGATGTCTTCTTCACCTCTATTTTCCAATGCAACTTCGTTTGCTCATCTCCCATCAATTGCAGTCCGCAGTCATGCGGGCGGTGACCTTGGAAAGTGAGATGGGTGGTGACATGATTGAGGCAACATGAGATTGGGACTGGCGGAGGATTGGCTGGTAAGAGACGATTGGCACAGGTTCAGACGGTGCAGTGTCAGGTCACGGTAGTATCAAATATCTTCTTCTCTTCATTTCCATATCTTTGTCTCTCTAGAGAAAGTCACGTCTTATCTTATCGTCACTCAATTTTGGATCCACGGCGTTTGTTTGGCTGAATTTGCACTTGCTATTGTTGTGTCATTGCCTGGCGTGAAAGTGAGGTGAATACGGGCGTTTGTCGTCGAGCGACAGGCCGCTCTAAAAGAAATCTACTCACGTCCCACCACTTTCTCTCCTCCATCAACAAACCGAAAAGCGCTGGCTGCGCGGACTGCTTGTTGATCAATACAGCATCATAACTGTATTAACCTTTGGGTACAGAATAGGAACCGAACCTCTCGCCGTTGGACGCAATCCCCGAACACCCTGAACACCACCAGTACATTTGTTGGAGAGATTTGTCGACGCTGTAAGTCGTCCTCCCCCCGCTCGCGCAGCTGCTCGGACTGCTCACTGCTACGAACACTCTACTGACTCCGCTTTTGCTCCAGAGTTGTTTGATGGACGAGTCGTCAGGGACGCGCCGTGAGCGGGCGCCTCCGCCGCCGCCCATCATGGTACCGAACCCCTACATGCTTGTGTACAAGACCCCGGGACCGAACGCCTTCGCCATCATGGAGAGGAAGAAAAAAGAAGAAGAAGAGGCTCGTAAGAGGGAGCAATCCATCTCACATGGAGAAGACAAGAACGAGCCGTCGCGTTTGTCTCACTCGACATTGGTACCAGATACGGGCGTGACCACGTTCACCGAGGTGATGGGGCGAGCCAATCGAGGCTCTCCGCAGAAACACTCGCGTTCGGGAAGCTCCCATGCTACCCACAATGTGTCTCAAGCTCCCTCGACGTCGGGCGAGAGCTACAGCACCGAGGCACTTCGTAGGGCCTATGATCCGAGGACGCGGCGAGCAAAGCTCGAGGCCGAGAAAGAGCCTAAGCTGTTCAATCTTATGAGACAAGCTCCAGGCACTACGAGTGAGGGTAAGTGACTCCACAGCTTCACCATGTCAACGATTGCTAAGAGATCTAGAAACCCCGGGTCTCGAGTACGGTTCCTACATCGAGACGCAAGATATGCGAGAGAGACAGGCCAATCTCAGCAAGCCATCCCTAGTTGAGGATCATGCTAAGAGTCCCACCAAAAAGAAGCTCTTTGGTATGAACTTCCTATCGTTCAAGAGCTCAACGCCGCAACCAGTCCCTCCCAAGGCGGCTAAGACGCTGGGCTTGAGAGAGTCCAAAGGACGCATCAAGTTTCCCTCGGCCAACAAGCTGTTCGGAGGTGCCTTTGGATCCCCGCGTTCCCATACTGAGAGTACAGTCGCGTCCAAGAAGACTGCCCATCAGAAGCCTGTATCCCCGCCTCTTGCGCCTCTTCCGCCCAAAGTGTTTGGTCCGCATTCTCACACTCTTAGCCACCGTCGACGCAGCGGCACCTCCACTCCCCGAGGACGACCTGGTCGTTATTCCCCGAGGAAACCTATCCCGTTTACGCCTATCGAGGAGTCTGATGGGCACGAACGTACACTCTCTCCGGATAATCAGCCCCAATGGCCGCCTCGCGTATCGTCCAAGCGTCCGTACATACCGTACCTCGAGGGGAAGCAGCCTACTCTTCCCTCTGTAGATAGAGCAAAGGAGTTTGTAAACGGTCGTCGCGATACAGAAACTCACTACGATTCAGAGGATGAGAAAGAGCAAAACTTCAAGGATGATGGCAAGCAGCCTACTCCTCCCTTTGGCGGATTTTCTCCCTTTGGCGGATTTGGAGCTAGCACTCCCTCTGACGATTCTGCAGCTAGAGCAAGGGAGTTTGTAGCCACTCGTCGCGAAATGGGAATTCACTACGGTGCAGAGAATGACAGCAAGCAGCCGGACAGGCCCGACCCGGTCAAGACGGCCAAGAAGACGGCCAAGAGGAAGCCTCCCCAGGTTCATCTTCCAACGCTCCTGCTGCTCGACCCCAACGCCCAGCTAGATGAATACACCGAGCGTTGGGAGAAGGATGAGTTCGCGGAGGCTCGGGATAAAAGCATAAATAGAGCCTATGCTAAAATCGAGGCAATCCAGTCGCCGCTCAACTCAGCTTCGGCTCAGATAGAGGAGGAATTGACGAAGGACTCCCCGCAAAAGACTCAAGGGTTCTCTAGTTCTTCCGAGGCTCACGTCAAGGCTAAAGCGCCGCCCAAGCCAGCTCCTAAGGCCGAGAAAGCAGAGAAGGCTTCCCCAGAAAAGACTCAGTCCTCCAGTGCTGCGAATGAGGCTGCGCTTAAACGACTGCCCAACATAGCTTCCAAGGTCGAGAAAGCAGAGAAGGCTTCCCCAGAAAAGACTCAGTCCTCCAGTGCTGCGAATGAGGCTGCGCTTAAACGACTGCCCAACATAGCTTCCAAGGTCGAGAAAGCAGAGAAGGCTTCCCCAGAAAAGACTCAGTCCTCCAGTGCCGCCGAGAATGAGGCTACGCTTAAACGACTGCTCAACGTGACTCCCAAGGTCGCGAAAGCTGAGTCTCCGCCCAAGCCAGCTCCTTCCAAGGTCGAAAAAGCTGAATCGCCACCCAAGCCAGCTCCTAAGGCCGAGAAAGCTGAATCGCCACCCAAGCCAGCTCCCAAGGTCGAGAAAGCTGAATCGCCACCCAGGCCAGCTCCTAAGGGCGAGAAAGCAGAATTGACTACCCCGCAACCAAAGAGTCGGTTCTCTAGTCCCTCCTCCTCCTCCGAGTACGACGAGACCACAGATGACGAGTACGAGCTATCGGATGACTCGCAGCAGGACCCCTTCTTCGTGTCAGAGCTTCCTAGCCCTCACGAGGCGGTCCCGCCCCCTTCGCCCACGAGCGTCAAGTCGGACGGCGATGCTGCAGGCGAGCTTCTTCTACCGAACGTATACAAGCCGTCCAAGCCTTCCAAGACATCTGCTCAAGCAGAGACAAGCGGTCTTCTACTTCCGAGTGTATACAAGCCCCCTAGGTTCGGTAGCGACGCAGGCGAGAACTTCCCCCCGAGCGTGTACAAGCCGTCCCAGCCCACTGCGCGCGACAGTACGGACGAAGATAGTAGCTATGAGATGAAGCTCGAGAGTCTACAGGCCACTGTGTACGTGGCCCCAGCCAAGGACGTGCCTGTGAACGACAAGCAGACCAGCGACGGCCTACATCCTACATTGCTTCTTCCGAAGATATACGTGCCTCCGTCCAAGCAGACGCCGGCAAGCATCCAGGACATCGACAAGGTAAGTCACATGTCGCTCCTTCCTCGCCGCAGCTCAAGGCAGTCACCCCGCGCAAACGCGCGGTGGTGCCTGCTTTGTTTGCTTCGCACCTTCACTTTGCTAACTCAACACGACAGACCGCCGACGACCGTTCCACCGACACGACGCTCGCGACTCAGATGTCCCAGACAGCTTCGACGGCTCCTCAAGACTCGATCGGCAACACGTCTCGGACCGAGAAGACCTGCAGCTGGCCAGCTTCACACCCCAAAGCAATGGCCCAGGCATCCTTTGGCTCTGCGTCCTCAACGCCGCGTCGCAACCTCACCCGTGGATCGCGCCCGTCGAGTGGATACCAGCTTGCCGAAGAGGATCGAACTGCGCAAGAGACACGTCAGGACAAGCCGCAACTGACGGACATGTTGAGTGGCGTGAGCCCGACCCCGAGTCGTCTGCACCGAACTCCTAATCAACAAAACCAGTTGTCGGTGAACAATGAGCCGAACACGCAGATGCCGGCAGACATCTTCCCGCAGGGTGGAGCTGGCCAGAGGGGCGTTCAACAGCCTCCAATGCCTCCAATGCCTCCAATGCCTCCAATGCCGGCGAGCGCGAGCACCAACCCGCCGAGCCAGATGCGACCGCCCATGAACTGTAGACCGCCGATGCCAGCACCCGATCTGTCTTTGAACGATCACTTCTACATGACCAACGCGCACATCGACACTTCGGCCCTGACCATGCACGACCACATCACCACTTGTGGCAGGCAGCAGGTGGCGATCCTTGGCCAGAAGCATGAGACAATTGTGAGTACCGCACCATGATAGTGCTCTGGATGAACGTTACTGACCGTAGACCCATAGGTGACGTTGCTGAATCAGCGCATGGACGATATCAAGTCGCACCTCGACTCTGTCAGCGAGAAAGCCGACCATAGCTCGAACCAAGCCCACAATCTCAGTATGAAGCTTGATAGCCTTCTCGAGTTCCTCAAATCCGATCTGGTCGAGCCTCTGCGCGTTCACACGGAGAAGACTAGTAGCATGGAGCAGAGTACGTATCTTCTAGACATGGCTTTCCTTAGTCGGAGCTTTACTGACATTGCACCTCAACTTTAGACATCAAGGAGCTGCAGAAGGCAGTGAGCGATCTTCACAAGCTCGTTGAACAGACTCCCCTAATGCAGACTCCCTATACGCAGGGTATCCCGCCGACCTATACGCCTATCAATCGCTCGCAGTCTCAGTCCCAGGGACACTACGATCCCAACGGCCCTGGACGTGATTCGATGCCCAACCTCACCGGAAACCCGGAGACTAGACGGTACGGAAACGGAAGCGGCAGCGGCAACGGCAACAATGGTTACTGGCAGCGCTCTGCTTCCGGTGTCGGTAAAGAGCAGAACCACACATTTGTTAGCTCCAACCCGTACAATAACCAGGGCTCGTATGGAAACAACGGCATGGCCAACTTCGCACCCTACGGCTACCAGCAGGGCGGAGACCAGCCGTACGGTGGCTACCCTCCGTCCAAGTAAGGTTGGAAGAACACGGCAGCATTGGCTACAGTCTTTGAATTGTTAACTGGTGCACTCTTTGCGTTGGAGAGGGTGCCCAAGGGCTTGTCAGGATGCTATGCTGGACATATATATATTTTGGACCTGTGCATTGGGGTCTTTGATGGCATGGAAGCATGAACGACGGTTGACGGTCGATGACATGGATCGGTATCTTTGAAGTGCCTTCTGGCTGGCTACCGCTTCGCTATCCTGCAAAGGACATGCCTAGCACAGCAGCAGCAATATTCGGGAAGAGCCGGAACAGCGAAGTGTAAACTAGGTTGATACCGACTTGACGGTGGCTGGGTGAGTAGCGAGGCACCGGGCAGATAGGTAATAATGATAATGCGTGTACCAAGAACAGACTAAGTAGATGATGCGTGCTACCTGCATTGCATGCTGCAGACGGCGCCTACCTTGGCAAGCAACCTAGGCCTATACCAGCAATCGTGCCCCAATGGCACTCTCTTATAGGCCGTGTGCTGGTGGTGTGCGGGCTTGTCTATGAATTATCGCAGTAGGTAGGTAGTGACATTGAGTCCGCTTCCCCACGCTTGGCCGAAACAATATCAGCGTGCGTGACGGACGAGGCACTACCGGTTCGGGGGGGCACAGACAGCCCAGGTTTACCCGCCCGCGTGTACGGCGAGCCACCTACAACACCATGGAGGGCCCCAACTCGTTCTCCGAGGGTGTCCACCATCCCTCCGCCTCCGCCTCCACCATCACCCCGTCTAGCCCCCGGACGGCCGCCCGCGACGCCGCCGACACCGCCGACACCGCCCACGACACACCGCATGCGGTCACGCCTTCCTCGACCCCCCTCCAGCCCCCGGCGCACAGCAACGGCAATGCCACTCCAGGCCTCTTGAACGCGCAACTGCCCCAATACAGCACGGGTGACGCCGCCGCGAGCCCGCTGCACGCCGATCTGTTCCGGTTCCACATCCGCAACCCCTCAGCCGTCGCTCTGACTCCTCTGCAGACTGACCTGGCACACCCACCACCAACTGCCGCCGGGCTCGACGCACTGCAACACGCTTCCACCGTGGAGGGTCACCAAGAAGACTCGCTGCGGCACTCGGCCACGGCGCCGATTGCGATAAACGACGGCCATCTCAGGAGCACACTTTCGGCGGCGAGCATGACCGGCTCCCTCTCGCCCGGCTCCGCACTCTCTTCGCCCGCCCTCAACGCCCTGGGAGACATAACCCCGCTGCCCTCGCCGCTGGTGATGAGCGACTCGCCCGCCGGCCCATGGGGGAGGCCTGCCGTCTCGGTGCGCACTCGCTCGCGGGGTGCGTCAAATTCTTCGCGCGATGACTCGTTCTCCATGCTCGCCAACGGAACCCTGTCGCCGTCGCCGTCGCTCAAGAAGAAGGGGTACCAGAGGCTGAAGACGGCCGCAACCCAGGCCGTGGACGCGAGCCTGCACACGCAACAGAAGAACGAGACGAACCGGGAGCGCAACCGGAGTCTCAGCGAGTTCAGGCCGGAATCACCACACAACATCGGCGCACGGCACGTCACCATCTCCAGCGTGGCGCCAGAGCAGATGCAGGTCGATAGGAACACCTCACCAACCCTCCATCGAGAAGCCTACCTGGCAGCACGACGGGGACTGGTCGCTGCCACTGGCCCGGCCGGCATTCCCACCCCGCCGGCTAGCAATCGTAGTGTGACGGAGAGCGAGGAAGAGGAAGTTGTAGATGACGACAAGCACACGTACATCACGGTGCGGCAAGGGCCGCAAGGGAACAAGAGACTTTGGCGCCTGGTGCGTCAGCTTGGCCAGGGCACATTTAGCAAAGTCTGGCTAGCCACAAGCGAAAAGGTTGCAGCAAAAGACCCACTCGACGAGGCCACGCTGGACCCCCACAAACTCGTCGCTATCAAAGTGCTCGAGCACGGTCCCGCGGGTGGTGCAGACGAGGAGCGTGTTGAGCTCAGCCTGAAGCGCGAGGTCGAGATGCTGAGCTTTATATCGCATCCTTCGCTTGTTCGCTTCAGGGCCTTCGATCACGGAGATAAGCAGGCCCTGCTCGTTCTCACCTACTGCCCAGGAGGTGATATGTTTGATGTGGCTAGCCATCACCGCAACCTTCTCGGCGTGGAGCTGGTTCAACGTATCTTCGCCGAGTTAGTCAGTGCCACGAGGTATCTGCATGACCAATTGATCGTGCATCGCGATATTAAGCTAGAAAGTACATCTCCCGTTCTTCCGTCTCACTCATCGTGGCGTAGTCATGGTCAGTCTTATCCAACGCGACATGTCACTAACGGCACTTCACAGACGTTCTGCTCAATATCCCAGTCTCCACAGTACCACTACTCAGGAACCCACGCGCCCATCCGTATCCCATAGCGACATTGACCGATCTAGGCCTTTCGCGCCGTATTCCTGCACCACCCGAGTCTCCGCTACTGACTACAAGGTGTGGAAGTGAGGACTACGCCGCACCGGAGATTTTACTAGGTCAGCCATATGATGGGCGCCTGACTGATGCTTGGGCACTGGCTGTTGTGCTTTATGCGCTTATGGAGGGGCGCTTGCCGTTCGATCCACCGCCAGGCAAGGCCGGTGCGAGGGGTAGGGCTGCACACCGGATTGCGAGGTGTGATTGGATGTGGGTGAAGTTTGGGGATGAGGATGGTGAATGGTATGGATACGCACTGAAGATCCATCATCGCATGCTTTTACTAACTTTCGCAGGGATCCCGAGAAAGGCAAAGAATGGGATGGCGCCCGCGAAGTTGTCGAAGGCCTACTCAAAAAGGTCTCCCGCGGCCGCAAGAGCCTCGAGTATATCGAGGGCCTACCCTGGGTGCAACAAGGCATCCAAGTAGAAGGCGGCATCAAGAGGAGGATCGAGGACGAAGAGGCGGAAAGGGAGACCCCGGAGATGAATACGAGGTAGCCGTTAGTGAGGCTGCTGACAGTACTGAGTCGGAGGTCAAGATGCACTTTCCAGTTTGGGTGTGGTCGGCCTTTAGCCGGTCAGGAATACTCGCCAAGATATTCACATCGACAGCGACAACGACGTCCGCAAAAATATCAACACCGAAAACGAAAAACAACTGTAACACCACCGCATTGTTCATTCATTTCATATCACACTTGAGATCCTGGGAGAAGGGTTTGGGTCTAGGGCTTTGGTTGGGCAGGTTGGATCAAGGCTTGGGGTTGGTTATGAAACAGGAGGGAGGGAGGTGATGAGAACATGAACAGATACGCTATCACACACCACCACACTTGGAACGACAACGGATAGTGGCAGTCTCTCTCAAATCATCACTATTGATGAACCTCCACCTCAACCTTCAACGCCAATCGCCTATTACAGCTGGAGGGACTTTTCGCATTCTGCATTCTTGTACCCTTTTCATTGCTATTCTGGTTTTTTTGATATCCCTTTTGCTCTTTGCGATTCTGCATATACTCTTTTTCTCCTCTTCCCCCCTTTCAAGGCTCTAGCTCTATCCAGCAGACTGTTATCGCTTTCCTTTCCTTTCCTTTGAGGATTTGGTGATGGATCATCGTACATTTAGACAAAAAGTGAGTTTTTGCTGTCACTTCCGTATGGAATTGATGGGGGGAGAGGATGGATGGGCTGGGTCTGGCTTGGCTTGGATGATTTGGTGGATGGGGAGAGGGAAATGGGTCTGGGATAAGGGGTTGGGGTACGGTGAGCTTAGTGCTAGAAAAAATGAAAAGAAATGAAGTCTTGGACTGGCATTTTTCCCTGGGTTGGAAGTGAATATAATGCGTAACCTGTGCGCTTATGATGGGATCGGTACGCTAGCTGCAATTGTGCTCGTTGGAGACAGGCTGATGCTAATAAAATCTTTACATCTGTTTCTCGGTGAAGACACCACGATGATCATCATCGCCATCACCATCTCTCACCATGTAACTAGGTGGCTATAGAATATGTGCACATACCCGCTCCTCTAAAGCATAAATAGACCCATTTGCTCTTCTTCTTCTAGACCACACGGCAGCTTGCTCGAAAATCTGCCCCCAAGAACACATGGCCTCTCTCAAAACAGACAGGCAATGTAACAATGTCGAGGATAGGGTTGTAGATCCGCATGCGGCATATAAACCTCCTATAGGTAGAGCTAGAGTAGCGTGTGTGTCTAAAACCGCGACCTCAAGGCTAATGTGGAAATGGTGGAGAGTCTTTTGCGTCTCCTGAAAGACGAAAAGATACAAGTTGGACAAAGTATGAGAAGGAATGATGGGGCGTGATTGTGTTTTTTGGATTTGGGAATGGGATGTGTGAGGGGAGGAGGAGTGGGAAGGAGATGCGGTTTTAAAACTAGAATCAGGATGATGAGTGGAGGATGAGTGGGGGGTGGGGTTGTCTGGAAACAATGAGATATAGAGAATAGAGGGAGAGGGAGAGGGGGAGTGAGGACGCGATAAAAAGAGTTGTGGGGGCGAGGTTGTGTCGAAAACGCGTACCGGAAACGTGCTATGGGGGTGAGAGAATGTGGGATTGCGTGGAAAAACAGGTTCATGTTGGTTTTTTGGAGATTGAGGGGGTTTTAGAGTGAGCTATTGTGCCTGAATACCAGGTGTATTGCGCAATATGGCGGAAGAGAGGGTGTGAGGGTGTATCTGAACTGACAATTCCGGGCATGTTATGGAAGACGAGGAGATGATCACTTGGAAGATGTTATGAGATTAGGATACAGAAGGGAAGGAAACGTAAGAAGTGTAAGTGGTGATGATGAGTAACAACACCATAACCCTTCTACCTGTTCCCTGTCTTTGCGTTATTCGGTGGGGACTTTGAGTGATATGTGCACGAATCCCGAGTTTCTCTCGCAGGGTATAAATACCACCTCTGACCTTTTACTTTGGCGAGCACACATCAGTTTCAATTCATGATACTAAAAGCATGAACAAGTCTACGGTATGAGAAATTGAAAATTCTATAAAGTGAGGATGAGAGTTGGAATTGGGGTTGGAAAACTGAAAAAAAAAAGACTGAAGACCGTATGGAGGGGAAGGTGGGAGTGGAAGAATTGGGAAACTAGCTTGGCAATGCTGTAGAGGAGTTATAGGTGGAAATGCTTTGGTGAGTTCGAGTATAGATACCTCCTCCCTTAACTCCTCACTTTGTCACTTACACACTACACTTCGCTTCTGTCACCTAATCGAATTGGAATGCGGTGGTATATGTGGAGTTTGGAGGGCGGTTTTGGGGTCGAGAGACTGACTGAGTGAACCATTACCATTCATGGAGGGCGTCAGTGGTGTCGTTGAAAAAAACAAAAATCGAGGAATGATGAATAAAGGGTGAGCGTGTGAGGAAGTGTGGTGATGAAGAGCATCATCACAGTGAAGTAATGGTGGTGTGCATGGTACTCATGGTTCTCGTATCCTAAGATCTCTCAGAGTTGAGGGTAATGTTGATAAGAGCAATCCTCGCTATCTAGAGCTTTTGTAGGTATATAAACCCTTCTCCGTCCTCTAAATCACTTGTTCTTTACACCACTCACGTAACACTTTGGTGTGACTAAAACTGAGCTATCGTATACTTGATGTGCGACTGGAGTCCAACAGTGGCTCTATCGATGGAGTCTTTCTGTGTTACCTCTCATTCTTACTGTCAATACCCAATAGCTAGGATCGAAAATTTATCATTCCCGAGTATCTTTTGCATCTATCAAACGACTTGAAACATGCATTTATGAGTTCTTATATACGTATAAGAACATGTCTACTGCCCTGATCTCTATCAATACCATCATAATTAGCCATCTCGCTCGCTTAGACGGGTTCCGGTCAGGCAAAGCTCGCCACGATAGAGATTATAAGTTCAAAAGGAGCTTTGTATCTCGCGATGCTTTCCCTACGCTTCTTCCAAACTTTTCAGTTACTCATCAAACTAAAAGTCCGAGGAAATCAAGCAATGTCTGTGGCGCAAGACTATGCCGTGCTTATTTGGAACTGAAAGGGTATTCCATTTATCATGAGCTCTTGAGGGTATTTTTTGCGGACTACAGCACTACGACAAGTCTATAATGATGTTGAATATTATTGGCACCATGTACTTTCCATGACCCTTGCAACACATCGCTCTTTTGGACGATCAAAATAGTTCATGGGGTAATAACAGCAGTAACTTACCTCTCTTCTCCTAATGCTGCACATGATCCTCAGCAGTTTATTATATAGAAAGTCGGTTGACTCCTAATTCATGTATTCGGTTCGATCAGTCTACCTGAAATCATAGACGATCTGGAACATGGGTTGAGCGGAGTGCAGAATGTTAGAACAATCATAGGCAAAAGTCTGGAAAATCCATGTACAAGAAGGCCACGGTTTACAGGTCAAGCTAATTGGTACAGCAATGATCACCGTTATTATGCATCGGTGGTCAAGGCTATAGAGATTCGCATCAAGTCGACGTGTAACGACATCTGCCATAGCCCAATTTCAGGCTGTAGGATTATCTAGAATACTGGAAGCTATGTATAACCCAATTCCAAGAAGTCTCCCACCTCCTGCAGAACCTCGATTCGTCTTTCTGCAGCTTCAAACCTTTTCCATACCTTCCCACCGGGATTCTGTTCCCACAACTTCATTCCTCAGATACATAGATCGAAACTTCCCAATCCTTTCATTCTTCCCTTCGAACGTAAGATCCTCTGGATCGTGAATCTCAATCTTCTGGTCCACCTCAACACCCATATCTTTCATGATGATGTTCACAAGACCTGGAATGGCCATGGTGTGCTTCATCCGCTCTTTAACGGAGGCACAGTCAGGAGAACAGAAGATAAAATAGAGCTGTTTGTTGGAAATGTGGCGGTAAAATGTGAAGCTGGGCCGGTCGGTAGGTAGCTTGAAAGCGACCTGTGACGGAGTGCGCTGAGTAAATTGGAAGTTCAACTTGAGGACTTCAGTTGCGATATCGACAGACTTTTTGATAATTAGCCTTGTGCCTATTTGAGTATGTATAAATCGTAGGAGACTTACTAGCTGGACACAGTCGCCGGCGTTCTTCACTTCAGTGAGCGCCTCAAGAGCATCGTCATCGATATTGTTCTTCATGCGTCGATCGCACAGTCTGCATTGGTTCTTTCTGAAGCCAAGATCTCTGACTTCGGTCTTTTCGGCATTGCTCGCATCCCCAAACTTGCAAGCAGCGCCATCTTCATGTGTTTGGTCGCCCCATGCCGACCCTTCGCCATCTCGCTCGTTCCATGACCGAGCGTCGGCGATCTCTCCAATCTCTTTGCAAATAATGGATGTGGAGAAGTGCTCCTCACCAAGTTTATTGATAAGGTGGCTTCTGTTGTCGATAAGGAACTTCTTCGCGTTTGCATCTGCTCGGTAGGGCGTATACGTGACGACAACGAGAGAATTGTTGCGACGCAGAAGCAAGTAGAGCGCTGTTCGTGGGTTTAGAACATCGTCGAGTCGGTTCAGGGCTTGCTGAAAGCTGTATTGAGCCTTGTCAGGATATGTGACAGCTGATGCATGTTGGAGCACGTTCTCGGACAACGTCAGCGGGAGCGCAAACAGTGACGGGTTTGATATGAATGCTGAGAAAGCTTCGAGGACGGTTGAAGAGTATTCTATTGCACCGTTAGGTTTAACCACCGAAAGCGTAATTACAAGACTTACCCATTCTGTTTAATGAAAAGGTCTATTTTGGGTAGTATTCAGTAAAGCGAAGGGTAAGTTATCGTAAGTACTTAAGGTACAAATTGATGCCTAGCGCGGACTCCCATAAAGAACGGTAGAGCATTTTATATACGCCATTTTATTTCTTGTCAACACGCGTCATTCTGTCCGAAAAGCCCCCTACATCATACACTTGGCGAATCATGGCTTCAATGGTGGCACGTCCACGGGTTTGCTTGAGGGGGTATGTGTGCGGAATTCCGCACTTCTGCGGGATTGCGCTTTGATCATTTCCGTGCGAACTGAGGTTATCAGGCAACGACGTTCTTGTCTATATATAACTTCGATTATTGTAAATAAGCAACAACCACCTTTTGATGATGAACGAATGTTAACTTGAGCTGAGTGTTGATGGTTGGGACCTCTGCCCGCGCCTTCCTTCCGACGACACCAGAAACCTCATCATCAAAATACTATCATGATAGAAACAAAGGTTAGTATCATGATAGCAGCTCTACTGCGTCGTATATGTGTTGATCAGGTACGTATATGGATGACAGGACTTTAACAATAAGCTCAATATAGACTACCGCCGATTTTGTTAACGAATCACTCTATAAGCTCAGTTGACAACTACCAAATCGATGCTCTATGGATGTGGAAGTCTTCAGCATCTCTCAATATTCGGACACTTCCTTAAACCCATGTCAATAATCTTTTCGCGAAATTTTCCTTTTTCCTTTCCTTTTCTTCCTTCTACGGTGTAGTCTATATTACTCATTTCGAAGGCAATCTGGAAGTCAATTATAATCTTGCTCCACTTAGGACAGTCTCATTTTGTATAATCTAGATGCCTAGAGACTCTCACCCCAAGACCGAACTGTCCTACACAGGTTTAAACCCCCGACTTCTCCTATCAGCAGTTATATGACAGTGTATAAGTAAGCATTGTCATCCCTATACTCTTATTGTTACTCTAGGACCGAATTATCTTTTGGATTACACTGAAATTCCGGCTTCACCTATCTCTCTCACTTCGAGATTGCGACAGTCCTTCACTAGCATGTGAGGAAGACACCTCTTATTCTCTTATCTCTCTCACTGCGGGTCTTATCTGCCATTTCCATGGCACTAAGATCCTGTCCATTCCTATTTCTCTCACCCCGAGACTGCCGCACTTGTACACATTAGTATATAAATAAGCCATATTGTCTCTACACTCCCCCTCCCTTCTCTCCTCTACCATTCAATTGCTAAACTCCAAGCCACGTCTCTCTACACTCCTCTCTTTTGCTTCTATTCTCCATAATACAACGAACAAACCCCCTCCTACGACACAGAGCTCGAATCCGCATACCTGGACTACCCCTACACGGTCGCCGTGCGTGCATCTATCGCCGCAGTGTTAAGCCGACAACCGAAACGCCGTATGTCTCTTTCTATGGATCTTACGTCTCGGGTCTTGACATTTACATATACACTATAGTCCGCAATGGCTGCGTCGAGTGACTTGATCCTTCCGTTCGATGAATTCCCAGAATATCTCAAAGCCAACAGGTACAAGGTTAAGTATGATTCAACAAGCGAGCCAAAGTTCGAACACCCCTGGTGGGATTTGCCAAAGTGTGAAATCGATCGCAAGTTACAAGAATTCACCCAGCGTATTCTCGATATCACGGGCACGTCACCAGAGGACGACAAGGAGCTTCAACACCTCAAGAAAACGGCCAACTCCCTCTCACAAGTCGAACGGAGCACCGCTGTCAAAGTTGCGCTAGTCGGGGCTCAAGGAGCCGGAAAGTCTCTCTTGACGAATGCCATTTTCGGTTGCGATGGATTGTCGATAACTGGCGCTGATGGTGCTGCATGCACTAGCGTAATCATTCGATACGCCAATTATCCTCCAGGCTTGGATGAGATGAAGAAGTTCTTCGCACAAGTCCGATTCCTCTCCCCGCGCATCCAAGAAACAATGATCAACGAATTTGCCAAGTCCTATTACCGCTACAATGAAGACGAAGACGATTCAGAAGATGAAGAGAACCTCCGACCGGCTTCAGCGGCTCAAGAAGAAATTGATCGACGTGCGAAGGACACCGCCGAAGATTTCTTTATTACGTTCTTCGGATCTCGTCAAAATTTCCTAGAGTGTTGGAGTCCAAGCGCTTACAAGTCTGGAGAATTCACGAGTATATGCCAGCTCAAATGCGAAGCTGCGTTGGCTAGATACAACGACAAAATGACATCCCAAGGAATCCCCTTCAGCGCAAATGACCACAAAGATTTGATCGTACAGATAAAGCCGTTCCTGACGAAAGTCAAGGGTGAAATCTGCCTATGGCCACTTGTGGACCAAGTCACGATCAGATTTAAGCATCCTCTGTTAGATCAGGGTGTTGAGGTCTTGGATGTCCCGGGTATGTCATGGCCCTGCTTACTAGTATAAGACTGATTTTTTCTAGGATGGGGCGACAGGAATACCATGAGGGCACGCCATGCTGAAGAGGTCAAAGACACCGTCGATTCTGAGCTTATTCTAGCTGATACCATCCGCATCGCCACAGACGATACCGTGATAAACAATGCACATGCAGCAATGACGCTTCGAGGAGCCGAACACGTCAAGATCGTAGCGACAAAGATCGATGTGAGTTTCCAGATGTATATACTTCTTTTGGATAGCGCTAAACGTTTACAGTCTATCAACGCAAACCAGCTCGAGCAATGCAATGGAAACCCATACGACCAGATCAAAGACTTGATCAGGGTAGCGGACGAACAAGAGAGAATTTCCGAAGAAGAGGATGAAATCCTTGCTCGTGTCAATGTGAGCAAATACAAGTTGTATCTCAACCGCCTTCTGGAGAAGCAGAAAATCGAAGATCGCAAGAAAGAAATCGACAATCAGCTTGCTGTGAAGCTCCAGGGTCGCTCCTCAAACGGTACACCCGAGGTTTTCCATGCTTCTGCATTCTACTATATGCAGCTGATTAAGAGGGATAAGATCATGTTTTCTGAACAACCCGCATTGTCAGCGGAGGAAACAGCTATACCCTCGATTAGGAAGTACCTCTTCTCTCTCCCAGCGGAGAAAAACCTCAAGGATTACGTTTTTCACATCAACATCCTTATTCCATCATTCATCGAGAAAATAGCTAGGACGACGAAAGATTCCGACCGAGATGCCGGCTTCCGTGACCTTGCCGACGAATTCGATGAGTACCGCGAGGATTTCATGCAAAATCTTCTTTCGCAATCTAAAGATGCTTTCGACGATATCTCTGACAAGAGCACTGAACGTTTGCGAACCGAATCCAAAGCCTACAAGTGCCAGGTTGAAAGAATAGTAAAGAAACAGTGGTTTCAAATGAAGGGCCCCACATTCAAGAAGCTATTGAACATGAAGGGTGTCATCCTCAAGGGCGTTTCCAAGGCGCAAGGCCTTGAAAACGGATGTAATTGGAACAAACAGCTTTCAGATGTCATGGCTTCTGGATTTCGAAGGTGGTATATGAAGCATTTTACAAGCATGAAAGACATGAGGCCCGCTTTAAGTCAAGCCCTCGATCAAGCCCACCTGAATACCATTGGGAAGATCGAAAGTTCCTCAGCAAACCTCGTGGTTGTCGAAAAGGCCAAGAAGAAATGGGCAGACTTTCGCCCAAGGATGGAAGCCAAGCTGAAGGTCTTCATGACAAAGATTGACAAGCTTGAGAAGTATTTTCTTTGCATGGCGACTATGGAGGATGGCAGAGAAAATAACCTCATGTCCAAAGTGACAGACAGCATCTACGACGCCGTCGCATCTGCGTCTCCAGCCACGAGGACAATAACCACTGGCAAGAACAAGGGCAAGCAGGTATGCGTATCAGCGAGGTTTCCTTTCCAGAAGGAGTACATGATGAAACTAGTCTTGAATGAGGAAAACCATCTCGTCGACGCTGTAATCAAACGCTTCCAAGGCCAGTTTGATCGGAGAATGCATTCACTGCTCAAGGAACATTTCCAGGATATCAACGACTTGATGAAGAACTTCAGCGACTGGCTGCGCGAACAATCCCCGATAGACTATACTATCCATCCCATGGGCGAGTCTATCCGCGAAAGCCTCGAAGAGCAAATGGATACATTCAAATCAATTTCAGAGGAACTCAAAGGTTTGCTTCCAATAAAAGTAAAGCAGGAGGACGAGACAGCTTCCACCTCCTTTCAGTCTGGCGATACAGTCAGCGAGCTTTTCGACAAGATGAGCAAGCGGAAGAGGACCAGTAACGAGAAAGAAAAAGAGGAAAAGAAATCGAGGTACTGAGTCTTACACAGTGCATGGAATGCCTTCGGTTCAGTTTTGCGTGATTTGAGTTTCTTTCATTTTGGCGTTCGATGCCCCTAGGTGCGTGCGTATAGCAAGGATCATTTCATCACCTTCACCCCTTTGCCACGATTAGAATCTTCCAAATTTCGGCGTCTGCACCTCATTCAACGATATCCGATTTTCTATCTATTATAGGCTTTTTTTTAGCCTAGTCACGGTTTTCGAATCCTAGGTTAGATAAATGCAGCTTGTATTCTGTATACGATGGCCAAGAAGTCTCCATATGCGCGATATGGAGAACAAGAGGGCAACACTTGCGATACTGTCAGCGTCGTCGTGAAAACGAGGGAATATAAAACTGGTGAATATGAACTGTCCCATACTAACCCGTCTTCCTTTGAACTCCGAAAATCAGTAGGGGATCTTGGAGGGTAATATGGACTGGATAACGTAGAAAGCGGAAGAACATCTCTAGTGATCTGAGCCTCTATCCGAGCTCAAGTCAGACCTGCGTGGTGATCCACCCTGCGCGACAGAAAGTATCTCGCGTATTGTTGAATCGTACTTGAAATAAGTACCCGGTTTAACGAACATGAAAATATTGTCCTGCCTCCCCCCTTTCGCGACCTGGGCGAGCCACAGAAGGAACCGTGTGGTATCTTAGTCCGTGTACCCTTTCTTTTTACCCAACTGATTGCAACTTGGATGTGTGAAGCGCTTTGACACAAATTCTCCATGTGCCGAATTGCCTGGAATGTTAAGTCGACTTAACGCCACACTACTTTTCATATCAATCGGAGACTTCGGCGTTACACCAGAATCTTGCTAGTATGGACCAAACATGCTGCGAGAAAGAGTTTAATGATGCAATGATGGAAATCTCAGTCAACCTATGAAGTATTTTATGGAACTCCACCAATTTTCAGGTGGATAGAGCTATGATAGGAAGACCCATCCTTGGTCGACCTGGAGTCTGGTAGGTATTACCCATAACTCCTTGACTCTGCTTTACTGTGCTGGTTTATGCTTTGACACATAAAATAGCTACAAACTATCCTGTATGTACTCGTCGATTTCATCTGCGTTTCCCTACAACTTACTCTCACTACTCTCACCCCTCTTCCCCCGCCACCCACTCAACGTTGCACCCCCATCAATCTCAAGCACATTACCTGTCTATAACACAAGTCAGCACATTCCATATCACCACCGTATAAAGAACGAGACTTCAACTCACCATATGCGCGCTCCCCATCGAACTCAGAAACAACACCAACCCCCCAAAATCACTAGGCTTGCCAATCCTCCCCGTAGGCTGCCCCGCCACAAGCGTATCCATATATTTATCGAGACCGAAGCTTGTCATGCGGGAGGGGAAGACACCAGGACAGATAACATTGACCATTATATTCTTAGGCGCGAGTTTCGAAGCCTGCATCTTAGTGAGATGGATACAAGCCGCCTTCGAAGGACCGTCTAAGACGTAGAATTAGCACAGCGCCAGATCTCGACCCAGCACAGTACAAAGCGACTTACACGAAAACGTCCCATGACCCGGCTTCGACAAGCCCCCAGATTCCCCCGTCGTAACATCCAACGTCTGAATGCCCGCCATACTCGCCACATTAACGACTCTAGACGGCGAATCCGGCGACGCGCCCTTCCCCAGCAACGGCTCCAACCCCACCGTCGTATAGAAAATACTCTTAACATTCAACGCCATGAGCTTATCCCACGCCGTCTCCGGGAAATCATAATAATCATCACCCCACGTGGCCCCGGTGTTATTCACCAAGACCGTAAGCCTGTCGGTGCGTTTCTTGACCTCCGCGCAGAGGTCTACACAGCCTTTCTTGTCTTTCAGGTCCGCGATGATGTACTCGCATTTTCCCGGGCCGAGGGCGTTGAGACGGGCCGTGGTGGCTTGGAGTTCGCTTTCTTTGCGGGAGGCTATGATGACTCGTGCGCCGTTTTGCACGAAGGCTTGCGCTGCCATTTCGCCTAACCCCGTCGCGCCGCCCGTGACGAGGACCACGTGGGTCGAGAACGAGAAGAGCGAGCTGGCGCGTAGGTCGTCTTGCGCCGCTTGATGGGCCATTTTTGTCTTTATTTTCCTTTGGTGGGGGATTGTAAAGGGGTCGCGAAGCGTGAGGTTACGCGGAGGTTACGCGGTCGTTCACGATGTGAGCGCGAAGAGGTCTGAGGTGTTCGGAAGTTGTGTTTAAAAGTAATTAAGAGGCTAATTGAACTCCACAAGGAGTCGTTAGTATGAATGTAAAGTGTACCTAGATATGTAATATGTAGACCATGACTCTGGAAGCTCGTCTAGCTTAATTGCGGAGAACTCCCACGAACCTCGGCAGGACGACAAGGCACGGATTCTGGGGTAAAGTGGGGTATTCTCCAATGTACGAGTTGTTCAAGGTTAATTTAATGCTAAGATGGGAGTGTACAAGGAAGATCGATGAGATGAGTACTAGCATATCTTTAGATGATGGAAATTGCCGGAGATGAGGTTGAGCTTCCACGGTCACTGGCTGGCCATAGTGTAGCCATGTGATAGGGCAACGTTCCAATCACAGCTTCAAGTTCAGTCAAACCATTTCAGTCCATCAGAATAAATATATTTGTTCCACAAAATCAATTACAGTCCCTCTCCGACCTATCGATGCAATCCCTTTCATATGCCCTTCCTTCCAATCAAGACCCTAGATTCGATACAAGAACGCCCATCAAGAGGTCACAAGTCTATACACATACAGAGCCCTGTTTTCGAAATACATTCAGGGGTCCGCTGTTGTTGCTGCTGCTGCTGCTAGAAGAAGATAAATTTGAAGAAGACAAAGGGATCATTTCGTGCTTGCAATGAATGCCGTATGAGGTCGCGATATCCGAGAAATCCTGCCACGCCATGCTGTCCATGCAAAAGAAAAAAGGAGCGGGGTATGTTCGTAAAGATAGGAAGAAGAAAAATGGGAATATACCCACAGCAAGACCGTGGTTGAAGAAGAATTAGGAAAGACAGCGGATCCAAAAGGGTTGGTTTTTTTCTCGCGACCGAAAAGCTCAAGAAACAAAAGGAACAAGAAATTCAACACTATGCCTCCACTGCCTGTGACCTAGGTCCAGGCACGTCAACTCGCTCGGAGCTAGAGTCTTCCCCGCTGCTTGTCGCATGACGGGCCGACCCACCATTCTCCACAGGTGGCTCCTTCGGAGACTCCTCGGCGATCTCGCTCATCTCAAATGCTGCATCGGAATCTTCGCCATGCTCCCTTTTACCCATTGATTGCTGGTACGATGCAGGCGTGATGGTCTGAGAAGACACATGTCGTTGTTTGCGCATCTCCGAAGACGGAGGTCGAAGTACAGTATCGTCGAAGTCCCTCGCCGTGGGCGTAGCCTGAGACTGAACAGCAGTGCCGTCACTGATAACGCTTCCATCTCTTTCGTCTGCCGAACTAGTCTCCTGCATGGCATCTTGCGCCTGTTTCCGGATCTTCAGTCTCTCTTCAGCAGAAATGTCATTCCAGTCTGGTCCAAATTGGATGACGGATGCTTTCTTCCCATGCACCGTGAAGCTTCCCTTCTTGCGCGATAGGCCTTCACTCTCATGCGTTTCATCTGACATGATAGTCGATGCAGAGTCGCGGGTTTTGTGTCCTCGACTGCCCCTACGATGCGATATGCTTCCGTGCAGGCCTCCATGCAGGCCTCCGTGAGACTCGCGGAGTGTGCGCTGTAGACTCCGCCTAACCTTGGATCGCGATTCGGGTGAGCCAGTTGTGGCTGCAGGGGGTTGATCTGCATCTGACTCCGAATCTGGATCTAGACGTAAGCCGTCTACGGAAGGGATTTCAGGCGTTCTCGGTTCCACTTTGTCACCTTCGATGGGAGGCGGTGTTGTGTAACGCTCGCTTGCAATAGAATCATCGTCCGAGCTCATCGTGGTATCGTCCATGGTTGATATGGAGGGATGATAATCATGCGGTAACATCTTAGGAGATTGGTTGGTTGAGCTGCTGACCAGCGAGCCTCGATGTGTTGAAGAGTGAGGGCTAAGCGATAAGGGCGGGAGGGTGAATGTGGATGATGGAATGTGTGGACTTGATTGACGGGATGTTTCGGGAGGAGTTTTGAAGGCATCTTCGCCGAAATCCGTGTCTCGTGATGATTTCGTTCCTGGTCGAGCGGACGAGGGAGAAGGCGAGAGGGGCGGTTTTATCACATTAGAGAGCGAGCTCGCTTTCGAGCTAAGACGCGCGAGCCCACTCAATTTTGAGGCTCTTGCAGCTTGCTGGGGCGTCAGTTGCGACGTGGATGCAGCACGCTCAGTCCGTGCATGACCATCTAGACTGGCCTGCTTCTCATCCTCCAACACTTGGGCTAGAATGTCTCGGTGGCATTTCATCCGCCATATCTCGATACGTGCCCACTTGAGTTTCGCTGATAGACGTCCTGCCGCATGAATAACCAGGTCTCGCGATTTTGGTTGGATCGGTGCTAGAAGTTGGAGGTGTCGCGCGTCTCTGAGACGAGCTTCAAGCTGCTTGATCGATTCCGTGAGTCTCTCTTCCGAATCTGTTATCCGCAATTGCATCAAGTCTCTTCGCGATTTCTGCATTTGTTGTTGGAGTTCCTTGTCGATCGCACCGCTCCGATGTGACACCTCTCCCGTTGGTGATGTGAGGGTTTTCGTGGATTGTGAAGATTCGCCACGACGGATGGCACGGTTCCTCTGACCTTCGTAAAGGTTTCCGTGGAGACCTCGTGGTCTTACTCCCAACGTCTCAAAAGTCGCAGAGTAGTTGATCATCGCCAGCCAATCGTTCAAATCCCTTTCGCTGTCGGCCAGGAATGTTTCCTCGCCTGCTTTCGAAAATATCACGAATGAATTCTTGTGCTTCCTGTAGGTGTTGTCCACAAGCGCCACGGCTCCGTCCATGGGTATGATGTGATCTTGCTTGAACTCCTGCATCGGGGGTTGGAAGTGAACAGGTATTGTTTCCCCGTGCTCCAGGTGTTGGTCATGCTGCTTGATCAGATTGTCTGCCCAGCTAGAGTTCCTGAAAAGAGAAAGACCAGATCGAGTTAGTACCGCTCCCCACCCTTGCCACGGAGATCTAGCTTTTTTCCGCTTGGCATTCTTCCTCCATAGAATACCAACCTTGGTCACTGGCATTTCTACTATGCCGACCGAGGTCTCCTGGGGGTTGTCTTGAGCGTCTTGGGACATGAACGCCTCTGGCCGAGAGCGCGAGGAAACGATTTGGATGATCCCATATCTTGAGAACGACTTCCAAAGAGTCTTCGTGTCCAGCGTAGGCATGGTGCCGAGGTAGCTGTAGGGGTCGTCCAGATTCATCACATCCTTGATGTTGGGACGAAGAGTGTCCAGTTTCCCTTCAAGAATAATCGTGTACGGATCGATCGGTTCGCGGGATGTCTTTCTGGC
The DNA here is from genome assembly GCA_010093635.1 of Massarina eburnea CBS 473.64. NCBI lineage: Eukaryota > Fungi > Ascomycota > Dothideomycetes > Pleosporales > Massarinaceae > Massarina > Massarina eburnea. The sequence continues at coordinate 202,211 of MU006789.1, read as the reverse complement.
TGGCTCGTTGTTCAGGGGCCCTTTGAGGACAGCAGTCCGTTTGGGGCGCTTGATGGACGTATTTTTGAAATCAACCTCGTCTTCGATGTGAATGAACGGCGTATAGGCGACGTTGTCGTAAAAGCATCCCAGAACGTCGTCCGAGACACCTTCGCAGGAGGAGTTCTTGATGTAGTCGAGTCGTTGCATCTTTCGCTTGTTATTCTTATTGAAGACGTCTGTATGCAAAATCACGATGGAGAAGGAGATGAAGTATGCTTTGTCTAGTCACTGTTAGCGAACAACGGGAACAACGGTTATGGAGGTGACGAAAAACGGACCTGGATTGAGGTAAATGCCGGGGTTGCATTCGTGGTATCGATCGGCGAAGCCTTGAAGAACACGATCGATCTGCTGCGTCTCTTTCGGCAACTCCACCTGCATGAGTAGTTTCCGCGTAGCCATGTCCAACGGATCGCCGAAGAAGGCAAACCTGCGCATATAGCTCCGCAGCACGGCAAGCAGGAACGGGTCGTCCGTCTTTGTGAGGTAGCTGGCGATGGCGGTCTTGTCCAGATTGTTGTCTTCGATGCGCTCGAGGTAGCGCCCGGGCGTCTCACCCTCTTCTCGCTCTGGCATGACCAGAGCTTCGCGGCTGATGTTGAAGGAGTTTTGATGGGACGACATCCCCGGAGTTCCTATAAATCCGTGAGCGGGAGAGCCATGACGGGGGGTGTGTGGCTCGGAGTTCTGACGGAATCTGCTCATGCCAAACATGTTACTGAGACTGCTCCTCCCTGCAGTCGATGTCGAGTTCCGGCCGCTGGCGGCATACGGAGGGGTTGGCGGAGGGGCGTCGTCGGATTGGCCGCCCAGAGAGCCCATGGTCGACGAGCGGCCGCGCAGTCCCATGCGCACGGGGTTGCTGACATGGGGAGACGAGCGGGCCGAGTGGATGGACTTGGTCGAGTCGTTGCGGTACAGGGAGCCTGCAGCAGGCGAGGCCAGGTTCGCCGAGCGCGAGTTGTTGAAGGCCGTCAGAGGCGGACTGTCGGGCGTGGGCGAGTGGTGGGCCGAGCTGTTGCTGATGCCGCTCGTCGAGGCTCGCGGAGTCGCGGGCGCGGTGTCGGGGAACTCGGGCGGCGTGACCTTCATGGGCAGCGGGAACAGGGACGACTGGCGCTGTTTGCGGCGGCTAAAGGTGAAGCGTCCGGTGGTGGTCTTGCTGGACTTGGGGGTCGGACGCGGCTTGGCCGGGCCTTCGAAGGAGACTTGGCCGCCAGAGCTGCCGTCTGAGCGCGACGACTCAGATGCGCGGGCGCCGGGAAGTGACAGCGTGGACGTGCCTTCCGCAGACTCGAGGGGCGATTCGGTAAGCGTCTCGGGGCGCTGGCCGGTCGATATGCGCCCGGGCTCCTCCACCAAGCTGGCGTTGCTCTTCATAAAGCCAAACGGCCCCCGCTTCAGATCCGTGCTGCTCTTCTTGTCCAGCGACTTGCGCAGGATGCCGGGCCGTTCCATGGACGTCGGGTCGAACGAGCGCCTGCGCAGGGTGAACTGCTGCAGCCGGCCGCGGCGGCGCGGCGGCACCTCGTCGTTCTCGGGCGCGACTACCATGGTCGGGGCGGTCGTGATGATTGCAGGCGCTGCGGCACGTTACGTCAGTACTCTCTCTCTCTCTCTCTCTCTCTCTCAACGGCTTCTCAGCGGCTTCTCAGCGCCACGGCTGCGAGGTGGTGCATACTTGCTGCGGCATTCGGCGGTAGGGCGGGGACCGGCGGCACATCTTCGTCGGCGTGCTGCTGCTTTGCGTGCTCCCGGGCCTTGACCGACAGCTGCGAGTCGGACGCATGGCGGAAGCGCATCAGATTGAAGTGGCGCGCCGTCGGCGTGGGCGTGCTCTGCTGCTGCTGCTGCTGCACCGCAGACGGCGGCCGGTTCTCGTCGTTCTCGTCGGCGTGCCCGTCGCCATCCCCGTGCCAGTCCCCCCCGTGCTCGGCCCACGATGCCCCCCGCGACGCAGGGCTGGACGGGCGGCCGCCATCGACGGACACGGCCACACGGTCATAGGGCAGGGCGTCGGTCGACTTGTTCGCGCGCGCCTTGTCGCTGCGTCTGAAGAGGGCGGCGGGATCGAGGGTGCTGTTGCGGCGCTGCAGGTCCTTCTCGCTGCGGTTCGGGCGGAGCGGCCGCAAAGGCATTGCGCTGTGGTGGGCTAGGTGGGCATCTACGCAGACATGGACGGAGTCTGGTCGAGAGACGTGGCAGGCTGTCGGGATGTCAGGATGCGGTCGCCGGGCGGAGGCGTCTGGTTCGCTGGCTCTCGCGGGTCTCGCTGGGTAGCCCGTAAGGCTGAGGCCGGCAGCACAAGCAGACTCTTAGAACGGCAGGTCGCGGACCAGGGCGCGAGATTGCGGCCAACACGGTGCTGTCAGTGCCAGATATGTATGTGCAATATGCCTCTGCGCGTACACAATTGTTAAATTATCGACCGTCCCAAGCGTGTCCGGCGACGTCTGGTGGTCTGGTACCCGTGGGGTCCCAGTTCGGCGCGACTCAGCTAGCCACCTAGCCACCTAGCCCATCCGCCCTGCTGGGATGCGATGGGAGGCCCTCGAACGGCTGACTAAGCTCAGCCATCAACTTTGTACCTACCGCATAGTCTCTTGCAACTGGTCTCGACTAGGCCCAGAGGAGTTTGGATTCCGTTTATCTGAGGGCCTATCGGATGGCCAGGATTGAGCCATGTGGGGCGTTTCAATATGCCTTGGCATCTCCTGGAATTGATGCCAGACTGCGTAGATAGACTCTGTACTGTAAATACTATACAATCATCATCAATTATGTCCAGTACTCGTGGGGTTGTTGTTGATTTCGATGTGTACAATGATTCTGTACAGGGGATAGTGCCCCAGGGCGTGCCAATAGGAGATCAGACGGAGTTGCTAGGGCCTACGATCGTCACTGTAAGTGCCTGTA
>MU006789.1:83184-196618 GCA_010093635.1 Massarina eburnea CBS 473.64 | reverse complement strand
CGTACAGTACACGCCAGAGGACTCTACAGGGCCCTCGGAGTCACGAGAAGACTTACAGACGACCTGGCAATCACCAATTGCCATCTTAGAGGCTCGATTTGGGTGGCAATATCAGTATTTTGGATGAATTGAGATACTCCTAGGGACTGTACAAAGGATTGAAGTTGACGGCGAGCGCCCCACAACGACCCACATGGCTCAATCCTGGCCATCCGATAGGCCCTCAGATAAACGGAATCCAAACTCCTCTGGGCCTAGTCGAGACCAGTTGCAAGAGACTATGCGGTACCACATACTTGCCCATCGTGCACGCCTGTGATCCCTTTTCCCGTCCTGCTGCTTGGCGTCTCCTTCACTATGCATCTGCCGCGCGCCGTCCTGGGCCTGCCGCTGTCCCTGCCGCTCGCCCTGCTGCTCTCCCCCGAGCTCGCTGTCGCCGCCCCGCACGCCTCGTCCCGCTACGACCGCGACCTTACCACAGGCGCCCCGCGGCCCTGGCGGAAGCTCTCAGAGGCCATAATCAGGAGGATATGGACTCTGCCAGACGAGCAGCACAGCCTGCGCCCACATGCAGACCACCCAGGAGCTCACCACCCGACGCCAGGCCGGAGATTGCTTGCGCTGTACGGTGGAGACATCGTCCTGCGCTTCACTATTCGCACCGCGGACGAGGCAGCCGCCCTCGCCGAAGCCTCCCGCATCCTCTTCCTGGACGTGTGGGAGTTCAACGCGAACTGGGTGGACATCAGACTGGCCAAGGACACTGTGAGTTACACACAAAGGGGCCGCCGAATGCACTGTTGACGTGAAAGGTACCCTCGCTGCTCGGCCTGCTCCCACCATCACTCCAGAAGTCGCATGAACCTCTCATGCAGGATCTGGACCTGGCCCAGGCTGTCTTCGACTCGTTTCCCTCGCCGTCTGCCACCCAAACACACGATGCCGACCACCATTCATATGCGCCCAATCTCAAGTCACCAGCCCCCTCCACGAGGGGCCATCCTTTCTTCAAAGACTACCAGCCCCTCTCCGTCATCAACCCCTGGATGAACTTGATGGCCTCCATGTTTACTACACATGTTCGCCGTATCAATGTTGGCATCAGCTACGAGGGCCGCGATATTCCAGCTTTGCGCATAGGAGTGCACCCTACCAACAACGAGCAGGAACCCGTACGGAGGAAGACCATTCTCATCGTGGGTGGGTCTCACGCACGCGAGTGGATCTCCACCAGCACCGTAAACTACCTGGCCTGGACCCTCATCAACTCGTACGGCAAGGATCGCGCAACCACCAGGCTTCTTGAGCAGTTTGACTTTGTTCTCGTCCCGACACTCAACCCAGATGGATACGTTTTCTCATGGGAGACGGACCGGCTGTGGAGGAAGAACCGCCAGCCCACCAGTCTTCGCTTCTGCCACGGCATCGATCTCGATCGTAGCTACCCATTCCAGTGGGAAGGCGCGTCCAGACCCACCAACCCTTGTAGCGAGAGCTTTGCAGGCGAAGCGCCCTTTGAAGGTGTCGAAGCTCAACGTTTCGCAGCATGGGCGAAGAACGAGACGGAGAACAACAACATCGACTTTGTCAGCTTCCTCGACCTGCACAGCTACTCCCAGCAGATTCTCTACCCATACTCATACACATGCCAGGATGACCCGCCTACACTCGAAACACTAGAAGAGTTGGCCATAGGACTAGCCAAAGCGATACGAGTTTCGCGCAAGGGTCACCAGTACAAGGTCACCTCGGCTTGCGAAGGTAACGTCCTCATGTCGAAAGACTCCAAGGACAAGAAGGATCAGATTGTTCTTCCACACATTGAGTCCAGTGGCGGAAGTATGCTGGATTACTTCTACCATGAACTGAAGATCAAATACTCGTTCCAGATCAAATTGAGGGACACGGGGAGTTATGGTTTCTTATTACCGAAAGACAACATCATTCCCACCGGCGAAGAAATCGTCGACGCCGTTCATTATCTAGGTCGCTTCATGCTTGGGGAGATTGGAATTATGGAGGATGCGCCGAACGCACAGCCGGAGAAGCCGCTGCTCAAGCCATCACAGATCGAAGAGGATAGTATTAATGAGACGGAGACGGAGACGTTAGAGTTGTGATCGGCTGATTGCTGGGTAGGTTTAGCGATTTCTATTTCTTGCATTGATACCACGCTACGAATTCTAATCTTATCTTCTGTTGTGAATATAAAATATAATTTGCCTTGACCGGCGAGTGATCAACTTCGCACTCATGCAGCCAATAGTACATGCAGTTACGGCCTTGTCGGTTGCGACTTCCTCCATGGTCAAGCCTCCAGGTTACAGGATTGATATGGTCATCGGCGACACACCATCCTCATCGTCGCACGGGCGTGTCTTGCTGATCATTAGCCGGCTGACTTGTGCAAAAGTAAGTGTGGTGTGGCTCAAGAGAGAGATTACGTGCAGGCAATGCGATGTACGAAACAGGAAGTGCCCAGGTAGAGTGGACGTGCGTGGTGCATGCTAGGACAGGCACTTGCCCGATGGGGCAACGCTATCCCATCCCCACCTACCCTTTCCGGGCCGAACCGTGAGTTAAGCATTGCTAAGCTCAAGACTTGTGCCACCATGGGTGATGCTGGGAACGCCTCGGTGTAATCTATGGTGCTTTGGACTTCGGGTCAGCACCGGCAGCAGCACACGCATTCAACAGAAGGAGTGAAGAATGGGCTACTCGGACATGGTTCGGATGGACTACCTTTGGTAGACTACAACTCCAACATCAGACCGTTTAAGCTGTGAGTTTTCGACCCAAACTAACTATCTTGTGTTGGCGCTATAAGCCCCGCCACGCAGGACAATATTGAAGAGATCGTAAAGTCCCCGATGATGGCGTCAGCAAGATGCGTGTGATCTGGATAGAATACACTACGCAGTACCACGACCTATACAGGGTGTCGTTACACGGGCTTACAAGAACGTGCTCTAGACAATTGGGAAGTAAGTTACAGTTAAGCACATGGATTGATACTAATGCGATTCAACCCGTTCCGGTGTCATTGGATAATCATATCCCACTGATATTGTGCTGCAAAGTTTCGAGAAGACGTTTCTGTAGAGCTTTTGGCATTTTTTGCTTTTTGTGGTGTAGAGAGCTAGTTTGCAATGGATTACAGTTAAGGATGGCCTGCGTATAGTGTGTAATTGTCCAGTCGAAAGTATATCCAGGTACCACGGACCGAAAATCTCTGACATCAAAACTTAGCTTTATTGCCCCAATCCGGATTCCAGCATAGACGATGGTGCCGGATTGACTTAGTCTGGCACCTATTCACACCGCTTCGGGTGGAGATGTAAGAGAAGCCATCCTTTTAGCTTCTCTCTGATAGAAAGATGGTGCCCTTTGAAAAGAAACTGTAACCGAACATCAGCATGCGGCATAAACTGCACTAGAGGATGATAAATCAGTGTCACACAAAATTTTGTAGAAGGTTCTATCTAATTTCCTTATACAGGTTGTACAAGTCTTAAAGTGCTACTACTTGAATGGACATATGGGTCTGTTTGGTGACCCTGGTGAGAATACTGTTTGCTAAAAGGTGTGTAGTAGGGAATCAGTTGTGAAATTGGTACACTGTTTAGTTCTTGGGTCCTTTTCTGGCTGGGTGGAGTCTGCTGCTAACAAGGTTCACAGCGGGATACTAAAAGGAATACGAACACTTCACATGAGTTGAGGTGACGTGAGAATCATGACACGAACCTTTGATCCTGCAAGTAAGTACATGCCTGTGTAGATACGCCATCGCTCAGTCATCACACATGATTCCAAAGTAGACTATGGACCCTAAAAAGTGCTCCAGATGGTTCCTAAATATCAACACGCTGGGTATAAAAGCAAGGCCATCATCCTCATCTCCAAAGCATCTCATCCATCCAGCAACTTCCATCAATCAATATCCACTATCTCCACAGCTCAGCAGTCCAGCTCTATCTTCTCCATCACCATGAAGTTCACCTACATCGTCAGTGGTCTCTTGGCCGCCCTCGCCTCAGCGCAGCCCGTCCTTGACCAAGAGAAATTCGCCGTCGACTACGCCAGCGGCAATGTCACCGGCGAATTGGCTCCCCAGCTTGCCACGAAGCCCCTGACCGAGCGCGAGCTCATGAAGCGCGCAAATGCCCAGTTCGCCGTATTCACTTCCAGCGGTAAGCTCTATCTCAACAAGTATCACATGAGGATCCTCAGTGGCTGATAACTTCTCTCATAGACTGCTCGGGCACCAGCACCGTTATCACTGCTACCGGCAGTGGCTCCAAGGGCGATTTCTCGACCGCACAACACAGTGTTCGCATCTTCCAGCTCACCAACGGCTGGCATCTGACTTTGTACACCGGAGCGAAGCAGTCTGGTGTCCTCACCCGCTTCACTGCTACTGAAGTCGGTGCAGACAAGTGCTTTGTTGGAAGCTGGCTCAGCAACGGTGTCTTCAGCTCTTAGGAAGACAGCTGTGTGTTATGAGCGGAGGGACAGGAGAAGAGGGCGTGGGTGATACACAGAAGGGATATTTTAACAATGGGCACGTAACTATCGTGCAAAGGGCAGGAAATGCGGACTTCATTTCTCAGAGGTTGTGGTTATAATGACCTTTCCTGCACTCCCTCTCGTTTGGGTGCACTTGTCGTAGTTTTTTAGAACAACAGAAATACAAAATACATGGTACCAAAAAGCAGACCCCTACAAGATCTAACTGCAACAGTCTAACAATTGTACCTTCTACTAAGGCGATGTTTTGAAGGCGAAAAGGATGAAGGGGTGCTTCACTTCACCCGCGTAGTTGTCCATGCACGGGCCATCTTCGGACGGATTCGGAACCTGCACCCCGCATCAGATCGCGGCTCCTTTCCGGCGACAACTCCAACGTCATTCTTTCACAAGCCAAACCGCACATCGCGAATCCACATTCACATGAAGTCACAACCGTCAAAACGCTCGTCAAGTGCCAATTCTCTCGGTGTAATGAACTCGTCACACTAGTATCGATCGCACAGGATGGCCAGTAATGCTTTTTGTTCAGGAGGTCTTTCGGGAAACAATTCGGCTGGAGATCGGCTGCTAGGAAGAAGTCCCTACCTTCCGTTCGTCCACGATGCGGATCTGGGTTAGGTGGTGAGGTATGCCGCCAAGTCATCGATGCGGCAGGACACGCGTGAATCAAGTAGCGTCTAGGTCAGGGCCGAGGCTGGTCGGGACGAACGGTCTCCATGTATCCGCGGCTACTGTAGGCGATTTTTCTTGTGGTTGTGATAAACATTTGACAGAAATATGACTGCTGACCACGAATCCCGTTTCTCTTTCTCCTTGTTTCCCCCTTCTTGCTCACTTTCCTCTAAAGTCAAGTTGTGGCCCTGTGTTGCTAAAACGCCTCTTTGTTCACAATATTTGAAAGCCGAGAACTACGGAGCTAGCTAGTCTGAGCTCCAGAGCTGGAACCGGAGAATACGAGGGAGCGCGTCACACTACTGAGCAGCTTTCTTCCGACTCAATCTACATTTTCCATACCATCGCCGCTGGAACTCGTCTTTCTGAGCTACGCGATCAGTCTTTCCAGCTACGATGTCTGCGAAAAGTACGGCAGGGCCGAATGGCAAGAAACCTGCCTCAGCTGCTACAAATCTAATCGGTAAGTTGGAGCAAGCAGAAGACTTCTTGGTAGAAGCTTGAAAGTCGAAGACTGACTTGGACTATGTAGCTGGTGGAGGTGCAGGAATGATGGAAGCGCTCGCGTGCCATCCTCTAGGTAAGCCCGGTTCCTCAAGACTATTTCTTCTATGCATTTAGCTCACAAGTTCCTCAGATACTATCAAAGTACGAATGCAGCTTTCACGGCGAGCGCGCGCACCTGGGGCCAAACGACGAGGCTTCCTCACCACTGGCGCCGAGATCGTGAAACGAGAAACACCGTTGGGTCTTTACAAGGGTCTCGGTGCTGTGTTTACGGGCATTGTACCGAAGATGGCGATCCGGTTTACCAGTTATGAGTGGTATAAACAGTTGTTGGCGGATGACAAGGGGATGGTCAGTGGGAAGTCTACATTCCTTGGTAAGTGAAATAATGTCATTGAGGGACACAATACATTACAGAAGGTTTGAATGTGGGCTGATCTTTCACAGCTGGACTTGCCGCTGGAGTTACAGAAGCCGTCGCAGTCGTCACACCCATGGAAGTTGTCAAGATCCGGCTACAAGCACAACACCACTCCATGGCCGACCCCCTCGACATTCCCAAGTATCGAAATGCTGCACACGCCCTCTACACTGTTGTAAAAGAAGAAGGCTTCGGCGCATTGTACCGCGGAGTTTCCCTCACAGCTCTCCGTCAAGGTTCCAATCAAGCCGTCAACTTCACTGCATACTCGGAATTCAGGTCACAACTGCAGAAATACCATGGGACGAACGACCTAGCAAGCTATGAAACCATGTTGATTGGATTGGTGTCAGGTGCTATGGGTCCGCTGAGCAATGCGCCAATCGATACCATCAAAACGAGGTTGCAGAAGACGCCCGCAGAGCCGGGGCAGACTGCTGTGCAGAGGATTCTCAATATCTCGAAGTGGGTGGGATTAAAAAGCCACACACGACTCAAATGCTAACCGTTGTTAGGGATATGTGGAAACAAGAAGGAAGCCGTAGTTTCTACAAGGGTATCACACCTCGTATAATGCGTGTCGCACCCGGTCAAGCCGTCACCTTCACCGTCTACGAATACCTCAAGGGTGTGCTCGAAAAGGGCAGGGATATGTTGCCTGGTGGCCAGTACGAGGAGTAAACTGACAGGGTAGTTTGTGGTAGCTTGGAGTGGAGCATATTGGTTGAGATATCCGCGGCCCATTGCCTAGACCGCACGCAGCGTTCCCTTTTGCTTTCTTCTGTAGTGCACTGTGCATATATACATACGCATATTCTGATTTGAGCATTCTTTCATGTGTTTCAGTATAGAATGCCCAATAGGAGTACACGTTCTTGCCAAGGCTACTTCATCCCACCTGCCCCACTACGCGCCACGCTTCACCCCCTCTACCGCCGCCAGCGCAGACATTGAGTTCAACACATAAGTACCAAACACCGTGTCTCACTCCCACAACTTCCCTTGATACCCAAAATCACTAACTCGGAGAAATCGCCAGCATGCAATCCGGAATTGCAGGTATACTTTCTCACACACTCTATACTACACATCTAACACACCACAGCCTCGCAAGAGCTCCAGTCCGCCCTAGCTACGCTCGTCTCCTCGAGCTCTCAGCGCGGCCTTATCGCCACCATCAAAGATGAATCCATAGTCCCCGGCGCCACCATCCCCTCCTCGTCTTCCTCCTTCCTCAGCGACCTCTCCAACCTCTCCACACACATCAAACCCAACGAAGCACTCTACATCCTCCTCCGCCGCTCGGACTCGCTCTCCTCCTCCGATAAATCACTCGCAGCTGTTACTTACGTGCCCAATGCCGCACCTGTACGACAAAAAATGCTGTTCGCATCGACGAGATTGACGCTGGTAAGAGAGCTCGGCGGCGAACACTTCTCGGAAACCGTGTTTTGTACCGAGGCGGACGAGCTAAGTGGAGAGGGTTGGGAGAGACATGTCAAGCATATTGAGAGCGAAAATCCTCTTACGGCGGAGGAACAAACACTACAAGATATCAAGCAGGCAGAGGCACTCGAGAGTCGGGGGACCAGGGGGCAAGGCTTGGCTCAGGGACGAGGACTTGCGATACGCGCTGATGATGAGATCTCAACAGCATTGAAAACATTGGGAGAGGGCGGGAGCAAAAACCTTGTGCAACTGCGCATGGACGCGCCGACCGAAACCTTACAACTCGTGTCTTCGTCATCGGCCACAGCATCCTCGTTGTCGCAGGCGATTGATGCAACCGAGCCTCGGTTCAGTTTCTACAGACACGACGACGCGGAGTCGAGTATCGTATTCATCTCGACGTGTCCGAGTGTGGCGAAAATCAAGGAGAGGATGTTGTATGCAGCGTCGAGGAGTAACGTCATTTCGCTGGCACAAAACGACGGTGGTTTGAAGGTTGCGAAGAGGATCGAAGCAACGAACCCGAGCGAGGTTGTAGAGCAGACTATTCTTGATGAATTCAAGCAGGATGAGAAGGTTGAGAGTAAGGGCTTCGCTAAGCCGAAGAAACCGGGACGGCGATAGATTGGTGTGACCTTTCGGACACACCATAGTCAATCATAGGTTTCGTGCCATGTCCTCATCATACTGCAAACACGTATTATCTTGGCGAATAATGTGATTTTATGGTAATCGGTAACTGGATGTTACAATGTACTACGTCTTCCCGTAGCGCTTATCGTGTTACGTGGAGGACAAGATATATACAAGCCTTTTGATCCCGCATTCTGTACCTTGTTCTACAAAGTAGACGTCATGCCGTTCCCATCGCGCAACTTGTAGGTACCAAGGTCCAAACAGAACTGCTTTTGACGAAACTGAAAGAACTCTCGTCATTTATCTATGATTAGCAAGTTGTGAAGTTCAATCCATACCTAGCATCAAGAGTCACAGAGTCCGATACGGAAAGCAAGTTATGCTTTTTCCTCCCTCGATGCTCTGCCAAAAGCATGTGATGTTGACCTTCCTCTTATCTGGATGATAAGACAAATGTTCCTTCCAGTTCTGTTACTCTCTGCATGTAGGAATAACATAAACCTGAGATCAATATGTGATTTATTAACTCCGCACTCTGAAGACGCGCTCAATATAAATAACATCCTGCGGAATCGGAGAAGCAAGAATGTGGGAATTCGGAATTTGCGCCTAGTATCCACCGAGGGTAAAAGTAGGGGGTTTGGGACTTATGTAGACTTACAGCCGAACATAAGATAGCAGTAGACATTTCGGTGAGTTGGGGAGTTGATAGTGGGATTGATTTCTTTGCGTTCTGTATAGGGTGCTTACATCTGCAGGGATATTGATCAGTACACGATGGTAGCGAAACCCCAAGGCAGTGTTTTAAGATATATCATTGGAGGTACCCCGATAACAATTCTATAAAAAGAGCAGACATAAACCCGCGCTACGCCAGGCCAATAATACATTCCCAAGTAGAAGGATAAAGTAAGGATTACTTCGACCCCACTTTTTCCCGGTCCGTGGGGGTCGAAAGCGAAATAATCTCCGACTCCGATCACATTACAGAAACAGTTAGGAAGAAAAACAAGGAGATGGAAACCATGTATATTGTATTGGATGAGTAAAAGTACTCGCCATGCGCCTTCGTAATTACATTATTTCCATGTAATCCCCTAGGTATATATTCATACATCTACAGGACCAAAAACCACTGACTGCACCGAACGCTGCAGAACCCCTTCCGAATCAACTCCCACAGACGAAAAGGAAAATATATCACCTCATCCCAAACCAAAACCATTCCCATCGCATCATCGCCATCAGCTTCCTGATCAGCTCATGACATCCCGTCATCAACCAACCCCCCCCCCCCCCCCCCCCCCCCCCCCCCCAACTCCCTAAACAACAAAACTACAAAAGCCCAACAGTCCTCTGCTTCTGCTTCTTAACATCGACATTCTGCCACAATCCGACACTCACCAACATGGTAGAATAAATACACACAGCCGCAATAAGCATATACCTCTGGGTCTCCGCATAACTCAAATTAATCGCCTCTCGCGTCGGACTGCCCCAAGCATACGAGCTCTGCGTGGTCAAATCTCCATAGATCGCGGTCAAGTTATCCAGCGCATCGGCAGGAAGATTCTGCTGCAAGCGGACGGGGAAGATACCGGTCCAGATGGCGCCAGCGATGGTGGACCCGATGGCCGAGCCGATGGCGATGATCATGGACTCGCAGGCGAGCAGGGCGGGGAAATCTTGCTGCTTGGAGACGGCCATGAGGGTTGTTTGTTCGGAGATGACGAGGACACCGCCGCCAAAGGCGATGAAGATCATGCACATGACGATGTAGCCGATGGATTTGTCTGGCCAGCGGAACTCGATCATGAGGCCGACGCCGAGCATGGTGAGCGGTACGCCCCAGAAGAGAGAGTACCACTTCAGACGGCCGTTGTAGCGAAGGATCCAGCCGTACACCAGCGAGATGAAGCAGCTGCCCATGGTGTAGATGTTGGAAATGTACGTGGCGTGCGGTATCGATTGGTTGAACAGGACGATGAGCATCGAGTAGAAGTACGAGTCCCAGACGTACCAGCCAATGTACAGAGCAAAGGCCATGGTGTAGGTGAAGATGATGGTGCGGTTCTTGAGCAGATACCAGGGTATGAATGTGGCCGGGGCCAAATACTTCTCCCAGAGACCGAAGACCCCAACGAGAAGGAAGCCGATGATGATGAAGCAGATGATCATCGGGGATCGCCATGTATCCGCCTGGTACGAGTAGATGTTGAAGGCGAGCAAGAAGAGCGCAAGACCTGTAGCTAGGATAAGGATGCCGACGACATCAAACTCCTTGAGGTAGTAGAGGACGCTGCGGCTAGGACGCGGCTGGATGAGACCTTCACGGGTGGCCTTGTTTTGGTGCATAATGAACATGATGATGAGGGGCGTGCAGACCACAGGAATGACAATGCTGAAGATACCGAAGCCCCAGGGAAGACCAATCCCACCGGAAGCGACGATGTTGTCGACGGCATAACCGTACACCCAGGTCGTGATCAACCACGGCGAAGCGACGAAGCCGATGTAGAAACCTCGGTTCTTGAGCTTTGTGGTGTCGGCGACGAAGACGGTAACGGAGAAGTCGATACTGTTGTAGCCAACATAGTAGAATGTCATGGCAGCACAGTACATCTGGACGTTCTTGCAGGCAGCCATCATGATCAGGCCGAGAGTAGTCGAGGCGACACCGAGGATCAGGGCGTACGGTCGGCCCCAGATGTTCATGATCTTGGCGTAGGGGAGCTTCCAGAGACCGGCGATGAGGGAGGAAATGACGCTCGTCAAAGCGGTCAGCGAGTGCGACTCCCACGTTGAAGTGGCATAGGGCGTCATGGTGCTGACACTCCCGGAGATGAACGACAGGCAGAATTGGATGAGCCAGATCCTATCCCTATTGTCAATATAACCCGACTTCGTTCACCACTTCGTTCACCGTGTGTTGGAAACGTACCAGGCAAAGGTTAGGTATAAGCCTCTCTGCGACCACACGTGGGTCATGGCCTGCATAGTCTGCACACCCTGCTCGGCATGGGTGTCGACCTTGTTCAGCTCCTCGTCCGAGTCGAACTCCTCGCCATTTGCCCTCGGGGCGCCCAACTTCTCATCAGGACGGCCACCATCGACGCTGGTGTGGCCCGCGTACGAAGCTGGGACATCGGCGACATCCTTGTCCGTCGCAGCAGCCGAAGCATTGTTGTTGCTGACCAGAGCCGACGAGGTCAAGCCTTTGAAGGTGAAACCCATGTTGACAGCTTGGCACCTTGGGAGGCGTTCACAAGCAGGCAAAGTGAAGGAGGAGCACAGTCAAGTGGCTGTTGATGGGATAGATTGATAAGATCAAACGACAATCTACAGGGCAGAGATCAAGGGTTCCTATTATATACGGCGGCGGGAATTGAGACACGCAAGCGATTCGGCAGGGCTATGAAGTGCCAGGTTGCCGGCACTGTGACTGTGGATCGTTTCGATGGTGGGAAGCGGAGATGCAGAGGGATCCAAGCATCGCGTTACTGCTCGTAGAGCGTACATCCGATGCAACCACGGGGCAAGCCGTGCAAACATGTCAGCTTGACCAAACAGATGGTAACAGAAAGGCCAAAATGCATACAAAGTGGGGAATCACGGTGGCTCGAAGTTTTGGTGCCGCGTTGCCCCTGGTGGAATTAGTCTTGTTAAGCGTGGGCTAAGGGTGGGCTAAAGCGCGTCGAGGATCCATCGCGGCCGTCCGCCGAAAGTGGCATCCAATAACAGGCCTTTGAAGGATCTAATCTTTTATCAGATAAAAATTCTTCACCCATCTCCATCTAATCAGATGCGTGCATGATCCGGACGTGGGCCGGAACTCGTACGTTGACCTTCATGGCCGTCGCCCGCTCGGGTCAGCAGGACATTGCGTGTCTGCAGGCCGGGAAGGATGCGTTTCGAATTCATAAACGAGCACCGATGTCGGCAAGCCTGTTTTGCTCCGAGCATCCTGTTTCTTGTCCAAACTCCAAGATAGTCACTCCGGCCTCTGTGTGCTAGCAGATGACTTCTACATACTGCAACTCCCCACACACCAAGTCAGGCCCGGGAAGATCGGACCATCGTCAAACGAAGCGATGTCGGGGCGATATCCTAGTGTGGAACCAACCCCAAAGATTTTCGCCCTTCGGTGAAGCCGTTGACTTCATTTCCAAACCCAGTCCCGTCATGCTCAGCAGGAATAAACCGGCGGCAAGCCACCTGGAAAACAAAACCAGGCCTCGGCTCCCTAACCCTAATTCCAGTCTGCCCCGACTGCGAAGAGGTAACCCGATACACGAAGGTCTCGCATCATTCTAGCTTCAGCAATATCACCGCTTCGTACTGGTGTGAGACATATAGTTGGTGCATTTTAATCAGCGCGTCGACAA
The DNA here is from genome assembly GCA_010093635.1 of Massarina eburnea CBS 473.64. Taxonomy (NCBI): domain Eukaryota; kingdom Fungi; phylum Ascomycota; class Dothideomycetes; order Pleosporales; family Massarinaceae; genus Massarina; species Massarina eburnea. The sequence continues at coordinate 184,018 of MU006789.1, read as the reverse complement.
ATCGGTCGTATGAGGACAAGCCCCCATACCCAAACTCTTCGTAGTCTTTTCTTGGCTTTGCATAGCCAACAACTCGGGTCAGACGACCTTCGTACATGTTGGTAACGAGGCAGACGTCGAGCTTGTGAGCCGAGCTGCAGATCTTTGCAGCAAAGTGGCTAGCCAGGACGGGTAGTCGCATACGGTCGTTCTTGTAGACTCGACAGTAGTGGAGAGCTCAAGCATTGGGAACTTGATAATGCAGCCTAATGGATATTGTGCGATAGTGCCCATCACGGACCTTTCCGCCCAAACTGGACGGCGGAGAGCCCAAGCATTGGGGACTTGCCGATGTAGCCTAATGCCCATCGATGTCTCGATTGTGACCGACGTTGTTGAGCCAGGCTTTGAAGGTGGTTTTATCCACGATAAGTCGAACACCGCGTTTGCCATAGGCACTGCTAGGGCGTTTCGCTGCCGAGGCCTCGTCTGCTGCCCAAGACACGTCTCCGGCGCATGTCGCGATGCGTGGTCTTAGTGGCGAACCGTCAAAAGTCAAAGTCAAAGTCATCCTCTCCCAAACTACACCTCAAGTCAGTCCCCTCATCCGTCCCCTCTCCCGCCTCCTCTGCCTCTCCGCCTTTTTTGCCTGGCTAATACTCGGCGCCAGCCCCTCTTCCACCCCCTTCGCGTGCTCAAGCCCCGTCTCAGTGACCCTATCCAAGAAAAACCTCCCGAACCCGCCCATCCTCCACTTCTGCACCATCCATAGCGCTGTGGCCTCTAAATCCGCTTTCCCGCCCTTGCCCAGCCTCCCAGTCTTCCCCGCAATGCCCTCCAGAAGTTCCACGATATCGTTCGTCGGGCCATACGGCATGAACTCCTTGTACAGAGTATAATCGAACAGATTGCTGTGATAGAGAAGGTAATCCGCCAGCATTACGGGCGAGATTATGGTGTCTTTGACGCTGCCGCACAGCGCTAGTTTCATCATGGCCTCCGCATCAGGTACATACGGGATGAAGACGCCCGGTGTGTCGACGAGATACACACCACCGCCCACGCCTCTGTGTTTATTCGCCGCACTCACGCCCATGGCTTCGACATCGTCTTCACTGGGTATGATCTTAACCCCAGAGCCAATCTTCCTCGTAACACCGGGTTGCGCGCCTGTCTTCGCAACTTTGCCCTTCCCGATACCATTCGCCCGCAGTGCATTGAGCAGTGTACTCTTCCCCACATTCGGCATACCAACAACCAGCAATCTATGGCCTGTCAAGCTCCACCGCTTCTGTGCATGCTCCCTCAGGTAGTCCAATACCTTGCCCACACTCCGTACTTTCTGCCTCTCGCCCTCTTTATCCCCGATGTTCCGCACAAACATGACCGGCACCGGAGCATGCCACTTCTGAATCACATCCTCATCCGTCACTCCGCCCGGCGCCTTGTTGTTAGGCGGGCCCAGATCCCTATGCGTGTATACGATTAACCTCTCCTTCCCCTCCAAACTACTTTCAAACAGCGGATTGCGCGACGTAAGCGGGACACGGTAATCGCGGCACTCGATGACGAGATCAATAGTCGAAATGAGAGACTTCATCTTCTGGAGTCCGGATTTGTGATGGCCCAGGAAGTAAGAGCGCGGGAGGTGTGCGAGCGAGGGAAACGCGGGGCGCGGGACGAACGAAGACATGGTGAGCAGTGGGATTCGGGGGATCGGAGCGTCTGTGTAGAAGATGATTTTATATGACGCATTGTAAATAGTGATCAGGGTCGCCTTGTGGGTGCCTCGCGCGTGTTGGAAGAGACGAGAACGAAGCCTGGTGGTGCTGCAGCTCGGTGGTCCGAAATTTCTGCACGAGTCAAGGAGCTTCTAACTCTTGGCGAATATCGAGTCAGCCACGATGCGCCTCGCCATTCACAGCAGCACGCACGAAAGAGTTGGAGAAAACAAAAGTATAATTGTCCAAAATTTATCTACGCTGAGAGGTGTCGAGGGGAAAAGGTACCAGGGGGTAGGGCAGGGAAACGTGCTCAATAACAAAACAACCAAAAACAATGCAACGGTAAACAGTGTAAACTCAATCATCCACCCACATGTAGGAGCAGGTCCACCGCTCAGAGATCCCGCATAGCCGACGTAGGCTGGATGTTAGGAAAGACCGTAACGTGCTCGGTCACCGTGGTCGTCGTACCCGCGAGGAAGACCGTAGAGACATTAATAACCGATTTACGCCGTTCGTGCTCCTCCCAGACAACGGGTGCATCTTCGTAGAGTTTATTGCCAGGGGAGCAAGTGTCAACCTTCCCTTTGTCCTTGTGTGACTTGATCTTGACGATGCCCTTCTTCTCATCCTCCCACTTAGCCTTGGCACAGTAGATGTCGTTGGTCCATGGGTTCTGTACAAGGTAATCCGTGGCCTCGCGTTCCTTCAGCTCTGCCTTGCCGGGACTGGCACTTGGATGGTTAGGGGAGAACAGCACCGACGTTGTCTTGAAAGCAGTGACAGTGCTGGTGGAGGTGGAGATGGTGGCAGTACTGGTGCGGGTACTGATCGAGGTAAGGACTTCCACGGTGGAGGTGCTGACGACGGTCGGGAGTGATAGTTTTTTGCAGCCAGACTCGGGAGCGCTAGTCAAGGATTCGCACTCAAAATCGTCAAACTTCGCCGCATGGTCGGTCCAGCAGGTCCAGCAGACTTCGGCATTTTTAAAAGGATGCTTGAACTGCACTCTCACGTGATTGTAATCTTTACGGGAAACTGGAGCGGGGGTTGCTCGTCGAACCTCTTTCGGTTTGCAGACCAACTTGGCCGATCCAGAGTATGGGTATTCAGCGGGTCTAACATTGATCAAAAGTCAGCAAGATAATCTTTTGAAAGGGGTGAAAGAGCACGAGGTGAGGATTGACGTACCCATCTTGGCACTTTCCATAACCTTCAGGCAAGACGATGCTGTCAACAGCACCGGTCTTCTTCCAGCAATTATTGGTATCGTACACGTCGACGTGGCAGTCCAACTCCTCTCGTCGAGGGTAGGGCGTAATCTTGAAGTTCTCGGCGACGATAGGCACGCATTTGTCTTCCTTAAGCTTGACCAGCGAGCCGAGAGGTTCCTCGTCGCAGTCACCGCCATACTTCTGGATGTAGACCTTGGGCGTCTTGGCGTAGGCACCGTTGGCGACGAAAAGGGCCGCGAGAAAGACATGGACGGTCAGCATGGTGGGCAAACTCGTCGAGGTGCAGCAATCGATGCGGAACAGTATCTGTGAGGGAAACGTTAACATGGGCCATGTCAATTATGGAGTGGAATGGAGTGGTGAGAAATGGAAGGTAGAGTCAGTGATGTGTAGGGAGGAAGTAGTGGTGGTGATGGAAGGTGCCGAAAACAGGCGGAAGGAGGTGAACGACTTACCGATGCAGGAGCGAAAAACACAAAACAAAATCTGTGACCCAGTCAGCCATGGTGCCCTCGATGAAGCTCGATGCAGCTGGGGTGATGAGGGCGGTGGCGGTGTGGAAGCAATAAGCCGGATAGGGTGAGGTGAAGGGATAATGTGTAAAGAGGGAAGGAGCATTGAAGGGATGACAGGGTGGAGGGGGGAAGGGTAGTGATGATAGTAGACAGTGACGAAGTGCGAAGCAGCAAGCCAGTGAAGGAAGTATGTATCGAACAAGAACAGAAGAAGACATACTTCCGAGCGTCCAAAGTCCAGGTCCTGGTCCGAGAAAGTTGAGATGCGGATGGTGGATGGTTTGGAGTGGGACGAAGAAGAGAAGAAGAAAGTGGGCGGGAGGACACCTTTTTGAAGAGGGCTACGCTGGGGCCTTGTCTACGTCCAACGTGGCTAAACAGAGGTAAACAGAAGGCAGGACAGTTGGGAAGAAGGCACCGGGTCTGCGGACGATAGGTGCTGGGTGGGATGGCGGAAGGAGCATCTTGGAACGGCAAGTGGTGGGCGGTTTGACGGAAGGGATAGGCGATGGCGCGCGTGAGTATGAGGGAAGCTGCTAGCTGGGTCAAGAATGTTTAGCGTGCAGAGTGGTGGGGATATACAGAGATTCAGAGTAACTGCCATCATATGTACAGTCAAAGGTCTGGTACGATCCCCATGGTTGGCTTTGTGTGACACAGCACAGCAGCCAATGGGAAGTCACAGCCAGGATATGTTGAGATGGACCATCAGATGTGGAAGCAACAAACTTTAGAAGTATTAGCAAGGCCTGCATGCTCCTCTGTAGCCATGTACGTACCGTCAATGTGTAACGACATATATATCACATACAAGACTATGTAGACAGGCTAAGAATGAAGAACGCTTATAGGAATGGAACACGAGCTGAACTGTATGTGATATGGATACATGCACAGACGACACCCACATACCCCGCAACTCCAAACGCCTCCATTGATCCAATCGTTCTACAACCATCATTCCCCATTGATACAAGAGCGCCCTACCAATCCCCCCAGCTGTCATCCTCCTTCTTCGTTTTCTTAACAGCGTTCGTCCCAATGCCACTGGGTTTCTTCGCTGCACTAGAGCCTCCCCCTCCCCCTCCCAAAAGACTACCCGTCTCCGCCGGCGCTGCACCAAACTCATCCCAAAAGTCCGCTTTGTCTTTGCTCGGCCCCTTCGGCGACTGTCCAAAATCGTTCCAGAAGTCTTCCTTGTCGCGCGGGACGGCTGCATACTGGTGGTTGGACTGCGTGGTTGGGTCGACGAAGCGATTAAGGGCTCCGCCGGCGGCTGTGGCGCTGGTTTGGATGCCGGAACCGACGGCCACGGCCGTGTTGCGTGCCTGGGAGGCGAGGTCTGCTTCGGCGAGCTGTGAATGTTTTAGTACATGTTCGCCCAGTCGTGGACTGGAGGAAAGAAATGAGAAAAAGACATACCTTCTGCATCCCCGGCTTCACCCACCCCTCGTAGCCCGTCTTCCCAGCCTTACTGACACTCGCACCAAGCCACCCAAATCCCTTCGTCAACGCGCCCACTGGATCCTTTTGGAAATCGTCCAGTGCCGGCGGCTTGTCGAACTCGTCGTCCTTCTTCCAATGATCGGGCTCGCTGCCAAAACCTGCGTACTTTCCACCCTGGGAGGGCGCAACATCTGCACTCCTGTTGGCGTTCTCTGCGCCCATGCGTGAGAAGTACGATTCGTTCTTCGTCTTCTGCGACATGGCATTTGTGCCAAGCGCAGGCGACCCAGAGCGTACGCCAGGCTCGTTGCCCCGTGTCTTCCCCAGCGGTGTATTGCTTCTGCTTCCCGGTCCGCTTGCCCGGCCGCTCAGCGGCGCACCGACACCTGCACCAGCATCCTTCTTCGCAACGCGCTTGGGAAGGTTGCTCTTGTCAAACTCCCTGCTCTCAACCTTGCAGCTCAGACGTTCTTTCCACTCATCGCCAGCCTCGGAATCATAGCGCTCTTGTATTGACGAGGCGTCAAAGGTACGTCCGTCTTTTGCGTTCGAAGCGTGGGTGTCGAAGAAGTCTTGGAAGGGCTTGTTGCCGCCGGCGGCCATGCGCGCGAGCTCGGATCCTTTGAAGGCGTCCATGGTTATGCTGCGGATGAAGGAGATGTGTACGCCGAGACCGCGGTGGACACCTGAGCAGGAGAGACACATGAAGATGCCGAGCTTGGGGGACGCCTGCAACGAGCATACTCAGTATATATCGCATAGCAGCGTGGGGGACGGGCATCGCATACCCATTGCGGACTCGGCGCATTGCAGTCGACGCACTTGTTGTTGGCATTCGTCTTCTGTATCTCGAGTAGCTGCGCAGACGATTAGCTCCTCCTCCGTCCCGCCCCAAGCAAGAAAGCACGCGCGCACCTTGCTCCTCGTCTCCGGATCCACCTCCCACATTTTCCCGCTCATGGTGAATATTGATTGCGAGCGTGCACGACTCGCTCTGGCGGCTCAAAGATACAATAGCAGCCGGTGGTGTTGGTGCCGTCGGCTAGCGTTGCGTGTTGGGGTCTGATGTTTCGAGGGGCGGCGCAACGCCAGAACGTGCAAGGTGGCCAAGCTCTGAGCCCTATTTCAAGCCCGGAGCCCAAGGGTGCGAGTCGTAAACTAGATATTACATGACCTGTTCCATAAACGATTCCATCCAGCTCAGTTTCGCCCTGAACACTCTCGATGCTCAACCCAATATTCGTGCTGTCTTCACGGACCTGGGACCGACAAGCTCTAAGCTCTACTTCACAAACACAACGTCCACGAACACGGATATGTCTTTCATTGGGGACTGAGTGCATTTGCCATGCCATCTCAGCCCGAAGAGTCTGCAAGACTCCAGAACTACTACTACTAACTACCACCAGTTGTCGGGCCATCGCGACCTCCACTCCCGACATGTATCTTTTTTCTCGCCGCGTGCCATGGGTCACCCAAGTAGCCCGCTGCTTCCTTTCTCCCCCATATATGTACGTGACAGCATTACAGACTAGTTAAAATGTACAATCGAAGCGCCATTAGGGCTGGAAGCGGTAATGAAGAGAAAGTCAACAGCCTCCGCTGTCTGAACTGTGAACCGAAGCGAGGAGTTAGGTATTGCTTCTCGTGAAACGCCGTGCGCCGATGCTAAATATGTACTGAATGATGAGGCCTGTTGCTGATGCCGGAAATGTATGATTGAAGTATGTTCATGAGCTCGTGACAGAGTGTCGAATCCAACTGTGATACTAAGGGTAGCCGATCGCGGGAGCAAAGCGACGGCGAGCCATGGGAGGTGTCACTCAAGGATCTGGATTCCGTACCTAGACCAATCAGCAAGACCTCCACAAAGGCCCACGTCAGTTACGTACATTGAGAGTACGGTTGTAATCGCGGCTATCGTCAATGGTGCCGACACTCCCACTACTCGGGTTGTCAAAGTACATCACTGTGGATGGGTTCAGTCGCTGGTCCGTCATGTGTCTGCTCATCCGTCCCCTTGAACTAGATATCGGACTGATGGATTCCTGGTCCAAAGTCCTACTTTGGCGTATGTTGGTAGCGATGGGCGACGGATATGCCGGTAGTTTCTCGGATCGTATCAGACCGGATCTGCTGAGAGTGCTGACATTCCGGTGCACGCCGCTCTCGTCCTCGTATTCATCTCGTTGTCGTCGACGTCGGAAAAGTAGAAATACTATCATACCGGCAACGGCTGCGAGTCCGACGACTCCGCCCACAGCACCGCCGACAATTGCTCCGGTATTCGAAGAACTTTTCCGGTTTTCCTGCAGTGGCTGAGCGGTCGGCGTAGTTATAACGGTTTGCGTCATAACCATGCCGCTCTGCGTTACGATACGGGTGCTGGTTTGCGGGGTGATGGGCGCGGCTGATGTTTCGGGAGTAGAAGATGCGGCCGATGAAGCAGGCTGGTCTTTTCGTTAGTTGCGGCCACAACGAAGTGATGGAGATGTTGGAAAGAAAAGGGAGATGTACAGGACTGTAAGTACGCGTGACCTCTTCAGGTACGCCAGTCACAGTCTGGACGACTGTTTCCGGCGCCTGGCTGGTCCGCACAGCAGACGTTGAGCTTGGCGGAGCCGGTGGCGGCTACTGTCAAGTCAAACGCTGTTCAAGAAGATCAAAGACAGGACATGGGAAGAAGAGAAGGTGGAAGAAGCAAGAACAAAGAGATTTTGACTAACGGTCGATGGCGTCGAAGACGACGATGCAGGAGCGCTAGAACTCGAACTCACTTTGGAGGAAGATGTAGGCACGGACGCTCCTTGGGTTCCGGAAGGCTCGGTGCCAGTATTCTTGATGTAGATGTAGAGGTTTTTTTGTTTGTTACCGCAATGCTCGCTGGGGAAGCCGGGGCAGTCGTCATCGCAGCTCCCGGTGTCGGTTGTGCCGTCCCCCGGAGCATAGTCAGAGCACCAGCAGTTGTTTTCCAGGATCACGGCGAAAGCGGACCCCTTGCAGTGGTCGGTGCACCAGCCGTTAGACTGGTAGGTCCACGGACCTGGAAGAGTTAGCCGTGTTCATGTGACAGCTCGCAGCCAGTCCACTTACTAGCACTACCGCTCGCAGTATTGTGCGAGGAGCAGTATGCCTCGACGAAGCCGTCTGCCCGTACCGGGGTCGCCAAAAGAAGCAATGCCAGCAGAGCGAGGAGCGCGGCGGAAACATTTCTTGCCATGCGATGCATGATCTCCGTGTTTGGTGTTTCGACTGCGGTGGGTCTGTGTAGAACGGTCGTGCGTGCAGGGCCGGCGGGCGTCTATGCCGTGGTTGCGCGGCGGTTTGCGGGTGTGTGTCGGGAGAATGAATGAGATGTGCGTATGTCGGGTGAAGTGCGCTGCAGCGAATTGCAGAGCGTCCACGGCAGACAATAGCGAGCGCAAGGCCGGAGGTGACAAAGAGCCGTGGGCGAAAATGGAAGTGGAAATGGAAGTGGAAATGGAAGTGGAAATGGAAGTGAAGAAGCCGGGCTCGGTCGGAGGGTGCGGTCGAGTAACGGAGCCGAATAGGACGAACCTAGGTGGAGGGCAGCGGAATTAGCATTGCATTGGGCCTCTTCGGCGACGCGGACAACCGATGCTGTCGACGGCGGGCTCGAGGGGGGGGGCTGGGAGAGAGAGGTGTATCTCTGCTGCGCTGCACTCGGAGGCGGCTGGTGAGGAGAACAGGAAAGGACTCTCATGAAATGCTGATATTGCTGGCAATGCACTTACCTGCTTGGACACCTTCGAACAGGATCTACGGGCTAGGCGTTTGGGAGTCCCGCGCGTCCGCTGTATTCCACGCTTCCCTGCCAGCCTTTCACGGTGACTCCCGTGTGCAGAGGCGCCGCTCAGCTGATGTGGCTGTGGTGTTACAAGTCGAGGTGTGTAAAGCGTGCCGGAGCCCCTCTCGTCATGACGTGCATGAACGAGCAACCACACTGGGCAAGGTCGTCGGCCGCGAAGAGGTGTCTGTCGGACGACCCGAGTACAGACGCGGTGTGATTTGCAATCTCTCTTCAGCCTGTGCGACTTCTGCCCTGTTTCCTCGGTCCTTGTTCCGTCCCTTCACTGCAAGAACGATAGCGCGATCAAGGGAATCTCCAGTACTGCAGAAGCGAATGGCTGTCCACGCCGGACGGAAGAGAGAACGAAGGGAATAGATAGGCCAAAGTGAGTGTGGTAGAACAAAGAACGAAGAACAAGAAGGTCGGAGCGAATTTCGACGCGAATCCGGACCCAGCGGGCTGTTTATTCGCTTTGGACGACGACTGGTGCTGCTCACTGCTGATCGCTGATCACCAGCGCACAGGTGCTGTTAGCTCGGGGTCGGTTACGAGTATGTGCAAACTATCGCAGTATCGCGAGCAAGGAGGGCCGCGGTAGAAATGTCAAACGAGGCCACTGCTAGCCGCCACACTCTGGAGTCTGTCTGCATAGATAGATGAACGCGGGCGCCATGCCCAGCATATATCAGCCTGAGCCTCGCCGTCACCATCTTCTACACCCCAAAGTGACGATACACAGCGCATCCGCTGTCGATCAAGCAGTACCACTCCAGAGGTCACATCCCAGCGTGTCGCCGCGCGAACCAAGAACCCGTCGACGGCGCTTGATTGAGTGGAGGCACCCGACGGCGTGCGCGCCGTTTCAAACCACCAATTCACGAGCGACACGACGGCATCCAAGCCATATGAGCACCACCGTCTGCAAGCCGATCCTCGACTCCGAAACACATCTCTCATTCAAGAACATCCAAGAACCACCAACCATGGCAATTCCCCCTTTCCCATATGAAATTCGCCTCTCCACGGCCATCTCATCTCGCTACAAATCTCCACCTTCAGCCTAAACTTTTTGACTTCGAGCTATCCAGCACCCATTCCGTGCCATCCCTACCGCTCACAAACTCTTCTCCACCAGCGAACCAGCAATCCCAGGACTCGGCGCTAAACGCCCACGCTTGCTCCCCGATCAGGCCTAGCGTAATCGCCGTCAAAAAGCCGACCCCTTAGCTCGGGTATGATGTAGTGACAGGAACCCTCAAACGCCCCGTGCATTCTCGAAGAGCACGATCGACAGGGGCCTTACGGTATAAAGCCATCAGAAATGAAGATGTTCACAGTCCGATGAGCTGTTGTCGGCGAGATGGGTGGCTTGTCGTCATGGCTGTTTGAGGAAAGTCCGCTCTGTCGATGGTGACAGGCAGCGGCGCTCAACACTGCTGCGTGGTCGCTAATCACCCAGTGAATCCTAGCTTCGATCTATCGCGATCACGATCTCAACAAGTTGGAGACACGCCATGAACACGCGCTGTGTGGAGCACTATCTGATGGACAGGGTTTTTCTGCAAATAATCGGCGTGGAAGAGGTGCTCGATTTCTTTTCTACAGCTTGGACTTCTTCCTGCCGGCTACACCGCTCACCGTTTCTCCCGAGAGCAGGAAGTTGGGGTATGTGATGTCGCCTTTGTCAATGCTGACCGTACGCCAATGGCCGCCGTCGACTATCTGGAGTCAGCAATGAAACATCTCCTTATGGAATGGAATGGTATACGTACCGACGATAGTCTCTCCGTTGACGTAGTTCCCAGTATCCGAAAAGAGATAGATGGTCGCATCTGAGATCTCCTTAACCGTTCCTAATCTTTGAGACGGAATCAGGGAAGCGCTCTTCTCACGATCCTCCTTCCTCGACAGCCGATCCATACCCTCCGTTCCTTGGATCGGACCCGGAGCGATCACATTCGAAGTGATACCCTTCGGGCCTTGCTCAATCGCAACTGATACCGCCATCGCGTCAATACCTGCTTTCGCAATAGAGACATGGCTCTGCAGAGGCGTTCCGGTATAATGTAAAGTCGCACTGACGAAGATGATACGCCCTCCAGTGCTACTCTTCGGTCGTGTCGTGCCGTCCGTCTTATATTTCTGTGCCGACTCGACAAGATATGGTAGTGTCGCCTTCAGCGTGTTATATGAACCGAGGACATCGATGTCGATGACCGACTTCAGCGCATTCGGCGAAATCTGATCAATCGTCGCCAAGAAGTTTCCCGCTGCTCCAGCACTACCCACCTTATTAGCACCCCGTCCATGTCTTAGGCCCGAAGCCAGGGGCTGCGTCACTCACATCACGAAGTCAATCGACCCCAACTCCTTGACACATCGCTCCGCCGCCGCAGCTAACACCTCCGGCTTCCTTACATCCACAGCGCCCAACCCTAGCACTTTTGCGCCTTTCCTTGCTGTCGCGATGTCTTTGGCTGCATTCTCGGTTTTCTCGACGTTGCGACCGATTATGCAGGCGTTGGCTCCGAGGTGGACAAGGGCGCGGACTTGGGCAGAGCAGATGGAGCCGGCTCCTCCAGTGCAGAAGACAACCTTGTTATCTGGATAACGAGGGTGGTTAGTCAAGCAATATCTGTAGACTAGAGCGTATATTCTGTAAATAGGAGGGAGGAGCTTACCAAAGATACCATCTCTCCACACATCGCTCAGATATTCGTACTTCTTGAGAGGCATAGTTGCGGAGAGTTTGAGCTCTACGTGGTCTTGACGGAGTGCACGAAGGGTCGATGACTCGGATGGTATCGAGAAGCGCGACAGTTGAGTAGCAAGAGACGATGACAGCAATATGTAATATACAAGCGGACTTCGTACGGCCGAGTCAACCTGGTGTTGGGTCGTGTGCAGTAACACTGAGATGCCGAGGTTCCTCGCGCATGGAGCTTGGGCCACTATGCTTACCCGAATTAATTCCCCGCGTCACGTGCGCTATGAAATCGAACGTCACATAATATAATTGCCAGCGAAGCTCTGCCCAACCCGCCGCGAATGCACCACCATCCGCCGCTATTGAATTAACGACAAAATGGTCAACGGAACGGTTTCCATCTTCAAGTTCGTCGGGACGATAAGTCTGGGTCTGCTCACGGTATGTTGTGATAGCCGCCACCTGCACCTCACGCCTTGACTCCCCGCTATCGTCTATGCGCCGAGTTGGGATCGGAGAGAGGCCACGTGATGGACCGTGCTAACAGAGCATACAGGGCGTCTCAGCATCCCTTTCAACAATAGCCCTCCCCGCGCTGCTCACTCTCCCCACCGCATCCGACGCCCGCACAACCCTAACCTACACATCCTCCAAAACACGTCTCATAACCTCCTACCTACGGCACATAACCACCTTCTCGCTCTTCTCTGCCTACCTGCTCTCTCCACGACGCTGGCGCCACCCGTACCTACTCTACACGTCCATTCTGACCTTTATCTCTGGCTATGGCGTCGATAACTACATGACCTTCGTGACAGGTTCGAATATCCAGAGGGCGAATCTCGATCTCGAGGCCCAGGGCGATGATGTAAACGGAGAGCAGGTCAGGACTGTCGTGCAGATTGTGCGCACCACAGAGAAGTATAGGGCGATTATTGTGGGGTTGGGGTTTGCGATGAATGTGGTGGGGCTTTGGGGTGATGGCGCGTTGTTCGTCCGATGAGGGTCTAGGGTCTAGGAGAAGAATTGTAGCTGATGGATATCACATGTTTTGGGTCAGCTTGAAAAGGGCGTTGGTGGAGGCCGGGGGGGAGGGAGGGGGAGGCGGAATGGTCAGTGATCGTGCGGTTATCGCTGAAGTCTGCTCTGACGTGGTGTCCTATTCCTGGTACACGGTATATTGAAAACTCCTGTCAACCTGTATTCTGATTATCTACAATGAACAAATCATCACTCTGTTAAATCTACCATTCAGCTTCCGGCCCCCACTGACTCAATTATACCATAACTAACCCCTGAGTCCTTACTCATCACCACCCCACCATTCACCACTTACCATACAACCGTTACCTCTCATCATACACTGTACAAAAAAACGCTTAACAAGGAAACTGTGCATGACTAAGCTTTCTAAATACGGCATGAGCATCAGGCGCTCGTTTAGACGTGTACACGCTTCTTATCGGATGTTCAGACTATCAATTCCACTTGACCTGACACTCTTTCCGACGCCGCCACCTCTTTTCGGTCGCCTTTAGCAACAAAAAACCAGCTCGTACACAAGGCCGCAAGGCATCCCGACAGCAAACCGATGGAGCAAATGTATGACACTTTGTACGTGGGACCGAACTTAGGTTGGTAAATCTGCGGCCCGACGATACCCATCAACTGGCAGCTCGCGTTAGTTATACCAATAGCCAAGCCTGCTGTTGTCGTTCCTTTCGCCGCACGGATTCTCTCAGGCCATATGATCGCGAAGAAAGACTGTGAGGCTGCCGTGGCTATCATGACGAACAGATATTTGGCAATGGCGTTCTTGACCGTGATGAGTAGAATGTAACAGACAATCTGTGTGATCTCTACACCAAGGCCGGCTACCCAGGGCGAGAGGCGCTTTGTATGGACCAGGAAAGCGAGCGTGAGGAGAATCACAAAGACAAGGGTAAATGGCGGCTACTCGTTTCAGCATTCTTGGCCACACACTAGGGTAGAGCCATGGGTGACTCACCATTGTCATAATCTGGCTGATCGCAGTATCCGAGATCCCGAGCTCATAGATCACCGTAGGCAATACGAACGAAATGCCCCACCCGCCGATGCCGTGCAAGATCCAGATCATGAGGAATGGGAAGAATGTCGCATCTTTTAGAAGCGATTTGGTCTGCTCTAGACTAAAGGTCTTTGCCTTCATGGTAGGAGCTTGCTTGGGCAAGTCAATCAAGATCGCTTCTCGTTCGGCTTCGTTTAAAAACTTGACCGTTTCCGGATAGTTTGGCAGGAAGAAGAAGGTCACTATTGCACATAGGATCGCAGGCATGCCTTCTAATATAAAGAGCTATAAAACGTCAGTGAGGTCACCTGATGTAAACTTTCGTGCTTACCCAGCGCCATCCAGCCAGACCACCGGCTCCGTTCATGAACGATATCGCATACGCAAGGAGTCCACTAATAGTCCCTGAAAACATCCCGCAAGCATAGAAGAACCCGATTCGCAATGGTAGTCGCTCGGTCGGATACCAGAAACTCAAATGATACAGCACTCCTGGATAGAATCCCGCCTCAGCTGCCCCCAAGAAGAACCGACATACCAGAATACCCGCGTAATTTTGTGTCGCACCCTGACACATGCTGATGATGCCCCAAGTCAACATTATCCTCGACATCCAGATATTAGGGCTGAAGTGCTTCAAAGCTAATGTCGCCAGTGGTTCAAAAAGCATGTACGGGTAATAGAAGATAGAAAGCGCCCATGCCCATTGCGACGAAGAGAGATTACCAAGTTGCTTGCGGATTCCGGTGCCTTGTTCGAGGTTTATAATCGCGGAGTTGGAGACGTTGCCCACATGAATGCGCATTATGAGGTATACGAAGGCGTACCAGAGGAGCAGACGCTTGTCAACTTTTCGGTGAGCCGCCTTTCGAAGCTTTTCAACATTTTCGCTTTGGGAGGACTCTGCGGGAGAAGCCACTTCTTCTGGTAAGATCTCTTTCGAGATATCAGTAGTCGCCATATTGGACTGTATGGATGGTGAAGACGAGGTGCGCAATACCAAAGAAGAAAAAAACCTTAGGATCGGAGGAAAGCACCTTGTAGCGCTCAGCTACGCGGTGCTATTCGATATCGCTCTCTGTGCCTCAAGCACGCCATGAACGATGCCTGTCGGAGGCAAAACTTGCCTTCGCCCTGCATCCGTATCGACTTTGCTACACGCTGATTTACATTCTCAATTCCGAAGGTAGTATAGTACGTCCTTCGAGCCCTCTCGGTACGCATCCTGCACTGATTTATTGTTTTTACTCGGTGGTTGAGTTGCTCAAGCGTCTGGGGTACGTGAGCACCGAATTTAGCGGGGAATTGCGTGCTCGCGATAACTCCTCACTATGACATCGGCGTACAGCTCGGAGACATCTCAAGAATAGTGAAGATACTTATAATAATTGAGGAAGTTGCAAGCGACTTGCGACATCAGTGCTTCCATACTTTGTTTTACAAGAAATGCCCTCTATCATACTTCCTGAACCTAAACCGCTCCCGAGGTGGGAGAGGCCGGGAAAGACAGATGAGAACCTCGATTGGGCCGATATCAAAGTCATTGATCTATCACAGTTTGATGAGCCGGGGGAGAAGCAGAAGTTGGCGGAGCAATTGCGTGACGCAGTGAGTAGTTTATCAGTCTAGAAGTTACTTTAGGGTGTACTAACGTTCGTCGGGTAGGTTCATGAGACTGGCTTTTTCAGCATCACTGGGACTGGATTCACACAAGCTGAAATTGAGAGGCAGTATGATATTGGTCAGGCATACTTTGAGCTGCCACTCGAAGAAAAAGGTGATGCGAAGTACCGATGTGACTTTGCGCAGGGCAATTATTTCGGGTATCGAGCAGTAAGTGCAGGTATCTTTACTACCATACTGCTCAACTAATATTGAAAAGGCAAACGAGAAGAAGATCATGGGCACCAATGTCCTGGACAATGTAGAATCTGTCAACATACCCAAATTCATCTCACAGAACGCTGACGAGCCATTTCACCCTTTTCTTCGCCAATTCCATCCCGAGATTGAGGAATTTTCCCGCCGCTCGTTAGATGTCGCTGCAAAAGTCTTCACCCTATTTTCTATCATATTGGAGCTGCCCGAAGACTACTGTGAGTGCCAATATTGGCGGTGCACCTGAAATGTTCGGTACACTGACTTACTTCCTCGCCTTCTACAGTCTCAAAGCAGCACTTGTATGATGACCAAAGCGAGGACCACCTACGATATATGATTTACCGACCACGTAGCGCAGTAGAAGATGCAAAAGTGCAAAATACATGGTCCCGCGCACACACGGACTTTGGCTCTCTAACCCTCCTCTGGAGCCAAAACGTAGCCGGTCTCCAACTCAAGACTCCATCCGGAGAATGGAAGTACGTCCCACCTGTCGACAACGGCATCATTTGCAATGTGGGAGATACTCTTGATTTCTGGTCTGCAGGTTATCTAAAATCGACTATCCACCGAGTGGTAAGGCCGCCCAAGGACCAGGCTCATATTCACCGTCTAGGACTGTTTTATTTTGTCAGACCGGGAAATGAGGTCGACATCAAGCCTGCTGCGTCGCCACTGCTCAAGCGTTTAGGACTTGTGAAGGAGAATTCGGAAAATGAGAGGCGGGTCACAGGGTTAGAGTATGTGAGAGAGAGGGTGAAGAATTATCATAATCATGAAGATTATGCGGACATGAAAGGGAAGAAGTTCAAGGTGGGCAACTTGGAGATTGAAGACGAAGCGGCATGATTTGAACGGATTCTTACTGCGACGAAACTACAGACATCCTGTACTCGGAACCGCCTCAGACGCACTGAAAATGCTATTTCACATTATGACTTCCTCCGACAAAAAGGTTCTCCTAATTACTTGTTAATGCGAGACCCCAAATCCACAACGATCTTGCCTAAGTTGCTAGTTGTTGGCGGGAAAGTGGCAATCAGATTGAAGATGGGGATGAGGGACCCACCTCATACTCCTCTTGAACAGATTTCGTGGCTGTTATACTTCATGATAGGTCTGAATACTTTGCTCTTGTTGATAACGCTTCTCTCAGCATCTACCAGTGCTCTTCCTTTGATACCACGCCAAAACGGAACAACAAATGACACGGCCATAGTACACAGCTTTATGGAGATTATCCCTTCCGAAGCCTTGAAATAGAAGCCCTACTTTGACTTTTTTAAGTGCTCGTCTCTTACCGTTCCCTTAGGCTATGAGAATCCTAACGTGGGCACCATGAACATTGCGTACATCAAGTATGAATCTACTTCAAGAAATAGAACTGGGTAGGAAATAATATTGAACCCAGGTGTATTTAACTATGATCTGCTACGAAGCTGGACCAGATCTCTGTGCTCTTGCTAGAAACACTTCCTCACCTGCCAATGTCAAACACTACTACCGCACAATCCTGAAGACGTTCGATTATCAGCATTGCACTAAGCCCAACTGCCCTGGAATCGTTACCCGTGAAGATGTTGAGTGCCAGCACCTGCAACGGAATGAAAGTAAGATCTGTGTGCGTTATGTTTAGGCGTTCTGTCTAGAGATTAAATACTCTATGAAGTGAAGGTCAATGTATCGTATTCATTCTATTTTGTTAATTCATATGTATTAGTTACGTTAGTAAGCCCTTATTTAGCTATCAATTGTCTGTTGATGAATCTTGGTTATTTTCTCAACTAGAACTGTCTGCGACCTCGAGTTGACTGCAAAAAGAAGTTTGTATATCTATTTGGCCACTGATCTAATAAAAGCCAACCCATTAGCCAGATAAAAATAAGCATCCGTGATAGTCTATGAATAAGGGGCTCCAGCCCTCCATCTTATGCAAAAAGTGAAATATGTTACAAATGAACAGTCCAGCCAGGACACCCGGTTCACTTATTCTCATAGTACTTCAACATTTCGTCCTTTCGACTCCTCCACATATCACTTAAGCTCTGTGGTCCGGAAACCCAAAACTTCTCATGCAGGCTGTGCACTCCCATCTCAACATCCTTCTCAGATGGCCATGTAGCACTCCATCTCCAATTCAACTCCCTCCACGGCATCGGCCCATCTCTCCTGAAGACATAATTCAGCATACTTTGCTCCATTGACCACGGATTAAAGCGCCCCTCATGCTGTATAACTGACTCTAAATGCTTGAACATCATCTTATCGGGCGCGACCATGAAGAAACCGGCACTCAGCGACAGTGTCTGAAACGGAGGAACAGGATGATCGCGTTCACCAGAAAACGCGTTATCGGAGCGTGCAGCAAAGAACCACTCTTTAGGCAGTTCAGACTCGTCGTTTTTGATCTGGTCCTTGCGCGAGAAGAGCGTGGGGGCAAGGGAGGTCACTTCGGGCTCGGCGAAGATATCGTCCATTGGCTTCATGATCATAGTGTCTGCGTCGATGTAGAGGATTCGTTTATACTGCGTCATTTCGAAGACCCGGAGCTTTGTGAACTGCTCTTTCCAGCGATCTACGTTTGTGTGAACCCAGGAGCCGATTGGCACATCTGCTACTTCGATGACCGTCGCGCCGTCTTCGCGAAGGCGCTCACGCTTGTTTTCGGGAAGACTTTCCGAGCATAGTGCGACGAAGGTAATAGATTGATTGCGGAGTTTAGTCGAAGGCGCATGGAGAAGTTGATAGGCAAGCGTTCGCGTCGCAATGAAGTACGAGTCGTCTGTTGCTTGGCCGGTAAGGAAAGTCGCGATCGCAAGATCGGGCACTGGCGGCGGTGATGTTGCGGGCAGGACCCAATTCGGTAGTTTGTCGCTTTCTAAAGCATTTGGATCGCTCGTTCGGGCGAAGTCGGTAGACAAGTGTGTACGGCCGGTCGCATGGAGGAAAACTATCGCGTATAGTACTGCGATGGTGAGTGCAATTGGGAAGAGAGTTTTTGAATTTTGCTGAATCATTGTGATCGTATTCAGTGAGGAAATGGGTGAATTCTATCAGTCGAGTGTGCGGCCCCGCTGAAACTTGGTAGTGTGAATGCTACGCCGCCCTGCCTGTTTACAAGTTAGAATGGCGTTTGGGTCACTCTACGGAAATGCTCGCTTTATGAGAGCGGCGGCGTTGCACTGATCCACCGAAAACGGGCATCAAAGAGCACTAACGTAAGGGGTAAAGAAACTAGCTTACACAAAGCTTCAACACAGTAAGGACTGCCGTTTTGGAGAATAGAGTTACTCCGCCAGTTGGAAGTCTTCAGGGGCTCCGGTAGTAGACTGAGGTAGGGAATATGTTGGGAAATTTTCGTGCCAACCACCCAGTGTGCGTTGTGGAGGTGATCTTAATGGACCCGAGCCCGAGTGTCGACAAAAAAGGTAGCGAACGTGGAGCGATTGCAAGGAGCAAAGTCGCTAGAACAATCTCTCATAAACGCGCTCAAGTCTATATTCCAAAAGGCCACAGCGCTAAATAAAGACATTGAAAGGAGAAAGGCGCAGCCTCCGAAGATATCTTTGGCGTCGTAGATGGTGCGGTTTACTAAGCAGGTGTGAATGGGGGCCTGAGCTGATGTCAGGGCTGGGCATTTTGGCGTTCGCCCACGTGGCACGGTCATATTTTAGGACAGGTGATTGTTGTGTTATAGGCAACGCAAGTGGAGATATCTAGCAGTGGGCATTTGGCGACGCACTGGTGAATAAGTAGGATGTGGGACGATGAGCGCCAGCTGCACCACGTTTTCCAAATACGAGAAAAGAGAACAGACTTATTGTCTGCGAAAGGAGATTAGGAAATTTAAAATTGCCTCACTCCGAGAACAAAACTTCGAATACTAAAAACGAGCACTTGATCTCTGAAATTTGAGCTCATGATGATGTGAGAGCTCTATGTCGCACAATACATTCTACCCCTGCATTGGAGAGTTTCCTGAAGACTATATATAACCCTAGGGCCCTACCTTGGTCTTTCTTTATTCTCACCTTCGTACGATACATACTTACATGCTAAATTGACCGTGCACCCATGTACACTCCGATCTCACAATGAGCCAAGTACTATGTTTCGCCACCTAATTGGTCGCCTGTACACATGTCTCACGCCAGCCTTTTCAGCCTCCGTTTAAATCAACTCTGAAAGAAGTTAATGGGACTCGCGCGATAATCAGCTAGCCATATTGATACTCCGCCACTTTTCCCTTTGCCTTGCTTGGGACTAGATGGCTTAGAGCTGACAACGCTTACGCTACGCCCTGGAGCGGTGTACCACAATGATTGCTGGTGCGGCACAGAAACCCGAGAACCGCTAGAACGGGCTTGAAAAAAGCGTTTGGCCACTAGTCGCAGTAGTACTAGGCGTCTGCAAGCCGACAGAATAGTAGACATCACGGTGGTTCTTAGTTTCCTCACTGGTGTAGATCAGAATTGTAGATGCTTGTATGCGTCTAGGGAAGAATGTGCCGGGAAGTTGAGATTTGATGTTAGTGGGACTGTTAAAAACTGGACTTGGTGAGATAATACAACAATATAAGAGAAGGCATTATCTCACTAATGGAAATGTACAAAGTAGTAAGAGATATTGATCTGTAATCGATTGATAAGAAACACTTGTTTTATAACAGGGTAAGCTTGAACATTCACTTCCACTAGTTCACAGGTAAATTTGTCATATGTACATCACGTCAGCTTCAGTGATATCCCTCCATCCCCGTCCCTCTACTAATTCGAAGAGCATGTCTTTGCTACAGCTGTTGATATTAACTTTCAAGCAAATTTCCATCACGAACAACAAAAACTCCACCCATGGGTGCATGTCTGCGCCGGTTCACAGATCAAGCCCTAAACTTGTATGTGCCACCATCATCGACGCCCTATAGTCCGCATAGAAGCGACATAATAGAACTATACATTATGTCGCGCTTCGAGCATACAAAACTTAACACAAATGCCCAGTCTCCCCCTGAGGACAGGTTATACTGTCACGACTGTAAGTTTGTCTTGTTGTTTAGTTTTATGTGCCTAAACCGAAAGTGCCTACTTACTTTACTTAGGCAGGAAGAAGTTCAAAATCAAGTCTGGCCGCGATAAATGCATACTATGCAGCAAGAGTCTACAAGGCAAGCAGCGTACGTTTTCTATACCTAGTGAAATTGTTCAAGATGAGGAGAGGAAGCGGATAGAAGCCGAGCGAAATACATGGAGGGAGGGGGGCTGGTAGATGGAACGACTGATATTAATTATACATTGGAGCAACATTTTCTGATTTTTTTGGCTTTTCAAACCTATACTAAATCCATGCAACCATCATTCCCTATGTTACATCACATAAAGAGTACTTAAAAAGATGCGCTCATCCCTTGCCTTGATGTGACATAACAAATTCAGGGCGAAACAACCCATGAGACATGCCGAGAGAAGGAGATACACACCCGAGGGCTATGTTGAATCTCTGGCCACTGGAGATGAGATGACTGAGATGAGGCCCT
Organism: Massarina eburnea CBS 473.64; assembly: GCA_010093635.1. NCBI lineage: Eukaryota > Fungi > Ascomycota > Dothideomycetes > Pleosporales > Massarinaceae > Massarina > Massarina eburnea. The sequence continues at coordinate 163,137 of MU006789.1, read as the reverse complement.
TGAAAGCCATCACCTGGCACACTGGCACCATATCTACTTCCATCCGAATTGAATGGCAATGAAATCATACTTCTCATTCTTTGCTTTGCTCAATTGGTTAATCTCATCTGTTCGCTGCTTAATCTCAGCGTCAACTTGAAGTAGGTGCCCGTGAACAGCCATAGCCTGCCTATGGAGGCCCTTTTGCGTGTAATCATGCAATATCTCCAATAAATCATGTGATTCTTTTTGGAAGGGTATCATTTCTTGGTACAACCTCTGGATATCGTTTTGCCTCTGTTGAACTGCTCGAAATGCCGCCTCGATCTCTTCACGGCCTGGGTGCCGGGACAGTGGCACAGCCAAGTTTGTATTTTGAGACGAGAGGGGAGCACTAGAGGGAGAGACGTTGGATTGGCTATACTCTCGACGACGAAGAGAGAGAACGGTCGGTGGTACGGCGGTGGGTGAAGGATCATTCGAGAGAGGACCAGGGACTGGAAATGATTTGCGACCCCCAGACTTCCGATTGCCTGTATGTGTAGGTGTAGAACGAGGAACACGATCATTTTTGTCGTCAAAATACTTTGTCAGGTACCGGTGCTTAACCAAACTACCCCTGAGACCATATGGGTGGCGGAATCGGCCCGGCAGAGCTGGGGCATTGTCGTCATCAGATGAAGGTTGAGAAAGTGGGCTGTGGTCAGGCTCAGCAGCATCGTCATCAGTCAGACTAGTATCTTGATCTGCTGAAGGCGGGGCTGGTAGAGGAGGAATCGGCCTAGCAAGTTCCGGGTGCCGCAATCCAGCTATCTTGTTGCATGCCCCAAGCAGGTTGTTCATATACTTGGCGTTGATACCAGGATTGGGCAGTTGATGAGTTGGTATATCTTCCTCGTCCGCAAGTGCAAAATAATACCGAATCAAAGCTTTGAAGTGCTCCTTGTCCACCATGTAGTTGAACGGCTCAACCATCTGAAAGGAGCTTACGAACAACGTAAAGGAAGATGCATTCTTAAGGGCATCCTTCATTACACGAGGCCTTTTGACACATATACCCTTGTTAAAAGCCTGTAGTCTAAAGCTTGGAGCAAAATTAGGGTTCTGGTGGCACTTTAGATAGACACAGCATTCTAACTCCGTATCTTTGGATGTCATGGTCCCTACTCGAAATGAAAATGGCCACCAGTCAGTACGTGATCCAGCTTCGAGTTCGGAATACCGCTCAAGGCTGTATACGTCTGGGAGTAGATCAAGTATCTCTGTGCCAACATAGTCTCGCACCCGCTCCAGAACTGACTGCACCTCGGAGTTTTCATTAGGTGAGTCTTGTAACTGGTCATCTTGTGGTCCATCATCCCCAGGATTTGTGCCCGTCGTAATTGGGGTTGCAGGTTGAAGTGGGTTTGATGAATGGTCAACAAGCATGTCAATGTCTTCTAGAACTTCCTCAGTATTAACGCTGACATTCTCCAAGATAGACTCGTGGTCTCCTGGAAACTCTTCAACATCTGCATCGTTGTTGTGGAGAGAGACCTCAAAGTCCCCGTCGCCTGAGCCCGAGATCTCTGGAGCATGTCTAGTTTCTTGTGAGACGCCTGCATTGTTCACAGTGACTTGCTTGTTGCCTTCAATAACACTTGAGGTTGTTGGTGACATCGTTATATGGCGTGTTGCGCCATCTGGTCCGAACGCAGGTCGCTCTTCCGGGAAGCGGTAGATGTCGTCGCTCCTAGACCTATCAGGCCACCATTGTTGGTCTTGAGAGGTCATAATCTTCTTGAGGCCGTATGCGAGCTGAGCAGGGTCTGGTTTGTTTAGGGCTCGACCAAACGGCTTGCTTACAGCGTATCTCAGAAAGTTGTACTGCGATACTGCCAATAAATCGCGCTTGGCGAAATCATCGTCCACGTGCCCCTTGAAGATGCTATTCCATGCAGGTTCGACTTTGATGGTCACTGGAAAGGCTTCCAGTAATGCAAATCGCCCTTTCCAGACCCGGACGATGATTCCATTGTTGTTGCCACACAAGATCCCAACATGGGAATTATCGGTCCCAAGTATAATGTATGGGTGGTGCGAGGCTGGGTGGTGCATAATCTTGTATCCCGGCATCGCAGATAGAGCACCGGCAAATCCGAGACGCCTCATGTCGTTTTTGATGTCAGCCAACGTCTTCTCGTTCTTGTTCTTGGCCTCTTCAGAAGCTGTAATATCAACCAAAACTGATCGTGAGCGGTCCTTGTTGTACAAAGCCAGCGTTTTGGATAGTGTTGGATGTGGAGGCGAGGGGATTTGACCAGCGGAGATATTGTTCGCGTTGTGAGCCATGACGGGATCGATAGGGATGTTGTTCGAATGTGTGACGATCCCGTACGATTAATGGGAGAGGTGGGGTTGGGGTTGATGAGCTAGTTGCCTGCGAAGGAGCTTAAGCCTCAACCGCGTGCGGAAGAGCAATAAGTAACAGTCGCGAGACTCTGGATCTCAATGGTGCTTCTCAAGGTAGAAATGCGGCAGCGCGTCGATATGTTGACGCCGTTGTAGGTACGCGCTGGTTGTTGATTTGCTTGAAATGCGTTATGTGTATAAAGTAGGGGTGAGTCGCCGTGAGCCGAGCTTAACTTAGAGTGCGCGGGCTATAGATCTCGCGAGCTGCAGCGAAAGGCTTTTACAAGACTGCAAGGGCGAGCATTCTGCGAGAGCGCGCAGGGGAGAATCTAGCGTTCGAGATGGGAGTCGATACCCTAGGCTGTGCTTGGTGTGTATCGGAATTTGGTGGGCAGTGGAGGTCGACACAGTAGGGGTTTATATACCCTACTCAGGCATTAGGAATCCGTTTGCGGGGTGGGAGGGAACGGGTGTAGGGGGAAATCGACTCCGCATGCACGATGGCGAACACAGCCACGCATGATGGATCGTTTATGGCACGATTTTACTGATGGACAACAGCAAGTAGTGTGCAACAGGTCTGCATCCATAGACTCGTGTCGGGAAACTGGCTATCGGGGGGTCCAGATAGGGTAACGCTACTCTGGGCGAGTGAAAGTACGACGGCCCCGAAACGGTGCGCAAATTTCGAGCAGGTAGGCGGCGTCCTCAGCTGTATCCATGAGTAGTGTCGCATTAACTGGGCTATTTGACCGGAACATCCAGCACGCCTGAAGCTGCTCATTTAAGTATCTATCGTGCACCAGTTAGGGTACTTTGCCAAACTTACTTGAGATGGGTCATTCATTCGACCTAAGCTTCTTAACCGTAACCATGACCGCCCCAGACTGAGCCCTCAGCCTACCTTTATCCGCTTTTACTAGACGCCCAAGTGATATAGCCAGATCATACCGTTATATCGAGGCCATATATAACGATGTTTTCTAGACCGCGACCTTTGAGTCCTAGGCAATGTAAGGGCATCTGGTAAGATAAGCGGTCCAGGAATGGCGACTGATGTCCTGACAGAAGACCTGGACTAAAGATCATGCTTAGCTTTGCATAGGTTACTCGGGGATGTATTGCAACCAAGAGGGAACTTGCGGGGGTTGAACTGGCATGTTGGTATCAAAATCGTTCGCAGTATAATTCCCCATCCGAAGATTGTCGCCTAGAACATGCGATCGCATTGATGCTCAAGAATGTTGGCTTGAGTGGGCATAATTCTGGTTCGCTTTTTGGTGCTTGTAGATGTAAATGGACGGACTCTTCTTTATCGTAGTCGTAACTCTAGAGCTGATAGCCTAGCGACAATCTGAATATCTCGGTATTTGAAGATGTAGGGTTGATGGCCTGGATACACTCCCGCTGCGATACCGTGGCTAATTCGATCGTAGCATGCTGGAGGCAGGAAGAAATCGAATCATGGCGCCAACATTCAGGGGTGTTTTGCGGTTATAATCTATTCAATTCGCTTTCTTGATCTCCAGTTCCGGATCTACACAGGAGAGATAAATATCTCTATTCATATTTCTCTTTTTCGTATAACACTGATCTCTTTCTCGTTTCTGGGACGTCGATAATCGTAACATGGTCCTTTATGTAACGACAGACAACTTTTTATATTTGGGGGTTTTTTCCCCTCGATAACTTGGCCCTAGTATATATAGCTAAAATTGATACACATCGTTAAAGAATCCGACATGCTGTGTCGGGCAGCATAGCCTCGAGATGCTGTCATTGAAAAGAAGTCGAGAAGACATTAGGGGACATCCGGAGTCCTCACTGCTCGAGTATCAATCAACTGCGAAGACATCTTTGGTTCAGGCAATCGGAGAGAGGCGGGCTCGATGAGTGCGCCTTATCATCGTGGTTGTTGGTGGTTGTGGAAGTCAAGGTTGTGCATGTAGTATCTAATTGACGTGGCTAATATGTGGTAGGCTTTTGGCGCACGGCCCCGGTGCCCATGTCATACGTCATACACCGCATCTTCCCCGAAATATTCCCGCGGAGAAGAAAAGGGGCGGTCCGCACCAGATGTTGTTGCAATTCAAGCTTTTACGCAGACTATCTCTGTTAGGAAAGGGAGCTGGTGCAAGATTTGGGACTCGAAGATCTGCCGCGAAAGCACGTTGCCACTTAGTTCATACATCTACAATGATCGATCGTGTGGACAATCTCTACAATCTAAATTACCCTAGACCTACTACAGCTTCGCCTTCTCTCCTCCGATACTCTGCGCGACCTCCTCATATCGCTCATACGCGTCCTTCTCCGCATCGAAATTGAGCAACCACGCCTCCCTCGTCAGGTGGATAGCTTCTGGTGTCTTGCTGATCTGATCCCAATTCGCTTTATGCCATTTCTCTCGTGTCTTCACACCTGTAGCTTGCGCCTTATGGACTCTCTCGTACCTGATCTTCTCATGAGTCCTCACAGCTAGTGGGACATTCGCCTTGCCCGCTTGCTCTAAACATGTGGCCAGCACTACGCCATCCTCGATCGACTGGCTGGCTCCTTGAATTGAAGTAGGAAGAAATGGATGTGCAGCGTCCCCAATCAAGACAATCCGCGCTTTGGGAGAGATGAAAGTTGGTAGAGGGTCTCTGAAAACGAGTTTGTGGTCGATGAGGCGTGCATCTTTCGGTGTCGCACGCACTATCTCTTGCACCACAGGGGCCCACCCCTCGACGTACTTGAGACATTCTTCAATCTTACCCGGAAACTGCCAGCTCTCTTCGATATTTCCGTCGTCGACGTGGGTAAACACCCAGTTGAACTCTTTCCCGTCCTTTAGAGACGAGACCAAGAAATGCAGATCCGGGCCGATGAAGCCGGAATGCGAGTCGCCGTTCACAACCAGATGTTTGATGATTTCGTTGTCCTTGATTGCGTCGCCCGAGAACCAGCACCGGTAGACCGCGTACCCACTGCTCATCGGCTTGTCGTCGAAACCTAGCACGATCTTGCGACCCCGCGAGCGTACCCCTTCGGCCGCTATCACGATGTCTGCAACCATTCTTTCCCCATTGGCGACAACACCCGCTTTATCTCCATGTTCAAAGTACTCGGTAACTCTCTTGCCTAGTCGGATATCTAAACCCCTCTTCACCGCGTGCTCATAGATGATGCTATACAATTCACCCCGATGCCCATTGACTCGAGGGCCCCATGTCTTCTCTTCAGCAAAACTTTGTCGTGTGACGAATTCACCCTTCCAGTGATATAGGTCCAACCAGGTGGTCTTGCGCGCTACTTTGTACATTTCCTCGATGACACCGGGCCAGCGCTCGAAGAGCCTCGCGCCATTCGGGTCGAAGGAAATGATGTCCCCGAAACGGGTGATCTCTTCGACGGTGGCAGATTTTTCAAGAAGGATGACGGAATGCCCCTTGCGGTCGCATTCTATGGCTGCTGCGAGACCCGCGAATCCCATGCCAACGATGATCACGGATATGCCCGAAGGCGGGTGGCGTGGGAAGGGTGAAGTTGATGGCATTGTGGGTATCTAGGCCGCAAGTGGTCCTATCTGAAAATAAAGTCGATGGAGATGATGGATTTCAATGACCAGCAGTTGCAGCGCTGAAGGCACGTTGGCGGCTATACTCACCGATGGATTTATCGAAGTGGCGGGGTGTTGTCGGTTAAAATATACGACCATACTCACATTCTTCCACGCGGAGGACAGGCCCCACATTCTAGATGGTATTTTGGAAGGCACTGTTGAAGGTGGTGAGGCTACGAGGTCAGGTCATGAAGTGCGGATGGCCTAGAGAATACCTTGTTTAATACCCATGTCCGTGTGTTGTTATTTGATTATCATGCTCTTCTGACGTGGCCGTGTTTCGCCGACGAGACCTTGTTCCTTGGCCGGGGACTTACAAAGCTGAGAAGCATCCCACTCGTGTGTATAGGTAACAAAAGTGTTGATCGATGGAGGGCGCGAAGATTTTTCCCGCGCCGTGTGTGAAGAATGCAATGCTGGGCTGCAGTGAATCGGCTACATAGTGTCCGTGGCTAGGCCAAAGAAGGCAAGCGTCGTGAATGCTGGAATTGCTGCTAGCCGACTATTCTACAGCTACAGACTCTCCAATGCTTGGGATTTCGAGGCATCAGGACTTGTCGCTTTCATCGCCCACTTCTACCCAGACACGACAACCCTTCGTGTCATCAGCGCTCAGGAGTCAGTGCAACGGTGGAAGGGGTTGAAACTAGCGGCTTGGCAGCACGGGCCACCTCGTGCGAATCTGGATCTAAGTCACCACTCTTCAAGCTTCATTCTCTAATTTTCTCACTGACACTCGTCGTACCTAGTCTGTCTTGAATTGGTGGCTAGGATCGAGGTACTTTCCTTTTCTTCTTTACGATGCCGGCCGTGAGAATGACATCGGAAGCTTCAGCGCAACATCAGAACCTCATGCATTTGGAAGAGCGTCTTCTGAATGATTCTCACAACTTTGGCTTTTTACTTTGTAAAATCCCCAGAGATACCTTCGCCGTGGTCAGGCCAACCAAGGCGAGCGCCCACCGAAACGTCATCCTGAATTCTAAATACTACACGACACACCATGCCAGTCCGGTGTTCGCGTATCTCGACGAGCACAACGAATTGCACATGGCCACTGCCTGGGAAAATCCCGCAAGCATTTGCCCGTTCACGACACAACCTAATCAGAAAACCCCGGGATATCTTGCGATTCCATCAGACGAGCTTGTGCGCGCCTTTCACGAAGTACCACCGCTTTCATGGATCGTGCATGGCGAGCTGGCTCTTGATCCTGCAATTGGGTCGCCAATGTTGCACGCTCTGCTGAAGTACTGTCTTTTGAACTGGGCAATTGCTAACAATGTCATCGGAGAAATGCCTCAGCCCGACTATCAAGACCTAAGCCAGATTTTCCAGTTGCTTAAGAAGACGCAGTGGTTCGAGCAAATGCGTGTTGTGCGGGAAGAGACCGAATTTTTGATTGTACAAAAGCCGGTCTACGGCCCTGGAGGTATTCAGAATCCTGCCGTCAGCGTCAACAAAGACGACAGCCAGAAGGCGTTAGTTACAGAAGCTGGTAGCGAGAACGTCAAAATGACTGACGCACCTGCGCTTGTGGATGAGGTTGAACGCAACTCAGGTACCGGTTCCACAAAGCCTATTTCGATGCTCAGCAACTCCATTTCATCGCCACCCCATTCCGACAACGTGCATGATAACGCGCGACAACACCAATGCGCTGCTCTTCGTCCAAATTCCAACACGGAAATAACGGACGGTATTTTGGCGATGACGGACGACCTCCAAATGCATGAGACGCGCATTCAGGACGCACGCCAACCACCCTACCCAACTCCCGAAGCGTCTGGAAGCGACGAAGCCACATCCGAGACAGATCCTATACTGACAGCTCTGCGCAATCACGAACAGCTTGGCCAGCTACTCTCGCTCCTTCCTGAACTCAGGACCATGGTCTTCGATCAAGTCAAAAACGCCCCGCCCGGCTACCTTCCTCTGCGCATGCTGATTGGGCAATATGCCCCCTCAGAGGAGCATGAACTCTCAGGCCATAAAGCCTGGATTTTCATGAAGGAGCATGAAAGTAAAGACAAACCAGGCGCACGTGCTGCAGCTCCACGCACATACATACACATCTTCCATCCGCACACCGACAAGCCGGTTAGGGAGAAAGATGTGAAATTCTCCGACTGCTTTCACCTCCTAGAACTGGTTCCCGTATTCAAGCACATCCGTGACAATTCCAAGGGTGAAATGCTTTTCAAGGCCATTGTCAAATATTACTACATTCTTGCCGCAAATGCTAGGCTCTTCGGCTTCAAGGACCATCTCATTCCCATCAACAACACTTTCCGAGAGGAACTTCGCATAGTGTGTACCCAGATGCAAAAATTTGGTAGGGTAGGGGAAGATGCTGATTCGGACGAACAACCCATGCCGCCACGAAAGCGACGAAAAGGCCAATCTGCGTCACGACCGCCATCCGTTTCCGACAGCGAAGTGCCCGCACTGACACTATCGGACATGTCAAGGGGCACGAGGCGAACAAGCCGGCGCTTCCAAGAAGTCGTTCCCGAGAACGTTAGCGATAGCAGCGGCTTCTCGACGCCATTCTCGTTTCTAGTACCGGAGTACTTGAACGACTTCCGAAGCGTCCAGCCTCGCAAACTTGCTCTTGGAACCCCTGTATTCAAAAACTCTGCAAAGGTTACTGACACGGTGAACAACTTTCTCAACACCGCGGCCGACCCTTATTCCTCCGACGGCGATTCGGGGGACGAAATCCCCGCAGAAATTCCTTCCGACGTCCAAGCCCTGCTCACAGAGCGCCATCAGAACATCGTCATGCTGGCCGGAACGCGCGAAAACATGAAAGCTCTGCAAGAACGAAAAGACTCTATCAAGTACAGCATGCGGTACACCAAAGGCAACTTGAAGCGCGGAATCGCAGAGGAAGGAGATGTGGCGGCGGAACTCAAGTTCCAAGAGAAGCGCATGGAGATCCTTCAGGTGCGCATTAAGACGCACGAGGATGCGATCAAGGGATTTAAAGGGCAGAAGAACCAAGTAGATGCCAGGGTAGCGGAACTAGAGAAAGGGGTCAAGTATGTGGAGGTCTGGGATGCGTATCAGAGGGAGGAGAGGGGGAATAAACGGGTGCGGGCACGCAGGACGGGCATATAGGATTTCATTTTTTTTGGGTTGCGTATGTGACCGCCCAGGTATAGGAGGACTTTGAAGGTATCCGATTTGTAGAGTATCGGAATTTACATACAGCGTTTTTATTTACCTTAGCATATTTATTATCTTTAATCTTGCTTGTGGCACAGAGTTACATCACGTACCAACGCGCTTACTAACCACCAATCCAAACCCCCGGAGGTCCGCATCCTCCGCATCCGCGTCTCCAAATCGACTATCCCTTTCCTTATCTGCATTCGACAAACACCCACAATGTCGAGCCAACGAAGATCAGCCCGGCAATCACAGACCGTCGCCCCAAAATACGAAGACAAAAGTAGCTCTCATTCCGAAGATGAAGCTCCAAAACGCAAAGCCGCGAAACCTACGCGTCGGAAGCGCGCGCGGGAGAACGATGACGAGGTCGACGTGAAGAAAGAAGACGGGTACGTCCATGTCTCAAGACAGTCTCAAGTGGCTGCTGACAAAGAAATCATGTGATATAGGTCTCCGCCGCCGAAGAAAGTCACGAAAAGGTCCACTAAAGCTGCCGCCAAAACGGCGGTGAAAACGGAGTCGAGAATCGCAAAACGCGTCGCCGCACCGCCGCCTGACGTATCGGAGACGAATCGAGATGAAAAAGGCGAGCAGGAGGTATACTGGCTCTTGAAAGCCGAGCCGCTCCCGCGCTATGAGAACGGCGTTAACGTCGCTTTCTCCATCGACGACCTGCGCGCTTGTACCGAGCCTGAGCCCTGGGGAGGCGTCCGCAACCCACAGGCACGGAATAACATGCAGGCGATGCGTGTCGGCGACTTGGGCTTCTTCTACCACTCGAACGCGAAGCCAAGTGGCGTGGTGGGGGTTCTGAGGGTGGTGGAGGAGGCGAAGGTCGACGAGACGGCATTCGATAAGAAGGATCCTTATTATGATCCGAAGAGTGAGAGGGGGAAGCCGAAGTGGTATTGCGTGGGGGTCGAATTTGTGAGGAAGTTTGACGAGGTGGTGGATTTGCATAAAATCAAGAGTTACGCACAGCAGGGAGGGCCACTAGAGGGCATGCAGCTTATCACGAATGGGAGGTTGAGTGTTTGCAAAGTGAGGAAGAATGAGTGGGACTTCATTCTAAAGCTGGCAGGGGAGAAGGAGGGGGATTCGGCAGTGACAAAGGAAGAGAGCTCTACGGAAGAGAACAAGTAGTGCGTGGTGCCTTACGAATCCAGACTCGCCAGTGTCAGTGGATCTGTTTGATACTCATCCACAGCCAACAACCTCTGCAGCCACAGATCATCATCCGTGTTCAAGAATTGCTCTAGGAACTCAAAGTCCCCAAAATTCCCCATATCTTGATTCCCCTCAAACATGCTCTCCATAGCAACATCGCTCGTGCCACCTCCCAATCTGGCCGCAATACCTTGCTGTATTGCCTTTGCCATAGGAACGATACGTCGATGATACACCGGCACGCAACTCGAGGGCATAGATTCCAACAATGCCGCAGCTTTGTCTGACACGGAACCGAACAAACGGGTAAGATTGAGCTCGTGTTCAACGTACTCCGCAGACAGGCCTCTACATTTCAAGGAGCAGAGTTGCAGTGCGACGAAGATACTGTGATTGGCGCGGGCGTAGGAGTGAAAGGGGATGTCGAGAAGGGTGTGTGGTTCTTCGTAGAGCGGGATGATGGCATCGTTGAAAGATTTCAGAGCCGAGATACAGCTATAGACTATTTTAAGCCGAGCTTCATCGGAGGCGAGGAGGGAGGTTTCGAGACAGGAGTCGTGGAGACAGACATGTGCGTAACAGTACTCTGACAACAAAACCTCTGTACGCGTCTTATCAGCAATATCCTCATCTCACCCTGGATCAACCAAGATAGAAGCAGACTTACTGGTCTTCGCATTATCAGGAATCGCATTCCATTTCTCCGTTAATTGTTGATTCCAATACGCAACATACCCCAGACCATCGGCTCCGGGGTAGCGGTCAGCGATAGTGGAATTCGCAGTCTTGCGTTTATTGGCAATTTTACTGCGTTTGGCGAGCACACTTCTTTCGGCGCTAAACTGTTCAACCATGTGCTGAAAATGGCAGAGATGGGCGAGAATCTGATCGGAGATTAAGTCGCTGTGCTCAAGCTCGGAGTAACATTGTTCAGCATAGACGCTGAAGTGGGCAGCGACTTCGACGCTTAGGGAGGCGGTGGTAACACTGATTTGCGTCGGTGAATGTACAGTAGGGGATAAGGGGGGAAGGAGGGATATCTTACGCTGAAGTCAGGTATATGCAACCGAGTAACGCGCGCTTCTCTTCCAGCGTGTGTTCAGTGACAGAGGAGTGACTGGAGTTGGGCGCACTGGCTGCTTCTTCCTTCGTCATGATGCGACGTCGCGCAAAGGGCGACTTGAAAAGGCCCAGATCAACAATCATGCTCATTGCCATGTGCAAGAACATGTTCCTTTGACGAGGGAGCTCAAATTGGAAAGTATACCTGTCTCAATTGTCAACTTCTACTAGACACACCTTCCCAGAAATCGCTCTCTACATCAACAATCACGAAAGTGAAAGACTCACCAGTGTGTAGTCAACAGCAATCCCTGTAAGATATCCAAACTCTTGTCCCCTCTCTGCAACACATGACTCGCCAGCCAATCTCTCCCCTGCTCTGCCAACTCTCTCTGTCTCCCCCGATCTTTCGTACACCCAAGCATAGCCATCGTCAACGACAAGAACGGTTTCGCTTTCACGAAGTCTGTGATGAGGAGCCGGAGATCCGGAGGCTGGATGAAGGGGAACCATTGATAGAGTGAGTGACGATAGTACTCTAGTCCTTGCCGTACTTCCACGATTGTAGCTGTAGGGTTAACACTTGGGGGTGAGTGCGATGAAGTGGATGAGATCGAAATTTGTGCCCATGGGCTGTTCTCGTCGGGAGGTAAACGTGATGGCAGATGAGACACGTCATTTACATGTGTTTCTTTTCTGCGCTTACGTGGTGCCGGGGCTTTTAGTATACAGTCAACATTCTGCTTGTTACATCTACGACTCGCAGTCAGCAACGTTGGAGCAGCGCAACTGGGTGATGTCGCAATCATACCTTTTGCATTTCGTAGACGCGAAATCGGGCTCACATCTCGCCTTTGCCACGGAACAGGCCTGGCACGATCTAGGCCGGGGGACTGTGTAATGATTCGGCATTTTGGAATGTGCCGGGGAGAATTTGGAGTGAAAAAGGCAGGTGTGGTTGGGAAGTGTGAAATGAAACGCGGGGAAAGAGAATCGCCGGTGTGGTATTGTAAGTTACGGCTCTTTTGGGAAATCGGCTAGCCACTTCAGGGCCTTCTCGTACGAAATATGGTGTCTCCCAGAGAAATGCATTTCTGTATATCCTGTCAAGAGGGCACGCAAATGTGAGAAGCCATGCCGGAGGATCGAGACCTTCACTTCACCTCCTTCCCACTCACATAACCAATACAAGTTATCTTCCAAGAAGGACCTTCGGGGTTTTGTACCTTTGAACGAGCAAGAGAAGACTTCTTCTATTCGAGATAACTGAACGATCGAAAATCCCACCACCATGCAACAGACACACTTCTAATTCCTGCGACTAGAACATCAGACCATTCTCCAACCAACACCAACAAGAAAACTCACAACTTCGCTTCGGCCTCCTTGCAGGCCTTCTCCGCCTCCGCTACAATATCCACCCCATAAATCATCCTCTGCACATCTGCATCTGCCCACTTATCTGGCACCGGCCCCTTTCCACTTTTCAATGCCGCGAAAATCTTATCCCGCTCTTCCTTTGCCTTGCCACTTCCTAAATGCATCTGCCGACCATTCTCTGCCGCCAACTCGACAAGCGCTTCAGCCCTTTCCTTTCTCACCGATTCGTAGATCTTGAGCGCACGATTGATGGTCGAAGGTCTGCAGTCTGCAATTTGGGAGGGGGCCAGTGTAACTCCTAGAACAGCGCCGTCTTCGATGGCTTGCGCGGCACCTTGGGCGAGATGTGGAAGTGTGGGGTGGCATGCGTCGCCGATCAAAGCGGCGGTGCCATGGACCCATGTGCTGAGCGGTTCGTGCACGCGCAGCTTCCATTCTACAACTTCACCATCGGGGACGAGATCCAACATGCGGTGTATCATAGGGCAAAAGTCTCCATACACCTCCATCATAGCGGTCTTGCTTCCCTTTGTCGTGTACGTAGTGTTGGGTGCGCCGGCGAAATTCACGTCGGGCTGCGCAGTTGAGATGTTGTAGATCTGTTTACTGTGGATGGGATACGCGATGATATGTTTCTTTTCGCCGATCCAGCGCGTCACTGTGTCTGCCTCGATGAGTGCCAGGAGTTCAGGATCATGCTGCATTTGCTCTCGCGTGAGCATAATGCGGTAGGCGGCCTGCCCCGAGTCTTTTGCTTCGGCTGTTTCCTTCAGTTCTTGGAGCATGGATACGCGGGTCTGGCTCTTCACGCCGTCAGCACCAAGAAGAATGTCGCATTCCACCCTGTATGCTTCGTCGCCGGACACAGGCGTGACTTTGAAACTAGGCTTCTCTTCATACACAACGTCTGAGATCAAGCTCCCCAGCTTGAAAGTGATGCCCGACTCTTCCTTACACCCATCGTACAGTGCGTTCGCTAAACTCGCACGATGGCCAACCATGTGTGGATACCCGTACGTCTTTTCCACATACTCGAGTGTCACGTGGCCGAGCTCTTTATCTGTGCTGCCTTCGCGGATGTAAGTGTCAGCGCACTGGACCGCTTCGGCAGCGATTTGCTTCCAGCAGCCTAGTCGATCGAGAATGCGTGCCATGTTGGGTGCAAGCTGGATGCCGGCGCCGACGAAGCCCAAGCCAGGTGCTGTTTCGTAGATGGTGACATTCTTGTGGCCGGATTTGGCGAGGGCGAGGGCCGTGACGAGGCCACCCATGCCTGGGTGTTGTTAGACTTTGCGAGTAGGGTCGGAATGAGTCGACGGTAGTGGAGACATACCTGCGCCTACGATTGCTATTCTTAAATTGTCGGCCATGATGGCATGTAAAATGAAGAGTATGTGGGAAGCAACTGATAAGAACAAGACTATTCAAACCCAGACGGTGATGTCCTTCTCTTCCAATGGAGAGAACTGTCCTTCTATATTCCACAGTGCCTTCAATAGTCCTCTGATTCGACCACCACTTCGTACATCCACTAGTTCACCCAAGCCTTCTCTTCTCTACAGAAGCACGCACCAACAAGATCTCAGCGCGTAAGTATAGCTCGGTGCTAGATTGCCCCGGGGGAAGAACGTTGACGCGTACAACAAGCGTACAAAAAACCGATGTGTCAGTGGCAGCGCATCCCGGTCAACGGCAGCAGGGTCGGCATCTTAAAGGCCTAAGAGCCTCAGCGCTAGGTGGTAGGTTGTCGTCACGCCTGAACATGAGGCTCGTATTAAGTTAAAGTTCGATACTCCAGACCTCGGAAGAGCGGAAACTGCGAGTGCGACGTGTTTGGTGAATTGTTTCTCAGGTGCCGAACAAGATGGCCGGTGGTCCCACAAGGCTCAAGCCAGAGGGCCCCGCATCCGAGACGAGACCTCCCTGCCCCACCACGTCATCTCGTGGAGCACCCCTGAAGCAATCACCATCCCATCACTTTGTTTACATGTTTGACATGTTCGACGTTTCTTATGAAACGCGATGACAATCTCACCTAGATATCAAGAAACAAATGGGAGAGGAGGACAGAAGACTCACATGCTTTCGCGGCTTACTACTATCTCAACATACGAATGCAGAACTCATTCCCAAAGACATATTTGCGTCCTGTCACCTATAACCAGGATCTGTCAAATGCAACATGTTGGTCGCCAATAGCGCTCGATCCCCTCATCTCGGTGCCTCGCAGGATTGTTCCCTCCGAAGCTAGCCATTTCACCCTTCAAAGGCCTTGAGAATGCCCTTTCATCGACTTTGGCCTTGTCTCTTCTCTGTAGCTCTGCACTTGTGACATCTGTTTGAACGACAATGCGTTGGGGTACACTTTCCGGTTATGGAGCGCTCGTCGGAGCTGTAAGAGCTTTGGAGTGCTCTCCCTCGGCCTTCCAAGCTGCGCTGCCACAGAACGCGAGCGTCAACTTTGCGTACCAAGTCAAAGCGAATGAGACTTTCCAGGTACCTGCTGGAGACTTGGGCTATCCTACGAGCCCGACCGGACTTCCTTCTCTTTGCGCCGTTTCCATTCAGGTTCAGTCCCTTGGGAACTCGACGTATGGCTTTGGCCTTTACTTGCCTGATAATTGGAACGGGCGGTTCCTCGCCATGGGCAATGGAGGGCTCCTGGGAGGTGTCAATTGGCTAGATATGGTACATCAGATCCTCTACCCTGCAATTTCTCGATATGCGACTAACGGATAGAATAGGCTCCTGGCAGTCGCTATGGCTTCGCAACCATGTCTACGGACACCGGCCACAATGCTACCAATGCCAACGGCACATGGGCCAAAGATCCTAACGCAGTTGAGAACTGGGGACATCTCGCTATGCACGGCTCTGTCGTCACCGGGAAGATCGCCACTGCCGCGTACTATGAGGAGGACATCTCTTACAACTACTACTCTGGCTGCTCGACTGGCGGACGACAGGGTCTCAAAGAAGCACAAGAATATCCCGAAGACTTTGATGGCATTCTTGCTGGTGCGCCTGCGTGGTGGACATCACACTTGCAACCATGGACCGTGAAGATTGCTCTGTACAACTTGCCCGAGACCGCGGACTACCATATCCCACCTGCGCTCTTCCCCGCTATCGGTGACGAGGTCATCAAGCAGTGCGATCCTCAAGATGGCCTTACTGATAGCATCATCTCCAACCCTCTGGGCTGCAACTTTCGTCCTGAAGAGCTTCTTTGCAGCGCGAACGTCACCAACGCGACCACAGCTGGCTGCCTCACCGCTCCACAAATATCCACCCTCTACAACATCTACACCGACTCCATCGGCGAGAACCAGACTTTTCTGTTCCCCCACCTGTATCCTGGCAGCGAAGCCCAGTGGGTTCTCCTTTCCGGCAGCGAGCCGAACCCTCTCGGCCCAAACTATGTAAAGTACCTCCTCGGTCTCGGCGATGACTGGAACTTCTACGACTTCGACGAGGATGTTCAGCGTCTCGCCGATAAACTGCAGCCCGGCAATGCGACCGTCGATTTCGATATCTCGGCTTTTCACAACAAGGGCGGTAAACTACTTCACTACCACGGCATGGCCGACGGACTCATCCCCACCGGGTCCTCAAACTACTTCTACAACCACGTCGAATCCACTCTTACGCCCCAGGGCATCGATCTCGATTCCTGGTACCGCTTCTTCTTCGTGCCTGGCATGCAGCACTGTTCCGGGACACCGACGACTATGAACGCGCCGTGGTACTTTGCCGGTGCGAACCAGGCAGCTGCGCTCGGAAATACCGTGTATGGTGTTCCTGGGTTCAGAGACGAGAAGCATGATGCGCTACTTGCGATGATGGCGTGGGTTGAGAACGGGACAGCGCCTGACACTATCATTGCCACCAAGTACAAGAATGATACGACACAGGCGGAGGTTTTGAGGCAGAGGCCCTTGTGCATGTACCCCAAAGAGGCGAAGTACAAGGGTACTGGTGATGTCGACGCTGCGGAGAGCTGGGAGTGCAAGTCTCTGTACTAATTGTACATTTTAATATTATTGTAAATAGATTAACATGCTGTAAATATCCATCCTTTTTGTGGAATAATATATGTCTATATACCAGTTATCAGCTCTATCTTTCCATCCGCTATATGAACATAGAATCACAACTCAACGCTATCTAACAACGCCGGTACATTCTCCAAAAGATATTCCACAATGGCATCCGGACCTCTCTCCACCTGCAGCCCTTGTGGTATCGCATGCGTCTTGATGGCCGGACGTTCTCGTTGCGCGATCTCATGGATCTTCTGTGCTTGCTCGGGCGACCACATGGATGCGGAAAACAAGATGTTCGGTTGGTGTTGCCGTACTTTGGGGGATACTTGTTCGATCGCTAGAGGGCGTCAGTGACTGAGGGGAAAGGCTGTAGGCGGAGTTCATACTATCGCAATTGTCGACGTGGATGATCGTGTACCTCTCACTGAGCCCTTCGACCATTCGGCCGATTAATCGCTTCGCGCGCTCAGGTGCCGTGTTCACGGTCACGAGTGTGAATGGTCCTTTCGGCGGCGTATTCTCCATCATGTATGCGTAGTTTGGAGTATGGCTGAACTGCTCCAGTCGTGAAGTCACTGAGCGATTATGCGTCATTCACGCACCGCAGGGCTATATACATGGCATACTATCGTCTAACACGCGTGTACCCTGCGAACAAAGGGCCTTGCAACTGCCACACTTCACAACCGGGCTTTTGTACGAAACGAAGTAGCGCTTCGGTGATAGAAGAAGCTCCGTCCGAATGATGGTGGGCACGGTGGGGTACTATGGAGCTCCACTATGCAGGTCCTTGAGTTAGTGCGGGGCAACGTTGCGCTCTGCATGTTTTGGGGACGCGGGGCTCGAATGTCGTACATGTTTTGTAGACTCGGACAGAGAAGAGTCCGCGGATGAAGGCTTTGTACGATCAGCATAGATTTCGGCAAGCAATAGACTGTTTGGACGGTAAGATTTGGGAGAAGCCCCGATACGGAAAGAAGGGAGAGCAGTGAAGGTACGACCGATCAGGAGATATTTTGAGCTTGGAATTTCGCGGCACATGAAGTCGCAGAATCGAAGACGTGTTTGCTAACTTGTATATAGCCTCGCCATAACCCTCATCACTCTCATCCACTACCATGGCATCTACACTCTCTAAGAAGACCTCCTTTGAGAACGCCTCATCCGCATTCCGTGCCCATCTCCCCGACCTCAATACCCCGCGCTTCACTACCGCCGCAAAGCAAGACGTTTATGAATACGCAAAGTTCTTCAACGATAATCGTGCCCCTCCGTGGCTCCATGACCTCACACAAGCATGGGGGAAACTGTACTCTGAGCCTTTCAAGGGCGTGACGACCGATGGAAAAGTACGAGAAGGCTTGTTCGAGGTGAGAGATGAGGGTGTAGATATCCAGAATGTGGTTGAGAAGACAGAGGTTTTTTGGGGGAAGTTAAGCGAGGAGGAGAGAAAGAGAGTGGGTTACGAGGTGGCTGCGAAGGAGTGGAGGGCTTGGAGCAACCCTGAGATGTTACTCAGACCGTTTGGATTGAGGTTGGAAGAAGGTACGTCGATACAATCCATCATCATTATCACAAACATACATTGACAACAATCTGGCGAGCAGTTCCTGAATCCACTGCTGAGACTATCCTCTCCATTATATCGGCCTCACTCTCCTCTGCAGGCTACCAGAAAGCCCTCGCCGCAATGCGCATCAACCACTTCCTCGGCGAATGCGTCAAGCTTCCCAAAATAATGAACAAATACTCCTACAACTTCCTGCTCTTCGGCACACCTTCTTCCTCCCCTTCCCAGCCATGGGGTTGGCTCCTCTACGGCCACCATCTGTGTATATCAAGTTTCTTCCGAGGCCCACAGATCGTGATTAGTCCGACGTTCACGGGCGCAGAACCCAACATCATCGACGACGGGCCATGGAAGGGCACAGAGATCCTACACAAGGAGGGCAACGTTGGACTAGAGTTTATGCAGGGTCTGACACCTGAGCAGCAGAAACAAGCACAAATTTTCAAGGAGCTGAAAGATGATGGCATGAACATAACAGGCGACCTTCTAACTGACCGCTGGAACAAAGACGACCAACGCCATCTCTGCGGCGCCTTCCGCGATAACCGGATCATTCCGTACGAAGGCCTGCTCCTTTCTTCCCTCTCCTCCCAACAGCACTCGCTCATCCTCTCTATTGCCGAAGAAATGCTCCTATACCTACCTGACCAGGCCCGCGCTCTTCGCCTCCAGGACATTGAGAAGCATTTTGACGAAACGTACTTTTCCTGGATTGGCGGCTATGGCAATGATGATGCATTCTACTTCAGGATACAGAGCCCGGTTGTGATACTGGAGTTCGACCATCATTCGGGTGTGTTTTTGGGGAATACGGAGCCGAAGAAGTTCCATACGCATACGATTGTCAGGACGCCGAATGCTGGAGATTATGGGCAGGCAATTAGGGAAGCGGAATTTAAGCTTTGAATAGCAAAAGTAGCGTTGTAGTAGCTCTTGAATAATTCAATGATGTTGGTGTTTTGTGTATTGGCTCTATCTTGGTGAAGCTTGAAAGATATTTTTTAACAATACGAAGTATTCTATTTGCAGCTCGTACACATCCATGAATTGGTGAATCGGAAGTGGGGTATTGCCGAAAACCATTTAGCACTGCCTCTAGACGGACCCGGACATGAGGCCGAAGCCATAGAAATAGCAGGCTAGATTGAATGGAATTCGAAAGATAAATGCTTGAGTTATAGCGGAGTAGAGTAAGGCTATGAGGAAGTTTGAACAAACTATACTATGATGAATATCTGTACAAGGCAGGAAAGAGGCATGCCCAGAATGAAAAATTCAACGCATATGTCCCATGCCGGATTTAATCCAATACAATTCCACGCCACATATCATCAACCGTCCTTCAAATCCTCGCATTCATCGTGTGCCTCAGCGCAGTCCCCTTCCACTGCAACAGCACTGTCGGCAACAGGCTAACTCCAACCACCAACGCGACAGCAACGCCGGCACTTGCACTCAAACCAATCTTCTCGAACATCTGCGGAAACCAAAACGGCCCAATGAATCCCCACATTTGCCTCACCAATGAGATAAATACCCCAATACTCGCCGCCTCCTCATGGTAGCAGTCTATCGCGTAGGTAATGAGCACCGTGGTAACAATCTGGTTACCAGCGGCAGCAATAGCCGCTCCAATGATGGGAGTAATATTCCATTGGCCTTCAGGCGCTTGCTCGATGCGCACAAGAAACACCACGACACCGCAGATAGCAAGGAGGTATCCCGAGTAGCTCAACCAGAGTCGATGCTCAGGCAACACATTCCCATTCGATGCCTTCTTCGCACCACGGCGCATCCATACATCGCTCAATCGTCCACCAAACTGTTCCCCGATGAGTGATCCGACGACAATGCCGAGAAATTGGAGCCCGAGTTGTTGAGCATTGAATTGGAATTTCTGGGCGAAGAGTTGTGGAATCTCAACAGTGAGGAGCACGCTGGCGAAGAGAAAGACCATGGCGTAGGCAGCAGCGGGGATCATGACGCACGGGTACTTTGCCATGCGGAGGGGCGAGATGAATTCAAAGAGGGTGAAGGGAGTGCTGTCGATGCGACGGAACTTGAAGTAGGTTTCTTTGAGGCTAGGAAGCGAGGCGGGATGTGTGTGGTGTCGGATGAAGCGCGTTTCTGGGCCGAGGAAGATGTAGAGAATGAATTGGACACCGTTGATCTGTGATTAGAGTTAGTTGTATGGCATATATATGGATTGAATCATGTACACTTACCATTGCAAGAATCCAGTAGATCCACCGATATCCGACATGATAGGCAACGAATCCAAATATGAATGGCGCAGCAGGCACACCAAGCGTCAGCATAACTGTCCATATTCCCATGAACTTCGCCCTCTCGTTCTTGAAGAAAGTCTCCACCACGACCGCACTCCCGATCGCAGATGCAGGACAGATGAAGAAAGCCGCGAATGCGCGGCACGTAGCCATCGAAGCATACGAGTCAGTCTTCGCGCAACCGATATTGAAGAGCATACTGCCAAGGAGCGAGATGAGGAAAATAGGTCGGCGACCGAAGCGGGTGGAAAGAGGGCGCCAGAACAGAGGCCCACCGCCGATGATGGCGATTTGTAGTGAGGTGAGATACGACGCATGTTGGATATCAACATGCAATTCTTCGGCCATAGTTTCGTACGCTGGAATGATGCTTGCAGCCATGAAGGTCGCCATGCAAGCATGGAAAGCGACGAGCAATAGGTTTGCGGTTTTCTATGTTCTAGTGTCAGTTTAATGGTATGAAACGCGCATTAGGAAGCACATACCTTCCATCGTGGCCAGTTGTACGGATCCGCATCCGTCATCAAAGGAACGGGATCCAGCTCAAGTGTGCCATGTCTCTGAAGTAGATACTGGCGATGCTCCTCCGACAAACTCGCAATTTCTTCTTTCTCAAGATACGTGGTGTGCGTGCCCACGTGTTCGAGGTTCCCATTCTGACTTAAATCACATTGCGTCGTGCCCTTCTCGTCGTTGGACATGATTAATTCGTTATTATAAAGTGGAATCAGAATGAGAAATCGCTTCTACACGTCCGCCGTTTGACGAAACGGAACCAAAGCAAGAAAATGGCCAGCTCACCAGATATAAGTGGCAATTACCCCAGACCGTTTTGTACGAAATCCCCTCCCCCGTTCTACCTACTTCACACTAGGTAGCACACTAGTAAGTCTGAGGTGTGGAGTTGGCGGGGGTACTTCGCTGCCTCGCGGCCTGGCGGCCCATGGGGTTTAGACAGGGATCATATGCTTTCTCGTCACAACGATGCCATTAGCTCCCTGTTTCCACC
Source organism: Massarina eburnea CBS 473.64 (assembly GCA_010093635.1). NCBI lineage: Eukaryota > Fungi > Ascomycota > Dothideomycetes > Pleosporales > Massarinaceae > Massarina > Massarina eburnea. Next base: position 141,464 of record MU006789.1, on the reverse strand, counting down.
CACTCAAATGATGATCGCTAAACCATGTTAGGGTAAAAGATGGGATATCCCAGATGATGGTACAAGATGGCTGCCGACCTTGACAGTAACGGTAGCGTCAACGGTGCAGTGTGCGTCGGATGTTGAAGATGGCAGTTAGAACGACGACTTCCGCGGCACGATAGCGATGGCCCCAGCGGTTCAGAGGTCGTTGTGGTGTTGTACGAGGGCATTTATCCTTTGCTTCGGGACGCGCATAACAAGCTTTGAGACAAAGCTTGTGCTTCTGTTCCTTGGACAAGACGACTTCGAGCTCACGCAGAATTGTTCCGCGGGCACTTTGTAAATGACAGGCGACATGTGTCAAGAGCCACACTCGTAGGTCTGGGATTGCGTCAGAGGATATGATGAAGTGGGTACGGTAGTCGGTGTACAAAGTGTAGCGGAGCCTTCTAGACCGAGGAGCTTTTTGATGAGCCGAGTAGTCAATAATCTCGGTACCCCATCTTGACGATAGCTCCGAAGCCACAATACAGTTTGGAACGAGTGTCTACTATCGTACCTTCTATCTATCATCGATGCATAGGCAAAGCGCACGATTTGGTGGGAAGCTGCGCATCCTTCGTGGGCGCAGCTGATATAATTCTGACTGTGGGCGAAATACAGCAGGATCACAAACTAAGTACCAACTTTATGCTGAACTCTCACTCAAAAACACTTCAAAGTGACTCGCAATCAAACTATACGAAACGAAACGTATTATATAGTCACTGCGACACAGTTCAGCTCTTCAAATCGACGGGCACTTACTTCTTCACGCCAAGCCGGGCCCTTTCCGCCAACACCCCCCTCGCCATCTCAAGCTGCTCATCAGTCTTTGCAACCAAAGTCCTGAACTTTGCTCCCTCTTTCCCTATATCTTCCACCACCCGACCCCCGATGTTGCTATTCTTCTTTTCATCCAACGAAAATCCCAAACACTCTAACGCCTTTACCACCTCCCTCCGCAACTTCTCCCCCTTCTCGCCAATTCCACCCGCAAACACTAATGCATCGACCTCGCCACCTAGCTTCACAAAATAACTAGCTAGGAAATTCACAATCCTGTCAACAAATATATCAAATGCCAACTGATCTTCCTCGCGATCGCTCGAGCTAATACTGCCGAAGTCCGTTGTCCCGGCGAGTACTTTCCATCCGCTCTGCTTATTGAGGATCTCCTCCGCTTGTGTGATATGCATATGACCTGACGCACTGTGTGAGGGTCTAGACGCATCGTGCGTGAAATGGAACATTAGACTCGGATCGATGTCGCCACTACGCGTGGCACCTGGGAGTCCGGAGAGCGGCGTCAAGCCCATAGAGGTGTCATAGCTACGGCCATGACGGATACAGCAAGCTGAGGCGCCAGAGCCGAGATGCAGAGCCATGATACTAAGTTCATCTTTGGGTTTAGAGAGATAGTCGGAGACCTGTGTATAGTCAGTGAAGAGGACCTATTAGGGTGAATTGTGGGAGTGAGCCGTACGGCGTGAGTTATGAAACTGTAACTGATCCCATGAAACCCATATTTCTTTAACTTGTTCTTCTTTGCCACTTTCTGATCGATCGGATACGTGGAGATTTGTTTTGGGATCGTGGTATGGAACGCAGAATCGAAAAAGGCGATGTTCGTCGCTCGAGGCAGCATCTCTGCGCTCGCTTTCACAATGCCCAGCGCAGGTCCATTATGCAGAGGCGCCAAGTCACTCAACTCCTCAATGTGATGGAAGGTATTTTTGTCGATGACTTGGCTCTGCGGGTAGTCGCCACCATGAACCACGCGATGGCATGTGTAGTGGATGTCTTCTATCTTGGCAAGCTCCGGAAGACCGTCATCTTTTGTTAGATGGTCGAGGATGTAACGAAAGGCGTCTTCTTGTGAGTTAATGTCTTGTAGTTCCTGTTCTTTGGTTTTCTGGTCTCCGCGGGTATAGTCTAGCTTCGCCGGTGGTGCTGTCAGGCCTGAGATGGAGGCTTCGGCGAGCTGTTCAGGCGTGGAGTCTCCGGATGCTTTGTAGACAGATATCTTGACACTGGATGAACCAGCGTTTATTGAGAGAATGATCTCCATCTATTCGGTAAGGTAGTGATGAATGTGTACCGCGAGGGAAGTATGATTAAAGATTTCACGCCGGAAGTCGCGGAGCCTCAACTTCATCTCAAATCGACTCCATAGTCTAATTTCGTCATCGCGCCATCGTGCATGCAGCCGCGAGACAAGCTTTCGGGATCGAGGAGATCGATAGACATCCGCGCCGTGCATGTGCATCGGATGCTAATCTGAATAGTGAATACGTCATTGGTCACTAGTTTGGCTCAACCAACTCAACTTTCGACGTCTACATCGACGCCGACCTTGATGATGTAGTCTGAAGACGTGAATTATCTGGGATGCTGATAGTGTTGATGATGTTCGAGAAGAGTGGTGGATGATCAGATAAGCCGAATTCCTTATACAGGGAATCCGATCGATTGGAGCCGGGATAGAACAATTCAAAGGAATATGGCGTGCTGGAGAGACTGTCTATACACATACCTCCCCGCTCCGCTCGTTGCACAAATTCGAAGCCTTTGCCTTCTTTCCTCTTTTTTGCACACTCCCTTGGTTTCAAATGACGGTTCCACAAAGATTCCCAGCGATGCGAGAAGATATCTCAGCGGACGAACTTGCTATTCCATAACAACTGTCCAACCGCACGACGACGTTCAGACATCGACCACCACGTATACAATGCTGTCACGTGGTTATGTAGCACCTCGCGCTTATATGTGGGAAGCCGCCGGCGAGACGTTGTGCCGATAGCCGTTTCCTTTCCGCTGAAACTCGTCCGCGTCTAGCACCGTGTCTTCCTATCATACTTGCTGGAAGCTTCTTCTCCAGGAAACAATTTCTGGGCGTATATAAGCTGCACTCCTTCTCTAGAGCTACAGTATAACACCCGGCGCTTCGAAATCGACAAGACGAGTACAGGAAGCCGCCAACAACCGAGAATCCCATCATTCTCATCATCCATCTTCTTTGGAACTTTTCTCCCAACAACAACAACATCGACGAACAACAGCCACAATGGTTTCCATCGAGCTCCCCGCTGAATATGGGTACGTTGTTTTCTCAATTAGGCCACCGAAGCCCTAACTAACTCCCATCTGTAGCTACGTCCTCGCTGCGACCGTCAGCACCTTCTTCGTCGGCACCTGGCTCGGAATGCGTGTCGGCATGTACCGCAAGCAAGCCAAAATCCCCTACCCCTACGAATACGCGTCGTACGAGCAGATCCAGACGGCAGAACCGAGCCACGCGAAAGCAATGCACGAGTTCAACTGCGCCCAGCGTGGCCACCAGAACTTCAACGAGAACCACCCGATCGCCATTGCATCTTTTCTGATCACCGGCCTGCAGTACCCAAGGGCGGCGGCGATCCTAGGCACGGCGTGGACGGTAGGCCGTGTGCTCTATGCGCTGGGTTACAACAATGGGAAGGAAGGTGGAAGGGGTAGGTACAATGGTGCGTTCGGCATGGTGGCGCAATATGTGTCCATCATCTGGGCGGGAGTCAGTGCTTATGGTTTCATCAAGGCCGCGTAAGGGCAACGAGTGATGATCTTATATCAGACAAGCTTTTCCCTAAGATAAAAGGATAGATTAAGTCATCCGAAGTCACTTTCACTCTGCCACTTTCCAACATGACTGTGATCCTAGATTGGGAGTTCGCAAACTTGATGCCAACACAGTTCTTCTACGATTTACTAGAGTGGTTACTGTTTCTCGGTCGTTCGAACGGTATCAATGGAGAAGTTTGTAGAGCGGTATATATTCAAGATGAAGAGTTGTGGTTTTGTATGGCGATTGACTTTCAGAGTGCGTTATCGATACCTAGGTAACTAGCGCGACGCTAAAGAGCTCCCTTGACTTGCCTCGGTCTGTTCTCCTTCCTTCTCTACACCCCACTAGATACATGCGCTCCACCTTTGGCTAAAAACTCTCCCGCAACCTTGGAACCCGCAACTTTAATTTGATCTCTCTCAAATCTGCGCATAATGGAGTACAGCGGGCTGTACTACATCAGCAACCCCTCCGCCCAATTACCCTCCTCCGAAGCCATCTCCTCAACCCTCATCACCCGCCTCGAAGCCACCTTCCCGCATGCAACCCGCGACGAAAGCGCCAACTGGACCCTCTGGCATCGACTCCTCCGAGACATCCCACCGCGAGCACCATCCTCCACGTCCACCGCCGAGCCCTATGCGCATTCGTACCAGCACCTGATGCGCCTGTCGTACCTGAATGCATCACGGGCATACAATTATGTACAACCAGCGAGTGGAGCGGACGTCACGACTTCGATACCAGCTGAGGAGTTCGAGTCACATTATAATTTGCTGTTGAACCAGTGGTCTCAGCTCTGGAGTCCGCAGCGCGCGCTCGATGTCGTGAATGGGTCAACGTACACGCTCGGCGGGGCCGTTACTATTCATATTGGAGAAGTTCGGTCGAGGAGGTCGGGGCCACAGCAGGGTGGCGTGCTGTCTCCGGGTGTTGTCGTGTGCATTACGACGACGGCGAGCTCTTCTTCAGAGTCTTCGGACCATGCGCATGTCATGGATTTGGGAGAGGGGATCGGCTTCGAAGACGTTCAAGAGCGGGTCACGCATGTGTGGAAGGAAATGAGGAAGGGCGCTGATCTTGGAAAAGGGGAGGTAAAGGAGGTTCTGCAGCTGACGAAGGACGTTGGTGGGGAGAATGAGACGGAGAGGGAGGCAGTGGTGCGCATGTGGTGCGAGGCGCTAAAGCTGAGAGGTTGAAGGAGAGGGCTTGTCGGATTTGGAGAAAACTCAAAAGATGGGTGCACCGTATAGCGCATGAAGAAGCTCCTGGATGAGCTTTCCACGGTTCCAAAGCCACGACTTTGGTGCCACGAAACGCATGCCCTCCAATAGCACGCCAAACAGACCTGGCTAGGGCGAGGGTATCCCAACAGCCCGAGAATATGGGCGCAGAGCTAGTCTCATGAAGGGTGTGCTCAGCAGATGATAAAGTGGCTATCCATCGTAGGAAACTTAGGATGAGTATGCAACAATGACACATACCGACGTATTCACAAGGAGTGTCCGATAACAGTAAAGGAGATCATATTATTTCCACCGCTGCCATCCTCCCCTATCATTACCTACGCATACTGTGCCATACTCATCTCTCAGGTATCTTGCTAGAACTATACATGTGATATTCCTCTCACATGTCATATATCCGCCTCTAATCAACTCGTCACTAACCCACCGCCCTCCACCCGCAATGCATAGAACCAGAACCGTAAGGTGAATTAAAGAGTGTGTTAAAAGGCATAGAATCAAATCAAGAAAAAACCAAATTGATTACAACAATTAGATCAAGGACTGCCGCACCAACACCATTTCAAACAGGGAGATCGAGCCAGGATAACATGATGCCAAAGGGGATATAGAAAACTCTCCGATAAACAAAAAATGAAAAGAGGCAACTGCTAACCAAGTAACCAAGCACAACAAATGGTTAAGCAGGGGAGCCAAGTATCAACATAAGCGAAAAGGGTCGAAAAGGATTGTCCAACAAACAAACCGCATTTACTGTGCTCCGACCTCCTCCTCGGCCCATCCAGGCAGACCGCCATCGCCCTGGATCGCCAAACCGTACCCGCCGTTTCCGCTACCGAATCCACCGATGCCGGAGCTAAGGCTGCCGAAAGAGTTCTGCGGAGCTTGGGATTGCTGGGGTTGCGTGAAGGGTCCCTGCGTGAAGACCGGCAGACTTACGGCACGAGAGTGTTGAGCGCCGCGGCTGTTGCCGAGGTTGGAGGGAGCAAGGAGTCCGCCAACGGTTGTAGCGCCAGGCTGGCCAGACGAACCGTTGATGAGGCTAAAGCTCGACGTGCTTTGGTGCGAACCATGTGACGGGTGGGGCTGCGGCGGGGGGTTCATGTCAGCACTGTAGAAGGCAGCCTGCGGAGACTGGAAGTTCTGCTGTTGCTGCGGCTGCTGCTGCTGCTGATAGTTTGCCTCGGCCTGCTGTTGCTGCTGCGACTGCTGGGCTTGGAGGTACATCATCAAAGGGTTGTTCGCACCGTTGTTTAAGATGCCGGCAGGGGGAGGTGCCGAGATGTTGGGGAATTGGCCGTTAGTGCTGCCGCCCGAGTTGGGAGCGTTCGATCCGGTTGGAGAGATTGAGGGACCGGCAGTGTTGCTACGACTTGTCGGGAGACCGTTGATAGGGGAAGGAGATTGGAGTCCATCACTACCAGCTTGCTGACCCTGACCTTGTTGGTTGTTCATCTGGCGGGGAGGGTTACCGCAACGATCCTTGCCAAAGTTGACCTTGAATCGCTTGTATTCATCGCGGCCGCGCACCGCTTCGATAGCCTTGATCGCGTTCGCAATGTTGGTGAAGTTGACAAAGGCACAGCTCTTTTCACGGAGAGTGTTGACCAGCTCAATCTCGCCGTACTCGGAGAAATCTTGCCTTAGGCGTTCCTCTGTCCAAGACTCGTCCAGGTTGCCGATGTAGACATTACGCGAGGCTCCACCACTGACAGCCAAAGCGATGGCAGGTGGGAGTGCACCAGAGTGTTTACCCCATCCGATCTTCAAACGACGGTTGTGGATCATAAGGCCCTGGAGGTTGCTCAACGCATAGAAAGAGGCCGCCGAGGTCGGGTCGATAAACGTGACAAAGCAGATATGCTTGTCGGGAATGTAACGGATGTGGTGAAGGAGACCACCGCGAACAACATTACAAATCTCCTCGATGGTAGTCTCCGGATGAATATTCCCGAGGTACACGGTGCGGTTGCCTAGGTTACTTACACCTCCCGCAGATGTCGCCACTGCGGCAGCAGCGACTGACTGTTGGGCAAGCGCGTTCGAGATCATGTCACGATCAGCGCCGTTAAGAACGTGAGCGTATCCAGGAGCGATACCGAGGTACTGAGCCGCGTTCTGCTGCTGGGTCTTGGAGACATATGCGCATCGGTCCTTGCCATAGTAAACACGCTTGGGGGCCTGCCACTTGGGCTCCTGAGGGAGCTGTGCAACAGCCTTGATGGCGTTGCCGATGGACAAGAAGTGAACAAAGCCGATGGCCTTCTCACGCACAATCTTGACCGTGTCGATGGGACCGAACTTGCTGAGGTCCTCTCGGAGCTCCTGCTCAGAAACATCTTCGGGCAAGTTGCCCAGGTACACGTTTCGCGAGGCACCCGACTGTTGCACTGCGAGCGCAACCGAGGTCGGGACCTGCGACGGCTTTCCCCAACCAATTTTGATATCCTGACCACGAATCGACAACTTTTTCAAGATTGCGTCAGAGTGGAAATGGGTAGCAGAGCTGCTATCCAAGAAGGAAATGAAGGCGCAGTTCTTGTCGGGCAGCAGCCTGACAGACTCGATCTGCCCACTTCTCACATGACCGAGAATCTCCTCGGCGGAGGTCTCTGGGGGAATGTTGCCCAAGTAGACAGTCCTGCTGGTTCCCGATACTAGACCAGGTGCAATTGGCATGCCGGTGCCAAGACCACCCATGCCCTGACCACCGTACCCGAAGGATCCACCTGTCGGAGACTGAGGTCCGCCAAAGAAACCACTGGAGGGCGAGACAAGGCCTTGGTACAGACTAGGCGAGAGCGGCTGGATAGGGCTGCCGATCTGGTTCTGATGGTTGTGTTGCTGCTGCGGCTGGTTCTGGCCCGCAAATCCGGCAAAGTTCTGAAATTGCGGTGAAAAGGCGGACGGAGAACCTGGCTGGAAGGGACTGCCCAGGAGCAGCTGCGAAGGAAGCAGCGGCGTGAAGTTCATGTCGTAGCCAGTACCCGGCGTCTGCAAGTCGGCGACGTTGTGGTTGCCCGGCGCAAGCCTGTTCGTGTTGATGTTCGGCACGCTCGCCCTTTCAGGGTGCCTGTCGGCATAGCCTGTCTGGTTTGTGTTGAAAGCACCATGCGAGAAGCCTGTATTATTCCCATTCATCTGCTTGGGGAAGCCATTCTGGAAACGGGGCCCGTTAGGGGCGTTCTGGGTAGAATCGTGCTGCATTCCGAGAAGATGTGGGGGGGCAGAGTCAATTTGTCCCGCGCGCTTGGTGGGTTTACAGCCGTCACGACAGAGGTATTAAAAGTCCGGACCCGATAGTCTCCGGACGCGAAGTATGTATGGCGAAGGTATACGGCAACCGGGGAGGGGTCGCAACTGGCACGAAGGGAAGAGGATTACAAGTCGTAGAGCTGGGGCGATCACAATCAGCATCCGCATGCGTCGGGGCCAAAGGGGCAAACGTACAAGTAGCAACTCAATGGCACTCGGGCAGTAATACAGGGTAGAAGGCACGAACAAGGGGCCCAGCACGTCGGTCGATGGCCGCAGACCTGGGTCGAAAACACGGCTCGGGAATCGGTGGGATCTGGCGGGCAGAGCACACCGCTAAGGCAGACGGACAGAAGATTGTCTGGCGGGGCTTCCAGGACGGAAGTACGAGGACCAAATTAAGGGTTGGCGGGCTGGAAGAGCTGCGGGATCTGAGGCTCGGGGCTTGTTTTGAAGTTGCGAACCGATTCAAAGAACGACCACAATAATAATGAAGGGGAGCAGAGAGGTGGAGTTTGTCAGCGACCCCAATGCATAGAAAGGTAGATAAGGAGCGAAAATCGAAGAAGAAGAATCGCAGCCGTAGGTAGAGTCGGAGGTAGAGGCGGTGGAGAAAAGCGCGGGAGGAAAGGCAAAAGACAGGAGGCAGCGCAAATGAGCAGGCCCGAAAGCGGTCTAGCGCATCTGCTTATTTTGACGCGCGTGCCCCCGACCATCCTGAATCATACAAACGCCAACGCTGGGCGGGTTCTGAGTGCGGCGCGACGGCGCTTGTGAGGCGTTTGCGTCCCCGCGCCGTCCAGGCCGTTGAGGGCCGTCCAGGGCCGTCCAGGGCAGGCTGCTATTTCGAAGACGACGCCTCGTGGTGCGTCCACTTGGACGGGCTTGCCGTGGTGGTGTGCGCCGGGTGAGTGCAGCCATCAAGACGTCGTTCCTGACTAGACTCGCTTGAGCACTGAGCCCTCGAGCAGCCAGCGGTGGACGATCGTGCCATCATCCAACACTGGCCCAGCACGGGCACTCGCCGAAGAGCGGTGATGTCGTGTCCGCCAAACGCTCAGGAGCCGCACGCCGACCGGCTCTTGAGAAACTGGAGCCCTGGGGGCCTGTTCCAACAACGCCTTCACGTGGAACCGTGGCACTGATCAATTGATCCGCGATAGGAATTGGCAAACGCATCGGTCGCCTGCAGGATGAAGTGTTGCGCATTCGGGCTGACTTTCGGCGTGGAGACGCGCTGCTGAGTTTGCCGTGCTGGTCGTGTTTGCATGTATGTGGTGGTGCCGGTGTCGTGGCCATGATTCACTTTCGCAGGAGAGGTATCGGATTGTGAGCCCGCCAGTTTGTTCTCCTTGGACATCCAGACAATCCAGACAGCCTACAGGGCAGCTGCGAAACATATCGCGGCCGCTGCTCGCTTAGATAATCACGTGTCGCTAACCTCAAACTTGCCACATCTGACGCTTCTTCGCATCCCATTCCACCACCAAGGCCCATGCCGCCATGTCCGAGCAGTATCCCACCATAGCGCAGTGCGCCATCGTGGCCACGGCTCTGAAGGTGCTGCTGTTCCCCGCCTAGTACGTGCAATTGGAAATTATCCATCCCCACGTCTGCCCTCGAGCTCACTGTTTTCGCCAGCAAGTCGACTGACTTCGAGGTCCATCGCAATTGGCTAGCCCTTACACATTCGCTACCCGTCAAAGAATGGTACTACGAGGTACTAGGTGGCAGAGCACCCGTCTAACCAGTAAGCCACTAACCAGACTAGAAATCCTCGGAATGGACCTTGGACTATCCGCCCTTTTTCGCCTACTTTGAGTGGCTCATGTCTCAAGCCGCAGCCTTCGTCGAGCCTGCACTGCTGAACGTCAAGCATCTAGGCTATGACAGCTGGCAGACCATCTACTTCCAGCGTGCGACTGTCATTCTGACCGAACTTGTTCTTGTCTACGCCTTACATCTGTATGCGTGTACATCAGATACCGTGACTTCTGGCTAACGACAGCTTCAGCTACGTCAAAGGCTCCAAGTCCAAAGCTACTGCCCATGCTGCTGCACTCTCCGTCCTTCTTTCTCCGGGTCTTCTCATCATCGATCACATTCACTTCCAATACAATGGCTTTATGTATGGCATCCTAGTCCTGTCTCTGGTTCTGGCGCGAAACGACTCCACCCTCCTGCTGAGTGGCTTGCTCTTTGCCGTATTGCTATGCTTCAAACACATTTACCTGTACCTCGCGCCCGCCTATTTTGTCTATCTCCTAAGAGCCTACTGTCTGGGTAGCCGGCGGTCGTTCCCATATTTCACGATACGGCTCTTCAATTGCGTCAAGCTCGGTGTCGGCATCATTGTAATTTTTGCGAGTGCATTCGGGCCCTTTGCCCTCTGGGGTCAGATAGAACAAGTCCTCCGTCGACTGTTTCCCTTTTCCCGAGGCCTCTGCCACGCTTACTGGGCGCCAAATGTGTGGGCCCTATATTCATTCACCGATAGGTTGCTGATATACCGTGAGTATTCGCGTCCACGTAAGCCTTCCTCTCTGATGATTATAGTGGGACCATATCTTGGACTGGAGGTAGATCGTGCGGCGATTAACAGCGTCACTCGTGGCCTGGTCGGCGACACATCTTTCGCGGTTCTTCCGGAAATCACACCACGGGTGTGCTTCTTCCTAACTCTCCTTAGTCAACTAGTGAGTATGCTTTGATCGACTTTGCACATTGTCGCTAAATGACGTAGCCCGCCCTCTGTAAACTTTTTGTCAAACCCAACTGGGAGGCATTTATCGGAGCAGTAACACTCTGTGGGTATTCGTCTTTCCTGTTCGGCTGGCATGTCCACGAAAAGGCAATTCTGCTTGTCATTATTCCAATTAGCTTGGTGGCCCTGAAAGACCGGAGACACTTTAGCGCCTTCCGACCACTGGCGGTATCTGGACATGTATCGCTCTTTCCTCTTCTGTTTACCCCAGCCGAGTTTCCGGTCAAGATAGGCTACACTATTCTATGGCTGTTGGCTTTCATCCTGGCCTTCGATCGCCTCGCTCCCGCGTAAGTCGCCGTCACTCAGTTCGCGCCGATATACTAACCACATACACATACCAGCTCGCCCACGCCCCGGGTGCACTTGTACGATCGCTTCTCCTTCTACTATATTGCATTGTCAATACCCCTGATCACGTATTGCTCGCTCCTCCACGGCATCGTGTTCGGAGACAAGTACGAATTCCTCCCACTCATGTTCATCAGCTCCTACTCCGCCGTCGGCGTCGTTGGGAGCTGGCTCGGATTCTCTCGGGTCTATGTAGACTCGTAGTCTGGCTTTTATTGCTCTGGTGGAAACTCAATGTAAACGCCATCCTCTTTCACCTCTCTTCCGCTGGTCTCGATTCGTGGTGTACCCTGTACCCTCTCCTACTATATGCGCACGATCAAGTTCGTTCTAGCTATGGGCTTGTGCTCCATTGCACTGCAATGCCGGCTTGTGGTCGCCACAGACGTGTTGCGGGTTCCTGGCCTGGGCTATCAGGCACTCTCGATCGGCTGTATGGGAGGACATCGAGGGAGTAGGGAGAATGGTCACAGGCTGATATAATTCCCCCTGAGTACATCTGATACTGCAGAATGGTCCCCTTGACCGATAAATGATAGCTAGTAACTTTATTTCTCCGTGTGTGGCCGAATGCGGGCCAAAGAGTGGTTGCCTATGTATGCTTGAGCAAGTGGGTCAGGCTGCTGTCTGGGGTGGCTCAAGGACGGAGGCGTCATGATGTGTAGTGTATGCTCCGCGTAACCCCCATGAAAGCTCCCTGGCCAAATTTCCAGGCTCGTCGGAGCAGTGGGAGGTTATTGTACACTTTCAGGGGAGCAAAACGAGTCCAAACACGTTGGTGTCGCGGGCGCAGGCCTGTTTGTGGTGACGATGGGAAAGCAAGAGCAGTTTGGGGGGTTAGCCTAGTGCGGCCTAGCCCCGAGAGACCTCCGCCGCCTGGGCATTTTTGGCACCGCTACCTTTGACCCTCCATTGATCGCTTCTTTGCTCCCTCCCTCTCTCCAGCCACTCTCACCGCCGACCGTCCCCCCCACCCCCTTGCCAGCCCATCCTGCATCTCGAAAAACACGGACAGTGACGTCTCGACGCGTCTCGGAACCGTGCTCGGATTGATTGCGGCCGACCACGACTTTTACGACGACCACGTCAGGCGCGCCCAGCAGCTCGAAACGTGTTGGGGAGCTCTCCGGAGGGCCTACCCCCGCTGTCCAGCGCCAAACAGCGCCCCAATTCATCCCCCATCGCGCGATATCAGCTCCGCGACATCTCCGAGCCTGCGACGCGAGCCCGCCGGCACCAGGAAGCTCCAGATGACCTAGGACACCAGCCAAAATGGTACAGAACGCGTCCAGGCGCCCCGACCTCGAACGCCCACTGACCATGACAGGTACAATACAAGCGCAAGCCGGTCAAGCCCGAGCCCGTCCCCTCGTCCCTGGACGACAACGCTGAGGTTGGTCGAGCTCTCAAGCCTGTATATCAGAGAAAGCAAATACTAAACAAACGGGCCAGGTCTGGGTCATTGAGGCGACCGGAGAAGTCTTCACAGACTACGAGAAATATCTGAATAGGTAAGAGCCCCTTGGACGGTGAATGAGAGACCGCGCGCTAACGTGAATGTAGACGTGACTTCTACCTCCAGGCAAGCACCCCAATACACACCGTACCCCGCACCTCGATCGCGTGCAGATCCTAACAGCACACAGAAGGTTTTTACCTGCGAATCAACCGGACACGGCGGCTACACCTACTTCGAAGCCATGGAGAGCGAGGTATGTCTTGGACGCGACATGGACAAGGCCCGGCAGCAAGTAACAATGACTGTGCAGGTCGAAGCGTCCAAAGAGATCAACAGCGTATTTCCAGAAGGGCTGCGGGCGCGGGTGCTCGAATTTGTGCAGTTCAGCACTACCTCGCGCATGGACGAGCTAGGTGAGTTTGCTACCGAGTACCCCATCACTGAACAATTACTGACTCCAACTGCAGTGAATGACGTCTTCGATGTATGTGATTCTTTCCGCAGCATGCGAGAGATACTAACTCCTCCAGCATTTCCGCGAGCACTACATGGTCGGCGACCGGGTGTCTCTCGAAACGGACTCTGGTCGCCGGAATGGTGTTATTGCACAGATGACAGACAACTCCAGACTCCACAGCGTGTTCAGCGGTCATCCATCAGACGAGAACTTTCGCTCTTACACGTACATTATCCAGATCGAAGATAGCAACGAAGAGGTGACCCGATATAAGGCATCGGAGCTCCAACGCGACCGCAGGGTATACTCCAAGCTTGTACTAAAGCAATTTTTGCGAGGCGCCGTGTCGCGAGAACCATGGAATGGAGCACCGTGGATGGTCAAGGATCACCTTGCGAAACGCTACAACATACCTACCAAGATTCCAGAGGCCAAGACCCGGGACGCGATCATGGCGGCCAAGAAGGCACAAACGGCCATGAACAATGGCCAGGTATATCCACCACCTCCAGGCATGAACGTCCCCTATCACAACGGTGCTTGGGTTCAAGGCCAGGGGCCGCCTCCTGACCGCAACTTTCCCAATGTCGGATTGCCTCCGCGTGTTTATGATCCTCAACATCTACCACCGGGTTTCGTGCCCGTTGATGGAATACCACCGCACATGCAAGGACTTGGATCTCGACCACCATATATCGATAATATGCTCGCGAGGCCGCAGCAGCCACCTATCATTCCCCTCCACCAGCTTCCGCCGTATCTTCCGCCTCATCCTGCGTATCAAATGCCGCCACACGCACTCGGTCTTCCCGTGAACAGGCCGGGTGAGCGCGGGTTCATGGAGTACCAACAACTACACGCGAACCAACCTCCTCCACCCCCTGCTCCACCTGTGGCGCGACCCCTGGAAGTCATCAAATACCCAATCGAGGATTTGAGGATCAAGCAACCGCGTATCAGCATTACTCGTCCTGCGTTAAATTTCTTCTCCGACGATGTGCCAGAGGGCGTGGACCCGCCTCCCGACGACAAAAAGACCGGCATTCAAATGAAGAGCATGGGCCTGCTCTTGTGTATATGGGACACCCTGAACGTCCACGATACCATCTATTCCCTGGACTCCTTCACTTGGGATGATTTTGTCGGGGCAATGCGATTTTCTTCCGAAGAGCAGGATTGCGAGCTTCTGACTGAAATGCACTGCGCAGTGTTAAAGCAATACATCAATAGCTCTGGAAGGTTCCAGGTGCCGCTCCCGAGTATGGCTTCGGACGATGAAGATTCAGACGATGAGGAGGAGTCCAGTAAAGAAAGCACACCCGAACCAGAACCTCCGGTTCGCACAACGCGCAGCAGTCTCAGGAAGTCAGAAGCGAACCAGATTGTTAAGCAGCGTACTCCCACGCCCGAGCCTCCGAAAGAACTACACAAAGCTGCTGAGTTCTTGGCAGAGTTCGACTGGGCGGGGCAATGCAAGATACGGAATTTTAGAGACGGCGGATGGCAGGCGATCTTGGTCGGCCTGCTTTACCGACTATCGTTCAATCCGATGCACAAGGACCTTTGCGATGAAATTCTCGCCAAGCTAGTACCTCCAGACGAAGAGCCTTCAGTTGACACGATCGCCTACAACTATGTGTACTTGGATGTCAATCTGAGGACATCCGCACTTGAACTTGCGCTGCGACTCACCGTTACAACTGACCACTTCCGTGATCAACTTGGAGCCGCCTCTCTGGAAATGACGCGCCTCCGTAAAGAAAAGATCGACTTCCAGAAGAAACGAAAAGAGCTGTATGTTGATCCCCAGTCCATTCCCCCATCAGCTAGCTAACATAGTACTAGGGCCGATGAGTTGTTCAAGCTCGATATTGAGCGCAAGATTCAATTGCCCCTCAATACACCTGCGTCTCCTGCCAACAACAACAAGGAGAATCCTGACGTGTCTATGACAGGCACGGAAGAGGCTAGGGATGATGTAGAGAATGGTACTGACTCTGAAGAAGAAGTTCAGAACCGCAAGACTACTCGCAAAGCTGCGAAACAAACGAAGCGCAAGCGAGAATCAGAAGCTGCCAAGAAAGAAAAAGCAAAGAAGGCCAAACTCGAAGCCGCCAAGACGAAGCAGCAGAAAGAGTGGGAGAAGCTCTTGGAAGCGATTGAAAACAAGAAGGAAGAGTTGAGGTCCTGCGAAGCGAACATCAATGAGCTCGACGACGATCTACGCGAGACCCTAGTACACCGTTCGAAGATCCTGGGTAAGGACCGGTTCTTGAACAAGTACTACTGGTTCGAGGCAAATGGAATGCCATTTGGTGGTGTCCCGAACAGCTCTACAGCCGAGTACGGTTACGCAAATGGTCGCGTCTGGGTACAAGGGCCTGACGAGTACGAAATTCAGCCCAACCTGACAGAGTCCGCTATGGAGCAGGACATGGCAGAGTTTGGGTTCACAGTACCCATGCGCAAAGAGCGTGAGGAAGGTTCGACACATCTCTCCAAATCAAGCGACTGGGGCTACATCGACGACATAGCCGATATCGACAAGCTCATGGCCTGGCTTGACGAGCGCGGTGTCCGTGAGAAGGCACTTCGGAAGCAGCTGCTCATCTTCCGCGATCGCATTGCCCAGTATATGAAGATCATGAAAGAGCAGACCGAGGCCGAAAAGAGTACTGAGGTTGACGACGACGATGACAAACCGCGGACCCGTAATATGGCCTCTAAGGACCCAGATGAATCGGAACCGAGATGCTTGCTATGGACGAACAGCATTATGCGCGACGAGCTTGGCTACAACCATGCCGAAGAGTATGAGGAGCCGAAGAAGACTAAAAAGGGCACTGCTGTCAAGAAGGGCAAGGGACGCAAGTAGCTCTTCACTTATATATCCGACTGCTCGACCTATCTCGTTCTCATCTTCTCAACCTTCAGCATTTCGATTCACGACTTACGACAGTTCCCGGGCGGGTTGGCGTTTATACTCGGCTCTCGCTATTTGGCCATTCGTCTACTCTGCATTTCTTCGGAGTTTCAAGCCTTTGCCTCCACACGGCGAATGCGGCTAGGAAAACAAACAATAGAGGCTAGGATAGCCATTGACGGTGTTTCGCTGGATGGTATTTCATTCCAGCTGGTCTGATATGCTTTTGCTCTTTTTCTGTGAGCGTATGGTATGGCTCGCTGTGTGCAGATACATTTTTCTTTCTCGTGCCTACGAGTGAGCGGACTGCATGTGTGCGAGGCATCTTTATAGCAAGGATGAGGACGTGTGGTAGGATACATGTATTTCGTGGACAGACACATTTGTTGATCGCCACAACTATCTTTTCAGGGGTGTGTAAATATCATAATGTAAAAAAGTTTAAAGAACAGCTCTTCTACTGCTACACAGTTTCTTCGCTCACTGACGTAGCCGCGCGCTAGTCGTGTGTCGCGCTTTCGGCTTAGCCCCTCACGTGACTTATCGGAGAGCCGCCATTGCCAGGCAGTTCTCACGGGAGGGAATCCATCGAC
This sequence comes from Massarina eburnea CBS 473.64, assembly GCA_010093635.1. Classification (NCBI taxonomy): domain Eukaryota; kingdom Fungi; phylum Ascomycota; class Dothideomycetes; order Pleosporales; family Massarinaceae; genus Massarina; species Massarina eburnea. Next base: position 124,790 of record MU006789.1, on the reverse strand, counting down.
ACCCACGCCGCCCCATCCCCACGAGCTTCTGCGACACCTAAGATAGGCTCGGTGCACTGCCCGCCTTTTTCCGAGCGCACATTTGGACCACCGACGCACTCCGCAGCTTCGCTGAAGCTGCTCCCCCACGAGTCGACATGGCGGCTAACGGGAATGGCGCTGCCCGCAAAGGTATGAGGCCTCCACAGGCTCCCCTTGGTATCTGCCCACCTTCGGCCCTACCACCCACTACTCCGCTTCCCCTCTTCTGAAGCCCCGCGCTTCTCTCGAAATGTTCAGCAATTTGTTCTCTCGCTCACAATTCACAGCACCTCCAGCCTCGTCGCCCAAAGGCATGGTAGATGCAAGCGCAGTCAAGGAAGGCTTGGGTGAGAAAGAGAAGAAGGGCATGACGATCAAAATCAAGAAGCCGGCACCCAAAGTCACAATGTCGGGCAACTGGAAGGAAAGCGAAGCCGTCAACGTCGAGAAACCGACTTCCACTTCCGCTACTTCGCCGATCGTGAACCCCCTCGACGAAAAGACACTGGCTAGGTACTCGACCGGACATCCAAACGACGATAAGCTGGACATGGTGCAGTGCAAGCTCTGCCGCCGATCCATGGCTCGCGTGGGCGCGGCAGAGCATATCCGCGAATGCCTGAACAAGAAGCAGGAGAAACTCAAAAAGAAGAAAGAGGCGAAGGAAGCCAAAGACGCCGCACTCCGTAAGGAGAAGGGCGAGGATGATGACATAGGGAAGAATGCGCGGAAATCAGCTGTGAAGGGTGCGGTCGTAGATGGAGAGGGCGCAAAGAAGGGGAAGAAGAGGAAGCTCGAGGGCGAAGACGGGAAGCCTGGCGCGAAAAAGAAAAAGAAGGACGAGCCGAAAGCCAAGACTGCGAAGGCCAAAGGACCGGTCGATGTCGAGAAGCAGTGCGGAGTTCCGCTGCCGAACGGCGGCTGTTGTGCCAGGAGCTTGACATGCAAGAGCCACAGCATGGGCCTTAAGCGGGCGGTGCCAGGCCGAAGCTTGCCATATGACATGCTGCTGGCACAGTATCAGAAGAAGAATCAGGCAAAACAGCAGCGTGGGTACACCAAACACGTAACTTATGACTGCTTCTAACATATCTTTTAGGTGCCGCAATCGACGCCAACGCCCCTCTCCCCGAAGACCTCGAGCCCTCCGGCGCCGTCGATTCCGACGAAGAAACAAACGCGATCATGAACGTTCTCAAAGAATGGCGACCCCGCCCTGCAGCAGTCTACTACCCGGTCTCTCTCCCTAGAAAATACCAAAACGTCCGCATGAAAGGAATGTTACGCTCCGCGCTCGGTGTCCCTCCCTCCACCGCAAACTCTATGTTCACGGCCGGCACACCTTCAGACACTATTAATTCGGGTCGCCAACTCGCTCTAGGAATGATGGGTGCGCCCAGTAGTGCTACCGCGGAGAACTTCCCTAATGTCGGGTTTGGGAGCACACCGTTGAGCGCGGGACTCGATGGACCAAATAGCGCAGGAGGATTAACGAGTAGGAGGCAGAGCGGTATTGGGATGGGCCAGGGGAGTGGAGGTCCGAGACAGATTCTTCCAGGACAGTTGCCCGGCCCGGGACCGCAGCAAAGGAAGGGGAGTGTGGCTAGTGTGGGAGCAGCGTAGGACTAAGAGGATGGCGGCTCAGGGGAATTTGTGCCCATCGAAGAAGAGGTTTCGAGTCCACATCCGGAGTGACGAAGTCGGCGTCAGAAGCCGGGGATGCATTATTATGCGAACTCCGATCACCATGGAGGCGTTCAGTCGGTTACCTTTGTTTGGATTATGGGCCGGGATAACATGGTTAGGATAACGGCGTGGTTACGTGTTTGCTTTTTCTTTGTGATACCCCATTCTTTTCTTCGGAAGCAAAATATTGGGATTCGTAGGGCCTCAGGTATATTTCTTTGTATTCATCCTATTCTTTATGATCGCGCTTTATAGGCCTTGGTGTGCGTTATGTATTTCACTTTGTGTATAGTAATTGCTCGAGGGTATATGAATCACGTTTGTGATAAGGATTTATAGTTCTAGAGTGTATCTGTGTTGCTGGCCAATGCCAGAAACTTGGGTCAGGGATCGGTCGGTGTATAGTACTGGGACGTTAGTTGTACGCAGCCTGCTACAAAGAGTGTGGTCAGGATGTATTTCAGGGGTTGAATAGAAGGTTAATCGCCTTTACTTGAATGTTTTGCTGCCACAAACTTGTAACTTATCGTTTCATCGTCACCGCAACTTAGATGAGTAAGAAGCAGAATCGTTAAGAGGCAAGTGGAGGAGACTAACGATATGGACTTCCCCTGTCTCTGTACCATCTAGTAAAATCCTTTCTTGCAGATATCCCGGGTATCATCTCATCACACCCCGTCACTCTCCCATAACTCCTTAAGCTACCTCTTCCTCAACCCTGCCTTCCCTCTCCCTCTCCTTCGTCCTCCCTCCAACGCCACAACGACTATTTTTCTTCCGACGTCGACGCTCGGCTGTCGGATTTGTCTCTGCCTCTTCTTTCTCCTTTGCTGTTTCATACCGCTTAACCCATTTCCCCAGCATTTTCTGGCCTTTCATTGGAAGCACGGACAGCCTAACTCCTGCTGCTTTGTTCGGTTCGTTCCCCGCGGGTCTCTTATTTTTGATAGGCGGTGTTTTCGCAAACGCGTCTTGGATTGACATCTGATTCGTCTGGCGCGGTTCTGGCGTGCCTGGTGTAGTGGTCCTGACGGTTCGGGTGTTGGTCAATGAGCTCGACTGGTAATCGAGACCGATGTTGTCTTCAGCGTCGAAGTAGGCCTTGATGGTGTCGTCGCTGGCGTCGATATTGTCTTCGATGATGATGGGCTCGGCGAGGTCTGAGACTGCGGAACGCAACGGATTATGGGTCGACTTCGTGGTTTCATTTTTGACTGTGCTGGGTATGGCCGGTGTGTTTTCGGCATGCATGACTATTGTCTTTAAACTGTCAGTTCTGGTGCTCGATGGAGGTGGTGGGTAATAACTCAATAGTGGGGACATACATACTATAACCGTGATCGAGTGGGGAGTCTTGACTGTCGCTATGAGGGTTGCACAGATTAAGATTCGGGGTTTGGAGTAGGTGGAAGGGAGGACGGTGGAAAAGAAGAAGTGATAGTGAGCTAAATAATAGACAAGTATTTGTCTCCATTAGCACGACAAAGCGAGAGAGTGAAGTGTGCGAGTATATGTGAAGGCCGAAGCCTGAGTGGAGGAGCACAGAAATAGGATATAGAAAAGCGACAAGTGAGAGAGAAAAGCGTTGGGGCGAAGTGACACGGAAAGAAAATACCTACCACCACGTCCATTGTAGAACTTCATTGAGATAATACAGTTCATTTGAAGAAACAGTTGTACCAGTTAGTGCTACATTGTACATGATCGAAAGTGACCACCTACAATCCCTACATCGAAGCACTCATGGAGCCATAATCTTCCATTGCGATTGTACTCTTGCTTGGGTATGTCGATATAGAACCGGAGAAGCAGATAACGATATGAATGTGGGAGACTACTTGGCGGTCACGTCGAAGTGGTACAAGTTGAGCAAATGTTTGTCCATATCAGAGCTTACACTTTCAATCCACAAATCAAGCGGCAAGAGAGCCAGTTAAGCAAAGGTGTAATTGCTGATAAGCATTTCGATGCAGGGCGTTGGGTTCTTTGGGGAAAACACAGGATGGACGATTGTCGAAAGGGAGCGGTGAGGGTGGACGCAACATTTGAAGCCAAGCGAAGCATTCAGTGTCATCGAGGCTCGGAAAGGTAGACTCCCGCTATTAAAGTCAGAGAATCAAGTTTCTAAAGGCGGGGTAAAGGTAGGTTTTGTATGCACCGTGCAGGGGTCCTTTAGAGTTTATATGATGAGATTGGTAAGTGTAGCGAGGCCGGCGCGGTGCTAAGTGAACTTGCAGCGCTCAAACAGTGACAATTTGTATCATGTACGCTGTAGATCTCCATGTAATAAGGCTTGGGGATATGTTGTCAGGTTTGTGGGATTATACCACTGGAGGAGATATGCTCCAGCAGTTGTTACCTTGAACAAGAACAAGTGGCCACATGATCAGAAAAGTCGAGATAGGCTTTCCGAAAGATACACTACCTAGAGGATCTCGAATATACTAAGAACATCCATAATCGATAGCTAGCCCAGTAACCAAAGTGATTGCATCGCAAGCTCGTCATCATTCCAAGCTGAAAGGCTCCAATATTGGGCGTCTTCAAAACATGCAAAGCCGTTCGACACATGCTACGGAGTAGGCTCCACGCGTTCGCACTCGAGCTCTAGCTCGGCCACATGTCTTGCACACATGAAAACGATAGATGGGTCTAGACCATATTGTCCACCTCCAGGTAACGTTATAACTCCAGGATACCGCCTATGTGGGACCGATGGTGCTACAAAGATGCGCATGTCTATATCCGAAATCCTTACGTTGGCAGTTCTACTGCCGTCCGCCAAAGCGTCCCCGTTGACGGCAAGTCATGCTCGTACTCGAGACGATACTGTCGATGTTGTGATGGGACAACGGCCCCCCGTTCGTACGTTGGTGGTGGCGCTCTGTTTAGCGTATATGTTTCTTCTTGCTCTGGGGCAAGGTGAGTTGAGAAGTGAGAAGTAGAAAATCGACGGCTGACAGAAGCAGGGCTTCGATATGGCAGAATGAATAGACGACCTACGCAGTTTATGGAGATGTTGATTCTTGTTCAATTCTTCGTCGGCGTGAGTTATATAGCATCTGTGGCACTCCTCGAAGCCGGACTTGGACTAGCCACAGACAGACAGTGTCATGTTGCTATTCGAACCTGCATCGGCATGTATTCGTCTGGAAAGATTGCGCTGTAAGTCTACGCTGCGCCTGATCGATGCTGGAACTGAACCCAATCAGATATCTCTTCTTCATAGAGCGAGTACACGTTGTCAGGGCGCCTTTGGTACGGCGTTTTCGGGACCGCGTTTGGATCATCGGCGTACTCATGACTGTGCTTGGGCTTGGTGGGATCACGGGGTACGAGCTCGTTTCTCCACATGCTGTGCTCTCCCATGCAGATGGCTACTGCCGCATTGGCGTCGCGTCGGACGCGGCCATCTGTATCATTACCATGGACACGTTGATCGGCACGCTGTTGACGGCGATCTTTATCGGGATCCTAAGGCCGAGCCTGCGCTCGACAGCTATTCGACCAGAAGCAGGCATGGATAGGAGGAGGGGATCATCGATCATGCCCATAATTAGACAAAAGAAGAGGAGTACCGAAGTGTCTGCTAGGCAGCATTTGAAGGTGATGCTTTGGAGGAATATCATCGGCTCATGTGTGATTCTAGCGAATACACTGATCAACAACATCATCTTTCTCACCTGGAAGTATGCGATGCGGAGTCATGTCTGTCTTCTGACGTGCCTGACGGATAGTAAGTACAGTCGCTTTTCGGTGTGTACGCTCTGCTCACCAGTGCAGTCGTTGTATCGATCATGGTCACCAACTGGCTGACGATGGGCTCCACGGAAGACACATCCCGCGACACCTTGAGTGTGAACGACTCACGCATAACCGCAGAGATGTCCTGGCAGGCGTTTGACGATACGTTCGATTTCGACGAGGAGAAGAGTGTGTGCGTAGTCGAAAGCGGACGTTGCTGTCTTGGCCCACGTGACATGGATGTACTAGGCATCATCCCAGATCCGGATGCAGACCTCGGCAAGCACGCTCACCCGATCACTCCACCATCACCACACTTTAGCCCACGACGCACATGAACAGACTGGTGTGAAGTCACCCTGCAGAGATTCGTCACCCCGTCACCCCGCCGTCGCTCTGTTCCGCTCAGCCTATTCTCTTCCAGGCGACGTGCGCGACATGCAGATGAAAGCTAACCGGCGCTATCTGCGCGGCCGAGAAGCATCGCGCACTGTCTTGCCGTCACGACGTCTCAAAGGCGCGTCCGGAATACGCTTGGGAGACGCTTGGGAGACTCTTGGGCGACTCTTGGTATGGCTATGCGACGCGAGAATGTATCGGATTGGGTGTGGGGTGATTGCCCAAGCCGGCCTGTGCTGACAAGGTCATGTTGTCATTGGTGGGCTGACATCTGGAGGGAATGGTGGAGAGATCGTTGCCTGCCGCTCGTGACATGGGACGATGCGGAGAAGTGGCCGTAAGGTATATTGGGCTTGTCGCCCAGTGCGTACGACGGCTTTTGTATCAAATCTATCCACTACGAAGTTACAAGTACGCATCTCAGACCACGTCGTTGGTGTATAAGAAGTCGTCCGAATTGGCTCGATTTGAATACACCATCCATTCACACATTCACACTTTCACACATCTACACCAACACACCAACACCACACCAATACATCTCAACATCCTCCAATATGGCTTCACGCGTTACATCAGTAATCGGACGCCGCGTCCTTTCAACATCATCACGCTCCCGTACCGCACTCCCATCACAGTACGCTTCATCATCGCGGAGCACAGCACCTATGGTCGTAGCATCAGCAGCCACAGCCGCCATGACTGCCGTCGCAAGGTCAGCAAATCCCCGACTCGGCCGAGTAGCCAGATGGTATCTTCCCGCCATGGCTGCCGTCGCTCTCGGAATCACATATCTGCCCGAGCAATTTCTCTACGAGCCCAGCAAGCGCTCCGTCACACTAGACGAAGCAAACCGTCGCATCAACTACACCATGGCTGCCCAACTCAACCAGCACAACACTCGCGCGAACCCTGGGTACGCACCTACACAGGAAGAGCGCAACCAGATGATGCTAAACTCATACGGCGATCGATCGAGTCTGGAAGACATGGAGAAGGCGATCGCTGGGTACGAGGCGAACTTCGTGTCCAAGACCGAGGTTGAGAAGAGGACCGAGTTGGAGGAGGCGTATGGAGACCGGACAAGTCTGCATCACCTGAAGCGGGCGATGTCCATCTATGAGGTACAATGATCGAATCGCAAAGTAAAGGTCACGCAAAGAAGAATCCCAGCTTCGAGAGAAGGGGATGTTCGAGGTTCGAGGCTGGAGGTTGGAAAGACTGGAAGGACAAAGTTACGGCAACGTTTCTTTGTCAACTCGCAGGACGAATATACCCGTCACTCGCTCAGGAAGCGGTGCGTGCCACGATAAGCAATCATCGTCGTTGCAGGAATTCGGGCATAGCTGCATGGTGCATCATGGATGGCGTTTCGGCCGGGACGGAATTCTTATGGACAGGATTCTGTATGAGAGCAGTAGCCTCCGGCCTTATGGAAACTTTATGAACAAATGTCGACATAGCAAAACAAATAGCATAAATGCATTCATGAACTTGCAAATATACCACATAGATTCTTGACAGTGACGATCAAACATGTGCCCAGCGAAACGCTTTGGATTCGTGTCGCCAAGAGCGTGAGGGGCAAAGAACGTGAAACCTCATCGACGAGCTGTTGCAATTATGAGTGACAGGAGTAAGTACATCAATTGACAAGTCAACCAACCATTGTCTTCATATTGGACCTCATGCAACTTTCGTCTTTGACCCCTCAGATTGACGTCACAATGTCTCCTCATTCGATCTCAACCGGGCACATGTCGCTCCTCTTCTCACTTTAAACGCTCGTTTTCACCGTCACTTGAAATAATAGAGGAATGATTTGAATACTCTTTATTGACTTTCACGTCGCTGAATGTTCCTCAAGTATACTCGCCCAGACGCCAGATATGCCCCAAATGCAACTTTACACTACCCTCTGAGAAGGGACATGGAATGGACTGCCCTTGAAATTCAGCCCAACATGCCATCGAATAGAATGTGACACTCTCATAGTATACACGCGCGCACGCACTCACTCATGTCTTACGTACCTTCTTGTCCACTTTCCAGACTGTCGTCGCTCATCTCTGGCGTACCTTTCGTCCACTTTCCAGACCGTTGTCATATAATCGTACGGTTCCGCCGTCTTTTCCATTATTCAATGATCCCCTTCAGTTCAGAATCCCAACGGGTACTCTGGGAACAGAATTGATAGCTGCCCTTCCTCATCATCAGACGGCGAATGCGGTTCATCGTCGTCGCTCCAATCATCACCGTTATCCCCCATTGGTATACCCATGGGTGCAAGGCTCGACCTTTCCTCTTGCTCAGAATCCAGCTCCCTCCTACACATCGGGCAGCTAGTACCCACTAGGCTAAGGCTGTCTATCAAACAGCTGCGCCCGAAGATGTGTCCGCACGGCGTCTTAACCGGGTCGTTGCTCGTTTTGCTCTCGTTGAAAGGCATCTCGGCGAACGCGGCTAGTGCTCGTCCTATCTCCTCGGTCTCAGGCGGTTCAGGAACGTGAAACGGACTGTCTTCGTCGGTTTCGCCAAATGGGAGCCAGCAGTGGGGGCATTTGTTGTCTTCGCTGGGGATACTGGAGAGTTCGGGTTCGGGGAGAGAGTCGACGTAGCGGATCGGGTCAAATGGGACATAGGGACGATATTGCGATGTCGGGTTTTCTATAGCCTCCAAGAACGCAGCAGCTTCATTTGTGATCGGGACATGCGCTAAGAGTTGGTTGAGTTGCGAGAAAGTATCCATGGAAATAGGCATCGTAATACCCCCGGGTGGCGCCGGTGCCCCACCAGGGATACTGATATGGATATGGGCTAGAGTCGCAAGTACCTAGTCAATAAAGCGCTTCTAAAGGGGTGACACTGCATGTGATATTGTACGGCGAAAAAGTTCAGAAATACTTACGAGGAGGTCCAGAGTACACATGGAGTAAAGCCGTTCCTGGTGGCAGAGAAGGTTGAGGACCAACGGCCGTGGGGGGGCTCGTGGAAATGGACGCCATATGACCTGGATTACCCTGCTGAGTTGACGGCGGATTCAGATGTGGAGTGGGAGCCAAATTTGGAGACATCTGCGTCAACATTTGGTCCACGCTGAGGTGGTTTGGACCTATGGATAGACCATGCGTAGGAGCTGGAGTGATGGGCTGGTCATCAACATCCTCTAACGAGGGCATTATTCCATCGTTATACTCGGCATCGCTCATGAACTGGGAGTGATTGTTATGAGTCGGTGTCGGGGCGACTGGCTGCTCATCAACGGGCCCCAGCGGGGGCATCTCTTCATCCTCATCTTCGTCCTCGTATTTCTCAAGCTCCTCATTCCCGAGATCCATGAGATCCATTTCCGCGTTGTCTGGCGACGAGTCAGTGGGAACTGTGCGCTGTCCGGTTGACTCACTGTGGGCGTCGGACATGGCGTGTACAAGGTCAATCGCGCCAACAAGTTTCGAGCGTGGTGTCGCTACGAGCCGCTAAAGGTGTAGAATTGCAGAGGCTGGCGCGAAGAGCCGTAGGTATCGAAGTGGGGCCGCAGGTGAAGGTGAGATGTAGAGGAAGGCGGGTTCCGTTTGTACGCCACGGCAACAATGAGGTCATATAATTTAGAATTGGTTGGGCAATAGAGAACCAGCTTGTATTCAACGCGGGCAAACCAAACAATGAGGTGAATGAGGTGAATGTATGAGATACTATCTACTCTACGTACGAGCATTTGGAACTGGAACCTCAACACATACCATCTTACATCGTCGTCGAAAGGAAATGTATGCGCAATTAAAACGTTTGATAGAGACGATGTAGGATTTAGCTGAGGAAATACTGGGTTGACGCCAAATTTCAATTCGCACAGTCCACAAACATGACTTTCTAAGCTATCAAGCCGTTTATGAGGCTTGTCGTCTTCATTGAATAGCAGACCGCAGCGATAGCTTGCAATACCACAAGGCTGGATGGAAGAAGTGAGCCTCGTGAGCCAAGTTCGGCGTACATTAGAGCTCACTGGGTCATCATATGATCGCGAGTAGAAGAAGGATACGGTGGTCATGTATGGCAGCTTATGCTAATGTGGCTTCCTGTAGGATTAAGCAGTTATTGACTCTTCAATTTGGTATTCATTATCATGATATCTCGTATCGGGACAAGAGCAAACGTTTTAGAAGAAGCTGACGTGAATTGCTGCCAGTAGACGCTTTCTCTGGATTAGAAAAATTGGTATTACACACATCCGATTATTATCAAGGTACAGATACCTAAGAGTGAACGTTAAAACGTATCAAGACACGGAAGGAATACACCTAATACCAGGTGAATCTTTAGAGTCTTAGCCTCTTCAGCATCTACACTCTTGCAAGAATCTTACCCCGCCCAGCTCAATTGAATAGGCGCTTCGATCGAGCACAAACTAGCTGTGTAGCGCAGTAGGAAAAGTGTTGGAATGTAAAAAAACAGCAATAAGACATTCTCTACCAACTAGATGACCACACGTTGTGCGAACAAGGTCATTCCTATGCCCATGGGGAGTGTCGTCCTTTGGCCCTCGAGCGCCAGGCTCTAGAGGATCTAAACCGAATTCCATCCGCAACGGCGGTCTTATACTGGAATACAGGCAATTTGTACACATGTACGGTAATGGACGTTCACGGTCTCTTTATCGACACTAATCCTGCCAGCGGGATGTCTGCACCAGCGGTACTCTCTCCCAGGGACCACATAAAAAAAGCGATCGAATTAGGCCATGTCACTGCTCGTATTGCCCGGGAAGCATCGACTCGAAGACCATAGATACATGATCATACCTGCCAACGCGCGACAGAAGTGCTCGCAGGGATGATGAAAGTTGCTTTCCTCCGTCCCATGCATGTTACGCGGCCATGAGCGCAAAAGTCCAAAATAGCAAATCTACGTTTCCGGCCACGCCCTTCGCTTACCGCCATAACATTTTCGAACACGGCGGACCATGATTTGAAGACGGAGATGTTAGATGGGTAGAGATGTAGTGTGTTGTAGCTACGAGATAAGGTGTGGCGTAACGAGCAACCCCGGTCCATCTAAGCCTAACATGACTCGTCACCACCCCGCATCGCTCTTCTTGGTCCACAGTATTATCAACCAACACATAGCTCGTTGAGACTCTTGAAGCCGACTAACGGGCTTGTAGTGAGGCTGCCGGCAAAAGACGCGAGATAAGTTTCACCTCCGCCAAAAAAATTCCATCAATCCAACAGTCTCATGGTCTAGTGGTATGACGTTCGCCTCACAATTCATTTCATATGGATTGAGTGCGCGACAGGTCCCGGGTTCGATCCCCGGTGAGACTACAACTGAAGTCGTATTTTTGCTTTTTTTGTTTTTGGTTCGATAGAGGTTGTGGGCGTTGTTGGGGTTTGAGGTAGATTGATTTTTGCGCCCGCGTGAGACACTGCGCTACTTCGGGTGGGTTAAGCGAGACATTGTCCTACAAAAACATCATGACAATGTCAACAAAGACGTAGAGCGTACTATTTTTAGTTCCGGTAGCTTTGGGCTCGTGTTTTGATTTGAGACTGTCTTGGTTGGGACGGGGAGTTTGCAGTACGTAAACACGTCCGAGTACTGGGGTTTTGGTGTTCTGCCCCGCATGTCAAGGAGACATGGTTTAGTTTTCGTACGCGGAGTACCAGCTTGTAAGTCTTTGGACACTATAGATACCATGTCTTTCAACTTGAGCGTGTCCTCGTTTTCCCGGTAGAGTAGTCATCGCTGCCTGGAAAAGCACTTCCCTTCCACCTGCTCAAAGTATCCTTTCTACTTATCGTATGATGACTACAGTACGCGAGAATCTGACACAAACCACATCGCTAACCCTAGTAGGTCGGATAGAATTGTGTAGATAGTCTCCTGCGTTGCTTCGGCAACCCGAGATACGAGTAGCATACTACACATGATTTGGAAAGGTACGGTATATGCGGGGCGTTATCGTGAGAGGCAAGACCTCTTGCAGTAGCGAAATGATAGGGGAAAGCAAGTGTAAAGGAGATTTTGTGCATCGCCGCGGTACCGCATACACAATTCAAGTATAGCATTACACTAGACCTTGGAGCATTATGTTATTCACGTATGAGGCATTTACAAGGGTGTAAGAGACGAAAAGTATATTGTACAAATGTGTAGCAACCAACAACGCCATGCAATGCTACTCGTGCAGGGGAATCTATACAGCCCCGGATATTGTACATACATCGTCATCATCATATATACTACGTGTGCATTAAATAAGAGCCTCGCCCCTGAACATGGCTTCCCTAACCTCCTTGACAATATCCGCACGATCGCCAGGGCCAACCAGGACAATACCCCTTCCTCTCCTGCCCATACGCCCAGTGCGACCAAGACGATGGATAAAATCGATCGTCGTATGCGGGACATCATATAATATGACGTGTCTCACAGAGACTGTGTCGATGCCCCTCGATCCAAGATCGGTGGTCACGATGACTTTGGTATTATCCAAATGCCTCGGATTCAGGGGTTCCTTCTTATTTTCCTCCGCCGACGGCTTGGCGGTGCCGGTGAATGAGGCGAGGAGTTTCGCTTGACGAGACGGGTCCGTGTCGCGGTGGAAAGCCATTGCATCGATGCCCTTCTTGGCTAGGTATTGTGCTACCTGATCTGTGTCGTCGCGCTCGTTGACAAAGACGAGAATGCGCTTGGTGGGAACGGCTTCTTTGCCTTCGGATGGATCGTACTCGGCAGTAGCTCTGCCAATCTGCCAGATGGTGTCTGCGCAGGCAAGCATCTTGTTACCGCGGTAGGGCTCCTTGTTGACGTCGACGACACCGAGTTGTACTCTTCGCGGGATGGCGTGGAGGTTCGGCGTGACCAGACGTTGCATTTCAGGGAATTTGGTGGCTAGGTACTTGTCGAGATATTTGGGGATCGTAGCGGAGCACATGAGGAGCTTCTTCAAGGAAGGCATGGCCCTTTCGAGGATTTCCGTCGTGCTGGGCTTGAATGAGCGGTCAAACAGCGAGTCGGCTTCGTCGACAATAAGGTGGGTGACGCGGGCGAGGATGTTGGGGTTGCTCTCTGCGATGCTGGCGAGGAGCGGCGGCGTGCTGATCACAACGTCCACGCCCTTCTCGTTGAACAGGAGGCTGCGAATGACAGTGGCGGACTTCTTTGCGGAAATGGGAGCCGCGCGGAATTTGACGGCGTGTGAGAGTGACTTTGCAACAGCGCCTACTTGGGCCACAAGCTCGGCAGAGGGAACGAGAATGATGGCGCGCGGCCGAGCCGGGTCGGTGGCCTTGTTGAGTTCGGGTGCCTCGACGCCGAATATATCGCGCCGGTTGTCCTCGTCTTCTGCTGCCGCCTCTTCTGCCTCGTCGGCCGCCTGGTCCTCTGCCTCGTGGACCTCCTCACGCTTGATGGCGTCGATGACCGGGAGGAGATAGGCCAGCGTCTTTCCAGAGCCAGTCTCGGCGGCCAGCAGAAACGACTCCAGACCTTCCTTCTTCGCAGTGGCTCCCCTTGTCCTCCTCTTTGCCTGCAGCCCTAGCAGCGCGGGGATGGCGACGGCCTGGGCGGGGGTCGGCTGGCGGTACTCCAGGCCGGGCAGCGCGTCCTTGATGGCTGCCTGTACCGACTCCATCAGCGGGAGGCCCTCGAAGGAGTCGACCTCTTCAATCTTCTTCTTGATGGCACTCCGCGAGCCGTATGGAATCTGGTGCAGCGACTCCTGCATCTTGAGGGCGTGAAAGGGCTCCTGGTGCGTCCGTCTGTTGTCATGTCGTCTGTCCGACGTCCTGCCTGCAAACGGCGAAGACCTGCCGCCTTCGCCTTCGCGCTCCACCATTGGCGGCGCTCTGGTCCTGTTGAGGTAGGAGAAGGCTTCCTGCTTCTTCCGCACCGGCGGGCTTCCGTCTGCCCACGGGCGCTCTGGGCGCGCAACGCTGTCTGACAGCACCATCCGCGACGGGCGCGGGGGGTCACGGCCATGTCTTGGCGGCCCTGGACGACGGTCTGCCTCATATCGCGCGGCTCGGTCACGCTGGATCTGGGCGTAGAGGCGTCTCTGCTGTCGTGGTGGGGGCAGGGGGCTGCGCGACTCGCACAGCCGCCCGGAGCGCGCGGCCTGGCGCAGCATCATGACCTTTTTCCTGGCCCTTTTGGCTTTCCCCTTTTGCTTTCTAGGGCTTTATAGGGCTTTATAGCACGCCGGGCATCGGAATCGTGCTTCTGCATGGTTCTGCACACATCGCGGGATGACGGGCAGCTAGAATTTGTCGGCCCAATCAGCGTCGAGCGGGGCTCCTGCTGTTGTCGTGGCAACCAAAAGGGCAGGCGCTACCCCGGTCGTGTTGATTCGCATAGATCCCCACGGCCCATTTGAACAGGCTGCTCCCGTTTGCTTCTCCCAACCTCAACCACGACAGCGTCTGCGCTCGGTTGACGTTCGCTTTTGCTGCGCTGTGCTGCACTGTTAATCTTTACGCCGGGGCATCCTTCTCTAACATCCTCCTAGAGTCCATTCTTCTAGGCATTCTTCGCCCACGCGCATAGCGCACGGCACCCGGCATCCGGCAAGTAGCAACTCGCTCTGGCAAACCATGTCGCGCAACGAAGCCGTACGTGTTGTCTGCCCGTCTACAGCGCACAGTCGAGGCTAATACGACTACTCCAGGTATCGCCGCTACGCATCACGAAGACCCCGACTGCCTCGCCCACTAAGTCAGGCATGTCGCGACCACTCTCCGAGATTGGCTCCACAGAGCACAGGAGGAACTCCCCGAACTTCAACAGCCCCTCCAAGGTACTCCCGACTTGCATTCCATGTCCAATTTCCATCCGCACGTACTAACGCCATCCCAGCGATTATCCCTAGCCAAGGAAGCCTCGCCCTTTGACTCGTCTCCGTTCCCAAACAGCCCCCGCTTGTTTTGGAAAGAGCAGACGGTGTCGCCCAAGACTCGCTTCGGCTCCGAGAACGACTGCGAACGCGACTCGTCGCCCGCGCAGCTGTCGCCCAAGCGCGGCTCCATTGAGAACCTCAAGAAGGCGTCGCGCGTCAAGAACAGCAGCATGTTCGCCCGCGAGCAGAAGAACGAGTACGACCCCAGCTCGGTGCAGGTTCCGAGCCGCCCACTGGCTGCTGGCCGCCCGCTGAGCACCCAGATCCAAGGCAATGCGTACGGCGGCAGTGGCCTGAACGGTCTGCGCCAGGAGAACGACAGCCACCGGCGCGGCGAGAGTCTCACCAAGATTCCCAACCTGAGCCCCTTCAAGCCGTCTTCGCCGACCAAGATGCCTTTGTCGTCATCGCCCACGCGGGACCCCTCGACGCCGCCTTCGGGTCGCATGTCGCCGGGCAAGTCGTCTCTTGTCAGCCCGTCGCGCTACGAGTCCGCCGAAAACAATCAAGATTCCAGCGTCTGGTCAGAAGATGAGGGCTTGAAGCAGCAGACCCCTCGCCCGCTGCGCCGCCACGCGAAGAGCGTCACCTTCGATGCCGCTCCCCCGACAATCAACGAGTACGAGATGGTGACGCCCGACCCCTCTTCCATCGCATCTGGCTCGCGAGACGGTAGCTACGATTCCGACGAGGAGGAGCTCAGCTTCGACCAGGACGACAGCTTCGATGCCTCGCTTGAGGACACAGACAAGACGCCCGTAGTACTTCCCGAGGACTGGCGCCACACGAGCCCGACCGCCGCCGACGCTGACAACGACGACGACGACGACGACGACGTGTTCGACGACCGCGACAAGAGCCCCATCCCGAATGCGCGGCCCAATATTCCGGCACGACCAGACAGCGCGCGTCACGGCTCCACTGCTTCCGATGGCGAGTCTAGGCCGCTGCCTCCTCTTCCCGGCATGCCAGCTCAGGACAGCCCTCGCCGTAACTCCGGTGTGGGTCTCTCGGATCCAGCGGAGCGTGCCAGCGTTCGTCGGTCGCTCCCCCACCCTCCGCAAGCCGCTGGTGTTTCCAAAGCCGATCTTCTCAACATGCGGGAGACATCCATGTCTCTCGAGGATAGGCTCCGATTGATGCACTTTGAAGACGATCGCGACACAGACACTCCCACCCAGGAGAGCCAGGACAAGAAGATAGAACTTAACCTGCAAGATGAAGTTGCCGAGGTTGATGACGCGACCGAGTCCGACGCTACGGTTGACGGTCCCAAGACTCCGCGCATCTCTCGCGAGTCTATTCTCCGAAAGGTCCAGAGCCGCAACTTTGACCAGGAGTGCGACAGTTATAATAACTTCAGCTACGACGTGGAGTCCAACCCCGACCGCAGCTATGGTGAGCTGGCGGATCTTGACCCGGATGTTCCCATCCCTTCGCGCGAGTGCTCCTCCAATTTTGACGACCATCCACCCCAGAGCGAGGCGGACAGCGTTATCGATGCCTACTCTTTCGGCGAGGGCAACGATCTGTACGGTGAGATGTCGCCCTACCACACCGAGGAGCAGGATGAGGAGCAGGACGAGGAGGAAGATGAGGACCTCGAGTCGTCGGTCATTCACCATGACATCGGACAACACGCCGATGATGAAGAAGACGACGACAGCCAGTACTCACTCCAGCCTGAGGAACAGCCCACTATCGACACCTCTGGCCCTTCTACGCCAACAGTGGGCAACTCTTCTCTCGTAGGCGAAGGGATTGAGCTGAGGCAGAAGGAACTCTTACCTGCTTCTGACGACGAGGAAGAGACAGACGTTGACCCGCTCAAGTCCTCCTTCCAGACTCCACTCAATCCTCTCGACACGGCTCCCAAGATTGACGCTATGCACCAGTTCTTGCCTCGGCCACAATCACCAGATGGTGATGTCGAGGCTGGCGCAGAGGATGACGCAAAGTCTGATGTAGAGTCCGACGTAGAGTCCGACGCAGAATCCGAGGCTGACTCGGTGATCCGCCACCCCATCGCCATTGAGCCTCCAGAGGACGATACCTCCTCCATCTCGGAGACCGAGGCAACCATCAGGGGTGCAGGTGGTGGAAAGCTCCGGACTCGTCCGTCTTTGCTTCCTTGTGATCTTGACATGGCAGCTGCCCGTCGACAGGTGAGCGGCGAGCGACGACCGCCTCTGCCAGACCGGAGCCCCAACCGCCATTCCTTGAACATCGATATTAGTAACATCGAAGAGGATGACTCGCAGTTGGGTTCGTCAAACAAGGAGAACCTGATGCTGGATCTCAAGCTTGGTGATGATTCCCACGATCTAAGCTTCGGTCTAGACAAGGAGTTTGATAACATCATCGAAGCTCAGAAGGTAGACGACATTTTTCCTATACCCTCTTTCGCCCAATTCCCGACGTCAAGCGCTGCCCATCAAGATGGTGCAAGTTTGAATTCCGGTGAGGGCTTTGTATACAAGTCCAGTCTCGCTAACGACAATGTCTATGAAAAGAAGGGATACCTTATGCGCCAAAACACCAAAGTTGTGGTTGCTAGCAGCCGTTTCAGCGATGATAAGCCTTCCGTTGACCAACAGGATCCCGTCACGGCTGCCAAGGCCGCAGACAGCAACTCGCGCAAGACCAGTGCAGAGCGCAAGCCTGCTTGGACAACAGAGCCATGGAATGGTAAGATGAGGCGACGAAGCATCCGGACTACTTCTCAAGCTCGACGTGCGGCTGAATCTGGACCCGTGCCCCCAATGCCAGGTCAAGAATCTGCTGCTGGTGGCCTCAACTCTGTTGCAGAGCAGGGTCAAGATGACTTTGACGATGGCGAAGCCAGGGGTCTCGTTTTCGTCAAGGTTGTCGGTGTCAAGGACCTCGATCTTCCTCTCCCCAAGAGTAAGTTGGCCCTACCAAACGAAAAGAGCCGTTTACTAACGTAGTACAGCTGAGCGTACGCATTTCCAACTAACCCTCGACAACGGATTGCACTGTGTCACCACACAGTGGTTGGAGCTTAACCGGAGCGCACCAATTGGCCAGGAATTCGAACTAGTCGTCTTGGATGATCTCGAGTTCCAGCTCACTCTGCAGACGAAGCTTGAGCCACCAGCCAAGCCGGTGGTCACTGCTGCTGTTCCTGCTCCCGTCAAGACCGTCAACCACAAAAAGTCGCATTCGGCTTTCCGAAATCTCCTCTCTTCCCCCAAGAAGCGAAAGGAGCAGGAGCGCAAACAGCAGGAAGAGGCTCAGCGCCTCGCTCAGCAACAGCAACAAGAAGCGCAGGCAAAGAAGAACCAACAGACAACAGCCTGGGACCTTTTGCACAACTTGGTCGGACCCGATGGATCCTTCGCACGCGCCTACGTTTGCCTGAACACCTACGAGGAGCAAGCTTATGGACGCCCCCTTACCGTTGACATTCCGTGCTTCAATGAGTGGGCCGTCGATGATAGTGCAGGGAGCAGTGTCAAGAGCAAGCGGGGTGGTGTTGTGCGACGTCCTCCTTACCGCGTTGGGAAAATCACTCTGCAGCTTCTCTATGTCCCTAAGCCCAAGAAATCCAGGGATGAGGACATGCCCAAGAGCATGAACGCATGTATTCGGGAGCTGAAGGAAGCTGAGGAGATCAAGGAGAAGGCGTGGGAGGGTCTCTTGAGCCAGCAAGGTGGTGATTGCCCAGTAAGTGCACATTGAAAACGTAAATTTCCGAATGATTACTAATGACTCAACAGTACTGGCGTCGTCGTTTCTTCCGCCTGAACGGCACCAAACTGGTAGCCTACCACGAGACTACTGGTCAAATGCGCGCAACCATCAGTCTGGCGAAGGCGACGAAGCTCATCGATGACAGGACTAGCCTCAAACAACCGTCTTCCACGAAGAACGGGGGGCGTCGTAAGTCTGGTTTCGCCGAGGAAGAAGAAGGCTACATGTTTGTCGAAGAAGGCTTCCGCATCCGCTTCGCCAATGGAGAAGTCATCGACTTTTACGCCGACAATGCTGAACAAAAGGCCGGCTGGATGCGTGTTCTCGTTGACTGCGTCGGCCAAGATACTGCGGCCAACAAGCGTGGCTGGGCTGAAATGGTTCTCGAGAAGGAGCGTCGTGAGAAGGCCCGGCCATCTAGCCAATCAAAGGGTCAGACACAGCGTCCGCGATCACACGAAGGCGTCGGTTCCAGCCAGGCCGCCCCGTCAAGCCCCGTCAAGCCCCGCCCGAGTCACTCGCGCACCAGGTCGCATGTTCCGGTATCTCACAACGCAGTTCCCCCTCCCCCGATTGAGAAAGATGCACGCCACAAGTCCGGAACGACGCCCCGCGCAAGGGATGCACCGAAGGCAAACCGCCGGGATCAGGTTCGATCGATGATCTTCTAAACCTCTCCTTTTCATTACATGATCATTACATTCATCATCGATACCCGCATTCTAAGGACCATTTGCACCTTACACCTTCCTTCACTTTGGCTTACGCCTCCTTTGTGTCTTAGATCCATCTTCTTCTTTTACAACTCCCGGGTACGTCGATGTTCAAGTTCGATCTTGGACTGGTGAAGTTGAGGGATACACTACTTCGAACCAACTGATGGCGCGGTATCAAGATGCAAAAGAGCAGAGTATCTTCGACAATTCCTTGCATGGATGTTTTGGACCCGCAGATGGGGCCCTTTGCCTCTCTGTCGCTGTACAAACTCTGTACAAACTCCAAACCCACAAACGCCAAACCACTATCTCTTTCCTAGCGCGGCAGATGCGGTTTGCTTACCTTCATGTTTGATTGCTTCTTTTTCCCTTCCTTTTTCCCTTCCTTTTTCTCTCAGAGGGTTTTGCGGTCATGCTCTTTTTCGAAATCCGGCGTTGGAGGATGGGCGGTCGGCATGCTACAATGATCCTCTGCTTAATGAACTGGAGTTGAGTATGAGGCAGATGGATTCGACAGCGCATGGATGGGGAGTTGAGATGGCGCTGTCAGAGCTGTAATTGTACTTGCCTTGTTTCTACAAATACACAACATTACATAATGCTTGGCTTGGCTTGGCTTGGCTTGGTGATTGTGATGATTGTGTGACGGTGTGACGATGTTGAATTTAGAGGGCGTGCGAGTGACATGTACAACAGCACTCACATGTCGAACTTTCTTGGTCTTTCGACTAAGTTGCACTCATGACCTGCGGCCTGAAGGCAATGTGTTTGTCTCCTAGGGGTGGTAGGTTTTCGGGCCTGTCCATGCAGATAGATGGCATATGCAAACTGATGTTTAATTGCTACTAACTGCTGCGATTCGACAATCTTGTTTCGCTCCCGTACGACCTCAAGGCATCGAGCAAACAATCGGGATGGGCGTGTGCGCAAACTTTGGTCAGCTCACATCTCGTGCCGTATCCATCAGCAAGCAATCTTCCGATTCCCCTTTCTCTTTCTTTCGCCAACACTTTGCTCTCGACCGCGTTCGTTTACGAGTCCGTTTACATTTCCAGCCATCTTCGAACCCACACCACTTGAATCACCGCATCGCATCATGGAACACACGAGTGTCCAAACACCCACGGATTGAATCGCAGCTTGACATACTCGAGCTTCGGGCGTGTTGTCTGCCCTGCCCCTATTTGATCCCGCGAGCGTATCATGGGAACGTCCCTATCCCGCTACCCTCGTCCCCCACTCGTTGAAATCAGCGGTCAGGACAATAACGTTCTTGTACCAGCCGGAACCTGTCTCACTGTTAACCCTTTTCCATCTCCTACGTCGCCTTTTGAGATTCTGCCTCGTGGACTCCGGCCGAAACGGACGCCGATTTATCGACGCATTGGCGATCCTTTTCCTTTCCCGTTTCCCGACGACGGGTTTGATCCTCGAGACGCTTTCGATCCTAGAGACGAGCTCCCGCCTATGAGACGTGGTGGTGGAAGGGGACGAGGACGAGGACGAGCGTCGCCGTTTCAAGGACCGGGAAGAGGTGGTGTTGGTAGAGATTGGGATAGAGAAAGACCTGGACCTAGAGGACGAAGGGGCCCTGGAAGAGAAAGGGAAGATTTCGAGACGGAGAGTGTGAGTGAGAGTTTCGACGGGAGTTCTGATCGTCGAGGCCCTGGTGGACCGGGCGGTATGATGAGAGATGGTATGGGTGGGCCTGGTGGAGGTAGGAGGCCATCGATGCAGAGACGCGATATGGGGGATGGGAGGATGAGGAGTGTACCGAATTTGGGCATGGGTAGAGGTATGGCATATCCGGGACAAGGCATGGGTATGGGTATGGGGAAATACGGACCAGAATCTGAAGGTGACATGAATGGTATTGGAGGTATGGGCGCGCCAGGCAATATGCCATATGGAATGGTACAACCACGCCCTCAACAGATGATGCAACGCCCACCACCACAACAGCGCCAATCCTACCCACCCCCGGGAGTTCACGAGATCGCTGGTGGTGCCTACGCAACTCGGGCACACACAGCACCACCACCTGTGTCTCGCCAGGTTAATAGAGCACAAGCTAATAACGCGAAGGTTGGGCCCTCGGGACAGGAGTGGCTTGGTGGAGACCCGTTCCTTGATGCGTGTACGTGTACAACAAATTGTACGTGTCGGAAAGGTCAGCGGGTGTTGTATAGAGCGAAGGGACATATGGAGGGTGAGGAAGATGGGTATGAAGGAGATGGAGGTGGAGGCGGGGGCGGTGGAACAGGTGGGAATGGGAATGGGGGAGGCGGAAGGAATGCATGGGGTGAGATACGATATGTGCTCAAGGAGGATGTAGGACGTGACT
Organism: Massarina eburnea CBS 473.64; assembly: GCA_010093635.1. Taxonomy (NCBI): domain Eukaryota; kingdom Fungi; phylum Ascomycota; class Dothideomycetes; order Pleosporales; family Massarinaceae; genus Massarina; species Massarina eburnea. The sequence goes on along the minus strand of MU006789.1, from coordinate 103,273 downwards.
GCGGTGATCATAGCGGATGTAAGGAAAAGAAAAAGAAAAAGAGCAAGAAGCGCAGCAAAGGGAGAATCAAAGACGAGAGCGATAGCTCCGAGGAACAAACAAAAAACATTAGGAAGGAGGTGATCAAGGAGTTGCAGGCTCAGCTCGGTGACTTCCATAGGGAACATAATGGAGGGAGAATGCCGCCACAAATGCCGTTTAGTCCCGGGACAGGTTTACATCCGAATCTTGCCGTAATGGATCCGACAATGCAACAACTCCAGCAACAACAGCTTCAGCATCAACAACTCCAACAGCAACAGCAACAACTCCAGCAACAATACCTCCAACAAACCCTCCCACCAAATGTCGGTGGCGGCGGACGACACAACCTCAACTCATTCCCTCCCGGCATGTATCCAATGAATATGGCAGGTATACCAGGAGAAGACTACGACGAGGGGACCTCTGTATACGGATACCCAAGGGACTACGTTGACATGTCGCAGCAAAGAGAAAGGCATAGACCGCGAAGGAATCGGCATGCACCTCCACCAGAATACATGGATCCGCGTAGACCGCCGAGGCGAGGAGGAGGAGGCGGGAGAAGAGGTCCGCCACCAATGGGTCGAGGAATGATGGGGGGTCGTGGCCGTGGAGGCCGACGCGGCCCTTCGCCCTTTGAAGACGACGAAGATGAATACTATCCTCCTCCTCCTCCTCGAGGAAGCAGATCCGGCTACGGAGATGAAGAAGTCGATGAGGACGGAGATTGGGATGACGACGACGGTGAGTACCTATCCACTTGAAGTTCGGGCTAGAGGAAACGTATTAACAGAACGTGTAGAAGATCACGGTAGAACGGGCAGACCAGGAATGCAGCACCATCGAGGGTCTCCCTCGGGTAGAGGTGGGAGAAGGATGGGAAGCAGATCGATGGGGCCTCGAGGGGGAGCATGTGGACCGCCGGGACGACAAGCTCGCGTTGACGATGCGGATGAAGATGATATATGAAACAATCTCATGTGTAACTTATGTTAGAAGTCACGTGGCCAATAGAAGTGCGCTGTCATTTTAGGAAGTAATTGCATCGATTTCACCACCAGTCGTCTATACATAAGCATAATTCGGAGAAAGAAGCCCATGTCAATCTAATCCTCAGTCCTCAACAGGAACGCGCGGCCAGCCGCGTTCCTGACCCTACCTCAGACCCCATTGATTCGTTCCATCTCACAAGATAAAGGGGTATAAAGAAGTGTGAAAAGGTAAGGGAAAGCTAGGGCTCCTCAATAACACATCCTTGCTTTCATCACCTCAACCCATGCCCAACTTTTGCGGATGTTGAGTACGCACCGAAGCACCTCGAGAGCATCGAGGGCTTGTGTGACCGTCAATACCCTCTTCAATATCCTCTACGGCGCAGTCCAGCCCAGGCCCGTTGAGGACAGACCGATGGCGCCGCTGAGATACTTGGCCCGTTCGTTAAGGTGACCGATCTTGAACTTCTTCTCCATGAACCACGTCTCAAAGTTCTTGATGTCGTCGGCGGAGAAGGCGCCCGTCTGCTTGGCCTCGTACCACTCGGTGTCGACCTTGAGCGTGGCGTGGCGGAGGCGCGGAAGGGCTTCAGTGCGCAAGTGCGAGAGCTCAGTGCGGTAGTAGTAATCATGGGGTTCCAGGGGGGTGGTGAAGGACCGCTCGCGGGACCGCTCGCGCTTCTCGGACATGTAAGCGTCGAGGGGTGTCAGACAGATGGGTGAAACAGGAGAGGTGCTGGTGCTCTGTGACGATGAGAGGGCCGGGGAGCTGAACGGTCAGCACTGTCAACACGAGGGGGACGGGAGTGCATTGGCGTACCCAAGGGATGGGGAGTCGGTAAAGACTGATAGGTTGCTACCCTCACGAGAGATGCTCATGCCTGGCGACGGGAGAGCGTCGAGCTGCACAAGAAGCTCATCTTCCTCCACCTTATTGGCCACGCAGCTGGCCTCACGGTTCTTGGTGTGCTTGTCAAGGCGGTCGAAGCCTGGGGTACGTCAGTGCACGGTCATGTGGGACGGGTATCGTATCTGGAAGGCTATGACATGTCTAGCCTTCCGTTCCGTCAATGGACTCCAATGGGCTTCATCCGATTGGGCCGGGGTAAAGATGCACACGTTACACCGGACTAACTCACCGGTGAGAACAGCCGCACCGCCGTGTTGCACAGACATGAGGGCCTTCTGCAGGGACAAAGGGAGGCGCCTCCACAGGTCCTCCTGCGGAATGTACCACTCGGACAGATGGGCGGCGTCGAAGCTGAAGGCATCGCCGTCGGAAGGGCAGAGGGTGCGAGGGGAGTCGAAGCTGGGGCCGGACCAAGAGGTGAAGCTCTTGCGGGTGGAGCTGCGACGAGAGTGGTTGCGACCGAGGGCCGGGTCGTGGTAATAGGGCTTTGGCGACGCAGGAGTAGCCATGGTACGGTTCGGAAGTAGTAAATGTAGTAGATGTAGTTGATGCAGAGGGTTGTAGGTTCGTTGGCCGTCAAGCTGATACTTAAAGGAGGGGCAGATTTCTTGTTTGTCAACTTCAGTGAAGGAGGGACAGACTGTTCTAGAAGGCGAAATGAGCGTGCAATGGTGAAAGATCTCGTTGCAAGTGAGGATCGAACACTTGGCGGACCCCGTAAACAAGAAATGTGTGTGGAGGTTGCAGGGCCCTGGTCCACTGTCAGCACTACACACCACCCACTACACAGCATGCAGAAATGCAACTTTCCCATGTTCGACGCACCTTCTGCGCAATTGGCTGATGGGAAAGCGCAATGTCGATGTCGGCAGGCGGGAAGACGGCGAGTGCCGATCGATGAAGACTGGCGGTTGATGCCCAATCACCCAGGTGCCAGCAATCGACTACAGCGTCGAGGCACGTGTGTATCTATTGTATGTAGGCTCGGTCGGATGTCGTTCTGTCAACCGAAACAACCGAAACAACCGAAACAATGTTAGCGACGTCAGCGAGCTGGATCGGAACAATTCGGAGGCCAGTTCCGACTGCGCACAGACCGGAGATGCGGCAGCTGGTCAGGATGGAAACAGATGGAGACTGCAATCTACTTCAGCGAAACGTGGCAAATCATGTACGCGGGGGTGGTCGACTACTGGAGATGGCACCTACTCAGAACCCGGGGAGCCGGGGGGGTAAAGATAAGTTAGGGGCCCGATATCTGTTGGTGTGGGTGAAGTCCCAACCCATCCATCCCATCCAACCCATCCAGCCCATCCAACAAATCCCTCACCCTTTGAAACCATCCCACCCCCAACAAATCTACAACCGCAGTCGGCGCTGCTTGCTATGATCCTGCTGCGGTCTGGCCCGATGGCGCAAGCGACCGGTTAACTGTATTCGGCAGAAGAGATATTAATTCAAACACCACCAGGGAATGGCGAGCAACGTGGACATATATATGTGGAGTCGTACCATGGCTCCATTCGGTGGCACCTACTGATACGAACCTAACTGGCATGAAAATCTCGATAGCGTCCATCAGGCGTGCTGTACCGTGACGCACCCGCCAGCGCGTCTCCACCATAGTGGTGCGCTCAGTGACAGACGCCGTGAACGCCGTGCCATATTTCAACATATTACTCCAGCCTAGTGCACGTCCAGATTAGCTTGCGCTGGGGATCTGTTTGGGGAAACCGTACCGCTGGATCAAATGTACCCCAGACGCCGTCTCCACCACCGGGCTGACCTGGTCCTTCTCCAGCCTGAAGGCCGCCTCCTCAAATTCCTTTTGCATGTCACCGTGGCCGAAGAAGCCCCTAGAGTGGTCAGTCTGCGTAATACATCTGGGCGCACCGGTGAGCGCATGGGGTCGTGCTCACAAATCCCCGCCTTTCCGCGCGCTGCTGCAATCCGACTCCGTCATGGCCAGTTCAGGGAGAGACTTCCCGGCGTTGTTGTCGGCTTCGAAGGCCTGGATCTGCTCCAGGTACTGGTTGATGAGCTCCTTTGCCTCTTCCTTGGAGCGCGTAATCCGGGGCTCGCGCCAGGAGGCCGGGCGTCGGCTGTCTCTGTGTTTCACGAGCAGATGTGCGCACCGGATCTTGCCATCCTGGGGGGCTGACGGCGCAACGCCCTTGGAGCTATGGTACTTGGCCATGTAGTCCTTGAGCATGTCGGGGTCGGTCCCCGCGGGCGGCTCCCATCGCGAGTCTTTCGTGGCGGGATGGAAGTAGTACGGCAGGTTCTTCGTGTTGGAGCGGCGCACCTCCCAGCCCTCGGGCAGACCGGTCTCGGCGGACGACTGGTGACGGGTAAGACTATGGGGAAGAATATGTGGGGAGTGCGGGGGCGTGCTGCAGCTTACCATGTTCGAAAGTGAAGTCGGGCGGAGTGATTGCGGCGGGATGGAAAGGGGGCAGGAGCAAGTCTGGGCGAGCTGTGGTGGGAAGAAGCTCTGCAACGGCGGCACCACGGATGCAGAGGAAGGCCGGATGGGACCGATTGCCGCAAGCTCGCTCGCGCCTGCCAGCTGCGGGGTGTGGCGTGTGCGCCGTGGCGCCCAAACAAAGGACGACGGCTTGGCAGGCGCGCCTGAGTCAGCGTCCCGAGGGGCGGCATCCCGCGCGAAGACCAAAGCGGACGGCCGTCTTTGAGCATACCACTTCCCCCAAATTCCAACCACGACCCACAGCACCACGCATCACGCACCACGCACCACGCACCACGCACCACACGCGGCAACACGTCAGCCACACCATGGCCTCGCCCAGCGCATACGGCGAGCTCAAGGACGAGACGGACGACTCGAAGAAGATCCTCTTCCGCTTCTGCTCCGAATGGTGGGTGATGAGTGCGCCTGCGAGGGCCAGTGCCAGTGCCAGTGCCGGGCTAACCTGCTCCTTCCTCACAGCTCCAACCTGCTCTTTCCCCGCGAAGACAAGGCCGAGAACAAGCTGCTGTTCGCCTGTCGCACCTGCTCGTTCGCCGAGGAGGCGCCTTCCTCGTGCGTCATGCGCCATGAAATCGCGTCCACGACGGGCGACACGGCAGGCGTGACGGCCGACCTGGGGCAGGATCCGACGGTTGGTCTCACCTACGACGCATTCCCGTTCCTGTGCACCATGTGCGGCCAGGACATCCTGTGCGAGGACTGCGGCGAAGAGAGCGCGCCGGGCTTCTGCTTGGAGGCCGACGACGACCAGTCGCCCCACACCAACGCCCCCTTCCCGCCCGAGCAGCAGCAGAGCGGCGACCGCCAGTCCTCGGGGAAATGAGCTGCCCGCACAAGTTCCGTCGCCTGCGCCTGCGCGTGAGCTTGAGTCTGCCTGCTGACCACCTGAGCTTCTAGTTGCCGCGTATCCAGAAGGAGTGCCCCAAGTGCCACGACCACGAGGCCGTCTACTTCCAGTCGCAGCAGCGCACCGCGGACACCGGCATGGTGAGTTCTTGCCCCCCCCCCCCCCCCCCCCCCCGATGCCTCCAGCTAACCCCGAACCCCCCCTCCTCCCAGAAACTGTACTTTGTCTGCACGTCCTGCGGTAACGTGTGGCATCAGGGCAAACAGTAGCAAATCATGAGCTTCTAGCATTGGGGGTGGAGTTTAGCGTTTGATTGATTTCTTCCGTGTCCCGGAACGGTATCATATACGGTTATACCCATGGATATTTATTCTACAATAGCATACACTTCTGCACATGCTCTGCCCAGTACTCCTGCAAAAAAAATGCAATCTTCGTGCCCTACCTACACATGCATCGGCGCCAACGACAGGATCTTCGACCACTGCTTCTGCCTCAGCTCCCCCGCCACCACGCTGCTCACTCTCGACCCAATCGGTTCGCCGGCCTTGTTGATGAGCACACAGGCGTTGTCGTCGAACTTGACCACGCTGCCGTCGGGCCGCTGCCACTTCTTCGCCGTCCGCACCACCACGGCGTGCCGCACATCTCCTCGGCGGACCTTGTTCGCGGCGCTGATGGACACGCTGTTTCCCGTCTCAGGGCCGAAGTTGCGCTGCTTCTTGACTACCACCACTATGCGGTCGCCTGTGTTCCGTCAGCCCCTCTTTCCCTCTTCCCCTCTTCCCCCACCCATTGCCCCGTCCGGCGCAGTCCACATACCGACTTTGGCAGGCCGCTTCGACCGCAATACATTGACACACTCGACTATGGCGGCGCCGGAATTGTCGATGCAATTGACGAGGGACTAGATTGTGCTGCATGAGTGGCTTGTCTGAATTTTTTTCGCGGGCGGTGCTGTTTACTTTGAGTTGGATCATCTTGAATGCGCTGACATGCGTATCCCTCCAATGTGTGATTGTATGCTGGCGGCAACGCGACGCTTGATGGGGAGTGCAATCCGTGGCTGCTGGCAATCGGCGTGGATGAGATGTCGGCCTAAGTCGGGGACAAACATCTCTTGGCGAACCAGCCGGCGCTTTGGCGTTAGATTCGCGCAAGAGCCGCTCCAGCCCCGGTCAATCACCACGTCCCGCGTCCGTCTGTACGGCGTGTGCGCTATTTCCAGCCCTGCTCTGCCTCTGCTCGTTGATCCCCCGGCTCTCTCGAGCGCTGCCGCTCCTTTACTTTCCTTGCGAATTGGGACTTTAGCCCGCCGTTCTCTTTGTCGGTCCTTCCTTGCTTTCAGCAGCGCGGATATACAGCTGTCTCGAGTGACCTGAGAGTCCCTTGATCTTGACGACGTCACCCAGCCTCCCCTATTAACACCTCACCGCTACCCTTGCGGCCGACACCACGCCCAGCAAGCGTGCAGCACTCACTGCGATTGATCCGACGGCCTAGGCTTCGTTTTGGGACCATGGCGCCAAAAGAGACGGGGAAAAAGGGCGGGTTGACCCTCGAGAAACTGATCTCCTACGACGACGTGATCACCGATGCGCTCGTCGACAAGGTGGGCTTTACCCTGCACCGCAGCCTGCATCGCCGCGACGGCACCGTCTTACTGACCGGCGCGACTGTAGGTCTACTTCTGGACTACCATCAGGAAGAACCATGGCGGTCGCTTTTCGGCATCGCGCGGCCTGCACGAGGAGGACATTGCCAACGTCCTGCGCAAGGAAGTGATTATCGGCAAGGACGTGAACGAGGCCATGCAGAACCTGGTGAAACTGTCCGGCTTGAAGAAGTACATGAACAGTCTAAAGGACAAAGAGCGCGAACACTTCACCCGACATCTGCGGAGATATGTGTCAATATACATGCCCGACTGCCCGTTTGAAGTCACAACCACTAACCGATACACTATTACCGAACACGAAGCATCCATCACCGCGCGAAGAGATATTCAGCCGCGTGAGGAAATCAAGTATTTGACAGGTGTTCAAGTCGCAATGACCGAAGAACAGGAGAAGTTGCTAGAGCTCGCGCGCAAGGACTTCAGTCTCGTCATCTCTAGCCGGAAAAAGACGCGCTCGCTTTTCCTCGGGCCCGCGCGCTTTGCGAACCACGACTGCGACGCCAATGCTAGACTGTCGACGAAAGGATACGACGGAATGCAGGTGGTCGCCGTGAAGCCCATTGCTCAGGGAGATGAGATTACTGTTTCCTATGGAGAGGATTACTTCGGCGACGACAACGAGGAATGCCTGTGTAATACTTGCGAGACTGGGCAGGTGAACGGATGGGCACCGTACAAGCGGGAGGAGAGCAGCGACGATGAAGATGACGAAGAGGAGGCTCCAGAAAAGGAAAAAGCAAAGGAAAAGGCGGATAAACTTGAAGACGACACACATTCGCCGCGAAACAAGCGGAAACTCGATTCTACACGTGAATGTGCCTCCAGTGACACCACACCCGCGAAGCGAAAGAGGACGGAACAAAGTGAGCAATCTGCGTCGCCTACCCGCCCTGTAAACCCTTTGGGACACACCTCTAGCCCCTCGAAGCTGCGACAGGAAGTGCCCATCTTCAGCGTCGAAGACCTAGTCACGGACATGCCAACAGATTCGCAATCGCCACGTGACTTTCGATCTCAGCAGCGTGTTCGTGTCTTTCCCCTATCTTACGACGATTCGTCGCGTAATTCGACACCCAACGCAACCGGCTCCCCCAATTCTACACAATCCACAGACGCCACCTCGGTGGATGAAGAGCATCCCACGGCAGATACTGATGCTGATGGTAACAAGCCAAAGGTTGCTCCAGAAACCATTCACGAGAAACCCGCTCTAGGCGTCGCTACGGTTAAGGAGGAAGTGACCCTGGTAAGCGCGCCATGGGAGTCCCTCTTCGCAGACGACACATCGTCCGATCTTAGCGATCTTTCAGAAACCCAAGATTTTGATGATGTCCTGCAGAAGCTCGTGAAGCGAAAGCGACCGACGCTACCCCTTCCGCCGCGTAATACGCGCTCGACTTCCAGAAACGAGGTACAGAACCGTGTTGGCACACCGGTTCCCGAACACAGTCTCGATGAAGGGTGGGTGCAGAACAAACGGAAGCCGGGCGACTACATGACATCGCGGTCCCGCTTGTCCGGGAAGGACTGCAAATGGGCGGAGTGTCAGACGTGCGAAGACGATTTTGTGCAAGAAGATGGACACCGGGGGACACGCAAGGAATGCCCGCGTTGCGAGCGTCATTCCAAGCTTTACGGATATGCGTGGCCGAAGACAGATAGGGAGGGTAAACACGACACGGAAGAGCGAGTTGTGGATCACCGTACTATTCATCGCTTTGTTGATGCAGATGAAGAGAAGGTGTTGAAGAAGGAAGGCAAAGGGAAGAGGAGGTTTATGGAAGAAATCTTTGGACAGTACTCTACGCCGATGTCGGGTCGCGATTCTAGTGCGAGTTTGAGCATTGAGGCGGACAGTGTAAGGAAGAGGAGGGTCAGAAAGACGATGTAGGTTGGCTAACATCGTCATGGGGGAGGGGTACGATTGATGGATCAGGCGGAAAGAAAGATAAATACGTACAAGAGGCGGATTGGATTGGGGTTTCAACACGCGGTATGGCATGGCTGGCATGGTTGAGGTTTCCCGAACTAGTGCTCGATTTATTGTAAGGGATTGGCGCTTTGTGCGTTACTTTTTCAACACGCGATATGGTGAGCGTAGCATTGGCATTGGCATCAGCATCGGCTTCGGTCTCTTCGAAAGGCGACTTGGCTGCAGGAGGTGGGGTATACCCTCTGCATTTCCTTAGCATATCTTTGTTTTGCATCTTTACTTATTTAACATTATGTGTACTGCTAGCGGGCTCGATGAAATTAATGGCGGCTGTATGAATATGATAGACATGCTGGTTTCATGCTTTCAGATGGAGAGATTGGAATGTATTATAGATGGAGGGGGAGAGTATGTGTTTGTGAGTGAGAAATCACAGTGATTAATGCTAATTTGAAGTATGATCTTACTTGCTCTATAGAATATCATGGTATCACATACCTACGCATGCCTTGGGGCCTCGGTATTGTGCGTGATGTCGGTATCGTTGGCTCGTCGGGATAACCACAGGCATACCGAACACCCAGCCTAGGGACTCGCTCACTCCGACTGTTGTCTAATCCATAGCTCCAATCCTGAAATCTACTTGGACCGAGGTCATCGGTGGTGCAAAGGACTTGTCGGCACTACGAAGCTCTATATTCCGCGGAACTGCCTACGTAATTCTGAGGCTCGGAAACATGTCTGAATGAAAACCGACATGTGTAATGTGATATGCTAACGGGATACGGTTAGCCGATACAAATACGGCCCCGGAGACCTTACAAGGTTCGTTGAGGTCTGCAGACCTCTACAACCTTTACTGAGATTGTATATAAGAAGGCACGCAAAGCCCACGTCTCACTCCAGGTCAAGATATCGAAGTCTCCATCAAACTAAGCATACCCACGGACTACAACAAAACATGCCGCATATCTTGATTATTGGGTATATCCACAATCTCCAGCTCTCCTTCATGTCATGTTCTCAATACCCTTTATAGAGGAAATTCCATGGACACAAATCTGACTTGGTGAAGAGCCGGTGTCATCGGTCTCCAGACCGCGAACACGTTCCTCGACGCCGGATACAAGGACATCACGATCCTATCGAAACACTGGCCAGGCGATGAGTCTATCGAGTACACGTCACCATGGTGAGTCCCTAAATATCACTTTACCCTACCGTTTTCGTGGGTTGATGTAAACGGAACAACAGGGCTGGGGTGATATGGCGCACTCACGCTACACCCGACAAGCAACCCGAAGTCCTAGAATGGAACAAGGAGAGCTACAGAACCTGGCTCGACATCGCCGAGAACCGAGCCGATGAAGCCGAGAAGATGGGGATCCAGAAAGTGCCTTTGACAGTGTTTTCGTACGCCAGTGCCATCTCTCCTTCATCAGAGCAAAAAAAAAAAACTGATTTAAATTCCATACCAGAAACGACGAAGAACTCGACACCACGAACAAAATCTGGTACACCACCCTCGTCAAAAACTTCACCATCCTCCCAACCTCGGAGATCGTTTTCAACGGACCAAAGACCGGCTTCAGTTTCACTTCCATCGCAATAAACCCCACCAGGTACCTTAGCCACCTTCTCGCACGCGCCCAAGCTCGAGGAGTAAAAACAATTTCCGCCGACCTCCCCACCTCCAAAGGCTTCCCCCACGCACTCTCAGCAGCAATCCAGCACCTCCAAAACGCCGACAAAAATATAGCTACAGACGACATAGTAGTAATAAACAGCACGGGTCTCAACGCCCACACCCTCTGCGCCGACACTGCACTCTACCCTATACGCGGACAAACACTACTCGTGCGGATCACTCCTGCTCCGCCTTTCCCACGCATCATTCTCTACGATAACGATCCAGTTGCGTATCTAATCCCGCGCACGGGAACGGATATGTATCTTTTAGGCGGCACCACGGATGCGGAGAACTGGGCGCCGGAGCCGATTACCGACGTCAGTGGTTCGATTTTGGAACGGTGCGGGGTGATGATGAAGGGGTGGGCGGATGATGAGGCGGAGATTGAGGTTGTGCGTGCGCAGGTTGGGTTGAGGCCGGGGAGGAGGGGTGGGGCGAGGGTAGAGAGGGAGGTTGTGGATGTTGGTCTTGGTGGTGGGGATGGGGATGGGGATGGGGAGAAGAGTGTGGAATTGAAGGTTGTTCATCAATATGGGCATGCGGGTTCTGGGTATCAGAATGCGTTGGGGAGTTCGAAGAAAGCCTTGAGATTAGTTAAGGAGTATGCTTAGTATGTGGTGTGTCTGGGTATAATAGTTTAGTCTCCTAGATTCACTTCTAAGAAAAGTCTTTGGCTGGAACTTGGTGGAATGGGATTAGTCCCTTCTTCAATATACACGTTTTAAACCTTAGTCCCTTGCTCACCACATTCCTCCACCAACTTCCTCCAAAACGCGCCTCCTAGAATGGAAGATCCACATCTATTTCTCCATATGCACCTCACCCTCTCCGAAACCAAACACCCGAATCAAAGATGAATTCATCGTGGTAGGAGATCTTCCAGCGCGTTGGTGTACCATAACAACGCGTGTAAACTGGTTCGTGCTCTCGCGCACGGGTAAAGTATTTGTGCGCGTTTTCATAGGATCGAGGGGATTGTGGTTATGGGGGATTTGTGGACGAAGCTGGGGAAATATGATTGTTAGCAGTGTGGAGGCGGGAGCGCGGGATGTCGTGAGGGGTGGGGCGTGGGAGTGTGCCGTGGGAATGTGCCATTGCGCCATGACTCGTCGAGGCTCTAGCAATCCTAGGTGAACAATAAAGGTTATGCACCGTTTACCTTATTGGGATTTCTGAAGGGTCTGGTCCTTCCCTTCCACCTTATCCACAAAGGGACGACATCCCTCACTTAATATACAGCGCTCAACGCTACCTTTACGCCAGGTGGCGCATCTTTGAATTAGCATCACAGCACCCAAATCTCTGGCTTGCAATTCACAACTCTGGATTTTCCATTTCAAAGAACCCTATGATACACCATGCAAAATATCTGAATCAGAAATAACTCCAATTCCAGTTGCAGTCAGCCCCATAACCACCGCCGAATATCACTGTGGTATTTCTCAAGTATGAAGTCGAGTCGAAAATGGCCGTTGCTACTGCCGAGCGCCTACCAACGAGAAAGCAGAAGAGAGGTTGGTTGTCGAAAAAGGGGACTTTATGCTGAGAATCGGCGCATGACCTTGGCAATGACTACATTCCGTGTCAGAGGGTGAAGTGAAGAGTTGATCAGGGAATGCTTACCATGGAGTGCAACCACGGAGAAAATGAAGACAACAGACAGCGTCATGACCACAACGGGATCGACTTTGAGCCCAGGCGACTCGTCGGTGTAGAGACCTATCCACAACCGTTAGCTCCAATGGCAATAAACAATCTCCCCTTCCCATCCTTTCCTTCTCCAAACATTGGCTTTCCCATCTCCTCGTCCCCCTTCTTGGAATCAGGACCATCCACTTACGCAACATCGTGCTCGAACTTCCTCCCGCGCCCGCCGCCCTGGTAGAGCTCGGCCTCTGGTTCGCAGTCTTCTCGGCGCGGTCCGCCGCAGCCTTCCTTCGCATCACCGTCGCGGGGCCACCTGGCGGCTTCGGGGAGGTCGCGCGACCGGTGGAGGTGCCGGCCGCGTTGGCGGGGGACTGGGCGCGTGGTGAAGACTACAATTATCTGGTTAGTGCCATGTCTTCCAGAAGTGTAGGAGGCATTGAGGGTGAGCGCCGAAGTCCCAAGCTCCCGGTTGCACACTTTCCAAATCCATCGAACTCACCATTTTGTATCCTGGGACAATTAACTCGATCAAGCAGCTGTAATGACAAAGAACCAGGTGTGGAGTGGAAGGAGCAACGAAAGTCGTGGGTTGGGAGCGTGCGATGTCGTGAAAGTAAGAGGCCACGCTTCTAGAAAGTTGAGCCGGGGTTTGGCTCCGTCGGGGATTGGTCCCTCGCCTAGACTGACGCGGAATGAATGCACGGGCCTTTTCACGTGCAGGAAAGGCATTATTCAGTGTTCAAGTGTTGGATCATATTCGTTGGGAGAGTACATATACAAGGTCGTTTCTTTGGTGTTGTCCCGCCAAAAGCTGTTCACCAGCACTGCCGGAATTATCATCGAGATGCAACCATGCCTAACATTTGAAGTACGAGCAGACCTGATACCCAGACCCAAATCGTTTTCATTATCACCCATTGTTGCCCCTGGTACAAATAACCCAAGATGAAGAGAAGGCAGAGCGAGGGACGGGCCCCCTCTCAGCCACAAACCGAAACCCAACCGCCATACCCGAGCACCGTCCGAGACCTAAAGAGAGAAAACGCGATTCCGTGAGAAGAACTCCTCGGCCAGCATAAGCATCCGGTATAGCAGCCTTGATACGAAACTGAAAATCCATATCCGACCGACTTGTGCAAACACCTACCCTCATATAACCGCCTCGTGATCAAAGACACATTAATCTTCTGGGTTCCGGTTCCGATCCCGATCCGCCGCAATCAGATGCAAAAATTCCAAAGGCTACTTTTTAGTTGCTTCACCGCCCGTCCAGAATACCTGCTCCGCCCAATTTGTAAGACCGACACTGTGATATGCCCGGGACACCTGAAATGCAGAAACTCCGGATTGTGCATCGAACTCCCGTTATCAAAATGTAGATCCCACCTAGCCCCAGACCGAGGCCTGGACGCCCTGGTTAGGCGTGTTACCCCAGGGGCCCTTGTTCCACATGCCGACGCCCTTGTTGTCCGTAACCGTGGAGGATTGGGTTGCGGAGGCGGAAGTCATGGCATGCGAGTTGTTCTGTTCGCTGACATTATAAGAGTTGTATCCGAGCGGCGACGGGAGGGGAGTGGTCGCGCGCTTGGCGAGGGAAGAAGCACCGGCGGCCTGGTTGTTAGCTGGGCGAGTACCTATGGGAGCAACGCCCGAGCCATTGGCCTTTTGGCCCTGGCGGGGAGGCGATCCGCCGGGAGAAGAGTTAGAGGTGCGGGTCGCCTGCTGGGTGTTTTCGAACAGGCTAAAAGACGGGTTCTGGTTCGACGACGGGGACGAGTTGCTGTTGGCACGGGCCTCCTGGGCTCCACCCGTGGCATCCTTGTCACCGCGCGGAGGCATTTGAACTGAGCCTTCGTTGGAGGCATTGGAAGCCTGCATGCCGAAGGGATCGAAAGCTAGAGGAGAGGGACCACGGCCGGCGCCTGAGACTCGCACGTCTTGGCTCGAAGTGGGATTGTTGTTATTGTACAGGGACGAGTTATCGCCATAGAGCGCGCGGTGCTGGCGTGCAATGAGCTCGCGGCGGTCTTCTTCACTCATCGCATTGGGACTCATCGAGCGGTCGGACTTGGACCCAGAAACATCTGTATTACCCCAGTCAACTATCCGTCCTTCCTCTATTGTTGCCCAGATTCCGAGTCCTTACTTCTGTGATATTGCTGCTCCTGATGGTAGTTGCGCAGCTCACGCTCGCGCTGGGCTGCCATGCGACGCTTCGCCTGCTGCATCTGGTCGGCGTCGCTGGGGCGCGGGGCGTAGCGCTGGTTTTGGTAGTAGCCCTGGACGTTGGAGGTCGAGTGGGAGCGGATTCCATCGTATTCGCTCACGGAATGGTGGCGCTGCGGGCCGCCCATGCGTTGTTGCTCTGCGTCTGTCAGTCTGCTGCTGGCATTGTACGCGGTGCTGGCTCGTACTGTAGTCGGGATACGGACCTGGGCCACCCATCGGGGGCATCGACTCGCGGCGGTTGTTGTACATGGGCGGCGGGCCAAAGCCCTTGCCCGCGCCGCTCTTCGCCAGGTTGTCGGACGCCTTTTCGACCTCTGTGCCATGTGTCAGATAATTGCCATGTGGAGGGCGTTGGTTGGAGACGTGACAGGGCGGCACCTGCCACTTCGGGGACCACGTACCCTCAAACTGGCTGGCAAAAGCGTTGGCTTCCTCGCGGTTGACCGTCGAACTTGCGCCTGCACTGTGTTACTAATGCCATGACTGCCACTTTGCCCGACACCGGGTCGTACCTGAGCGCGAGGGCGGCGCCGGCTGCTCCCACGAGGGCTGGCGGCCAGGCGCGGGCCACGACGAGGACGGGTCGTTGTAGTAGGACATGACGGCGGCGGAGAGGCTCGTCGACGGGGGGAGAGGGCGGATGCAAAAATTCCGGACAAGGAAGCTACACTGGGACAGGACGTCAATAAAGCAGGCAAACAGCCAATGGCAATACGGCGGCGGCAAGAGCGGGGCGGCGGCCGGAGCAACAGGCCAGCAGGGCAAACAAGGCTTTATTCGGGCGTCGTGGACGGCGCAGAGAATTTTCGAGGTTGCAGGGCGCGCAAGAGGGTACAGACGGTAGATAGTCGGTGGAAGGTGCAAACGCGGAGGCTTACCGAAACACTAGAAACACAAACGGCGACGACACGCACGAAGGAGCGGACACTCAGCTATTCACGTGCAGGGCAGTGAAAGGGCTGAGGAGAGGGTGCAGCAGAGGGCGTGAGGTGACGGAAGTGTGCAGGTGTGGAGGCCAGCGCGATGGTGAGGGAACCTCGAGCTCAGCATCCAAGGGGGTCGCTAACTAAATATTGGCCGAACGAGCGGCTCACAGACGTTCAAATTTCGGTCATCGCATGGGCCACTTTTCCACTGCCCTTCTACTGCGCTTTAGGTACGTCTCTCGTCGTTGGTCTTCCCGCCAGCCTCGCCGCCGGACCTCGCTGCTGGACTGGCTGCCCATCACCACGTACCGAAGACGCTGCCGCTGCCACTGTGAGTCCGCGCCGGCCAAGCGGGAAGATTCTGCAGATGACGTTGAGCCGGCGCCAGCCTGCACTTGCAGCACTCGCAGCACTCGCAGCACTTGCAGCCCTCTCCAGGTCGCGGGCATGCAGAGTGCAGCGGCGTGCTTGGCCTGCCTCTAGCGGATGCTTGCTCGGGACTCGAGCCTGCTGAATAAGACGGCGCCGCGCCTCCTTTTCCCGCCGCACGTGGGGCTCGTCCCGAGTCGGATGGGCATGTCAACAGTGCCTGGCCTA
The DNA here is from genome assembly GCA_010093635.1 of Massarina eburnea CBS 473.64. Taxonomy (NCBI): domain Eukaryota; kingdom Fungi; phylum Ascomycota; class Dothideomycetes; order Pleosporales; family Massarinaceae; genus Massarina; species Massarina eburnea. The sequence continues at coordinate 87,309 of MU006789.1, read as the reverse complement.
CACTTGCAAAGGTACCACGACGTCTACACTACTACTCGACGCCTGTCTGCCCATACCGCCTGCTGGCGACGTGCAGCCTGTTCCCGCACGAGCTCTGCCCTGCCGCTGCACGCTACTGCAGAACCTTCAAGATGCATATGGCCCTGGGTGTCTGGGTACCACCTACGGTGCTGGGTGCATACCCCACTCTCCATGCGCCGGCCTTGCACTCATCGCCAGCCAATGCTCGCCAACAATGCTCACTGGGCGAGCGCCTCCAGCTTCGCCAGGAGATGCTGCCATGGCAGTGTGACCAGTCGAGAGCAGACTCTGATTTGCAATCTTGCTTGCTCAGTCGATGAGAACGGCATCTGATGATCTTCCCTTTGCAGCGGCAGTGTGGAGATCACCATGTCCAACACTGGTCAAGGCCACGGAGCACGGCTTTCATGCCAGAAGCAGTTGGGGGACGCGCAGCCACGCCATGTTGCGGTTACAGCGCTTCCAAGAGTACGACTCTGCGAACCTCTGCGAGCTGACAGACCAACCGTTCGGCCCCTCCTACCTGTCGTTTATTCTGCCCATTCTCTTCGCCCTCGCCCGCGTGGCGACCTGATGCTGCGGACGACCTGTAGCGAACGTCGGGCATAGACGTACTATATGTTTGGGCTTCACTGACGGACATGGTAGAGGTCAGCAGCAAAGAGTAGAGTGCGGTATTCCGGGAAGCCCGGTTGCGCTTACCCCCGGTCCACGCTTTACACATGCCGTAGACGTCGACGCTAGTGTTGCTTCTGTAGAGCACTACAACTCCACGGAGTACGAAGTCCGAGCCCGGCCTCGACTATAACACCATCCAAAGCTACCTTTTGTCTTGATTATTGTCCCGCCAGTGTGACTTTCCCTCTGCGTCGTTCCAGCCGTTCCACTCATCACGCGCGTAATGTCTCACAGGTTCAAGATGATCTCGAGCAAGATGCGTGCTTCTCATAGTCGTGCACCTTCATCGGATCCATTTCCTTGGGCGAGCCGCAGCAATGACCACAGTCACCCGCCAGGTGTCAGAACAGATGTCCGCTGCGTATTGCTTATTGTTGGTGAAGCGTACTTGAAGAATCTCTGCCCTTAGCCCGGCGGCTACTGAACTGGGAAACAGTGCTCAGTTGGGAAAGTGCAAGCCATGTCACTGGTTGAATCGTCACTTCCCTACTCATAATGCGGCACAGTCACAAACTTAACAGTGCCGGTCCTGTGCGACCGTAGCACCTCTCATCTCACCTACCCACCTATTTACCACCAAACACACACTATCGAGACGGACCGCGCATGGCCTCACCGAAACCTGGCCTCCTGAGTCTCCCTCCCGAGCTCCTTCTTGATATCGGCGACTTCCTCCCGCCGGACGCCATTCTGTCGTTGAAACTGACGCATTCGGTTGTAAACAACACCCTCCCTTCACTGCCATGCCTGAAAAACAGAAAAGCATCGCAATGTGCCCGCTTCGCTATCGACAGACTACGGATTCTGTCAACAACCACTCCAGCGGAGCAGCGATGCATAATATGCAGGAAGAAATACCCACTCCACATGTTCGTTTCGTCCAGCAGTCCCGCCTGCGCGCCTCAACTGTTCGTAGAAGGCGCCCCGAGGCCTGAAACCGTCGACATCCCACCATTTTTCTGTGCATGGCATGTTGGTCGACTGGCACGGGTGAAACGTACCGACCCTAACGGCCGGAATGAGTGGGTGAGCGATATGAAGAGGATGTGTATGCACCAAGGTTGTATAGAAGGTTGGAAGGACTGCGACTGCGACTGTGACAGCTGTGGGTATAGAATGGTGAGGACGTACACGAGATATCTGAACAACAATATCGAGTGCAGACGCTTCACTTTTCGGAGGAACACTGATGAAGAAAGTGCGTCATCTTCTGAAAACAGCCTGAACATTGTCACCCCTCTGTATGACCTTTGCTGACCTAATACTCCTAATCTAGGTGCCGATCCGCAGGAAAAGTCCAAGGGGCGGCTGTACGTGAAGGAAAACTGCTGGCATAGTAAGTTGTTCCACAGCGATGATGCGTCGTACAGGGCGATGTCCAACGTCTGCCTACTGACATGGGACTGTTTGATATCAAGGCTAACATAGACAGATGATACCAGTTCAGAATCGGTCATCGACTTCCCAGTGGCATACGAACTCGAGTCTAACATTAAGCTTAACACCAAAAGACCGGCATCGAGACACAAGCCCCAGCGCAGAACAGTCAGCTCGTTCGACCTCGACAAGTTTTTCACGGCGGGCGAATTCCTGTGCTCCATGCCTTGCTGAGACATGGGTGTATCGAACCACAGCAATGAGATAGTGCTGATATGCGGTCGGTGTTTCCTTGTTGGTATCTCTATCTCATAATTCTTCTCCAAACGAAAATCGTGTCGTTCATCTCAACGTCTAGCTTTTTCTAGATCCTCCCAGCTCACCTTCCTACTCTTCATATCTATATTCCACCTGACTACCCCGAACAAAGCCCACCACTGTGCTACCATCAAGACCGAACTAGCCCAAGCCGCTCCTGTCGAAAGAGTGTGGAAGCTCAATTTGCACTGCTCGAACCAGTGCGCGTCCCAACCAAATCCATCGTCCAATTCATGGCACATCCAATGCTCGAAGTTCGTGTCATATCGGACGTAATCGAGTACCGGAACCGATCGGGGTAGTGAAGCCGGAAGGATGTTGACTAAGAGAACGAAAGTAATCACCGTCAATGTGGCTGCGTGCACCATAGCATACACCGAAACAAGGTGGAAGCGCCTCTGCTTTCTCGTCAGTTTTGTCTACTTTCTTCCACTAACTCCCCGAGATCGACATTGAGGGATTCGACATGCATGTAAGCCCGTTGAACCGGACTCCACATTCTCACTCCGCATAGATTGCTTACCTTTATAGCACCGAAGATGCCCATTGCGCTCGCAATGGCACACACCAGGTCATACCACGCGCACGACGAAGTACTCCGTGACGTCGCAAAGAAAGCGCGGAGAATGAAGAAGCTCGAGACGTGGGCAAGCAGCGTCACGGATGGCAGAATAATCGCAAGGGCTCTGTACGCACCAATCATCAGCACTTGGTGTCACCTACAACACAACATCGCGATCACCAAAAAATGATTCGCGTGAAGAGTTCCGTCTGTCTCAATCCCAACCCCGAACGCTTGGAAGACGCGGAAAATACACACCTGCCCTGCGGAACGTCGAGAAACATGATGGCGGGTTCTCCTTTCCTTACTACTGCCACTCGCGCAATTTACACGGCAACAGACGACCAAAAGAACAAAGTAACGACACTCTGCGCTCCTTCGACCTCCCTCTTTTGTACCAGTTCAGAGTCGACTTAAAGAATCAACTCCTGTTAGCTTCGCCGATACGTCCGGTGGTACTTCCGCGGTTCCGGAACTTCCTAGCTCTTTTGCGCTACGTCATGGATCGATAATCAATCTAGTGGGTCCTCGATCGCCATGTGGTCGGAGGCTGATAACGTTAGATCACGGCATAGGACACGTTCGCGAGGAACATGCAACTCGCAAGTTGCGCGAGCGCAGTTCCATTGCTTTGGAGAAATCGATGTTTAAGTATGCCCGGCGCGCTGTGGTGGAGAGGGCAGCTATGGACGTTGGAAAGTCTTGGTATTGCTTTGGAGGGATGGTCATGGCGGGGGTTAACGATTATCGGCGTACGAAAAAAATCACGTTAACATCTGTGATGCAGGTTTCAACGTCTAGTGGGGTTTTAGGGTTTTAGGATTATTGTAATTTGTACAAGGGTGGAGCATGAACGGGTTGCCCCCTCCCCCTGTCGCCCTTAGCGTCTTGGCCGAAAAGACGGCCGATTTCTCAACTCTCTGAGAGTCAATTTTGACGGTTTTTGATGGTTTTGAGTTCGATTTTGAAGTTGATAGTAGGAAGGATAGTCAAATTGATCAATAGACTACTCTAAATAGGCCTTTTGGCGCGGATTAATGGTTGTTCCGGAGGTCTTGGCGCACATAAGTGCCTCAGAATTGACTAAAACGCTGCCCGATTCTAGAAAGACGGCATATTTCCCACAACTACCACTTAGTATGGCCTCCTTTGGCGTCAATTACTGCCTG
>MU006789.1:0-82189 GCA_010093635.1 Massarina eburnea CBS 473.64 | reverse complement strand
GAAATCACGCGTCTTCTTGGAATCACAACAATCCTACGTCAGCACGGCCGGATCAACAGTTGATCCGAGCTAAAACGCCCATTTCTACGCGTCTATTGATCAATTTGACTATCCTTCCTACTATCAACTTCAAAAATCAGCAGAATTGAGCTCGAAATCGTACAGAAATCGTCAAAATTGACTCTCAGAGAGTTGAGAAATCGGCCGTCTTTTCGGCCAAGACGCTAAGGGCGACAGGGGGAGGGGGCAACCCGTTCATGCTCCACCCTTGTAAACATGATCACACGGTAACGTTAGCGCTGTTGATGTTCATAAGCAATCAAGATTCCGAACCTTGCAGAGTATACATGAAGAGAATGAGACGAACACAGGAGCTATTCTTCCTGTGACACGTTCTTTCTCCTTTCTCTTTTCTGAGCTGAGTGAGTTAAGAAGGAGCTCCTCTATTGTAGGTACTGTAAGAGGGGTTATATCCGGACAAATCAGATCCGGCGGCTGTCAGGAAGGAGACTAGCGGGAGATCTTCGTGACAACGGGCCTTATGCGGGCTCGTTCGATTGGGCCTTTGCTTGCCTGGTCTTTCTCGCGCATGCGTTTAACCCAACAAAGATCCCTCTTATCTAATCGATATCAATAACGTGCCGGGTTTATCTAGGACTCTCCATGTACTATGGGCCCTGCAAAGAGGGGGAAAAATGGGAGGGGACATTACCAAAGATGGTGTGGATGGGGAAGAGGGACGGGAGTAGCAGGGGTGAAAAGTCGAGACCACTCACGCTTGACTTCACCGGCAACGAGACGGTTTTGATTTCGTGGCCTTTCCGGCATGGTGGTTCTGATATGGTTCGAGAATATGTGAGATGCTTCACGGCTGTGGGGCGGAATGGTTTCGGGTTGAGTTTGATCCGACGACATGATGCCATGGTATGACAACCATCACGGTGCTCTATTATTACGAGTGAGGATAGGGAAGGATAACCGAGTTGAATGTGGTCAATGGTTCCTGGAGCTGACATTGTGCCCAGTATCTCGATTTCCAAAGTCAAAAGGAAAACCCACATTACAATACGAAGGCATATCATTACTATCATTACTACCAATGCTTGTTATGACCCGTCATGTCGTGCCAGTGTATTCGTTAACGCCGACACGATTCCATCACGCGATCAGAGAGGAGCGATCCGTTTATGCGAATACGTAGACGGGGATGCCGTACTAACAGCAAGTCAGTAACCATCCAGACGATTTCAAAGTGCTGAGAGAACATACGTTGGTGGGCACGTTGAACTTCAGTCCCCGGTCCAAATCCGCAATCTCCTGGAGCTCTTCCGCAGTAAGATCGAAACCCGTAGTGTCCAAGTTCTCTGCCAGTCTCTTGGGGCTGTTGCTCTTGGGGATGACACTCAACCCTCTCTGTGTCGCCCATCTCAGCAAGACCTGCGCGGCCGTCTTGCCATGCTTCTCCGCCGCTTTCTTAATCACCGCATGCTCGAGCAGCGTCGGTGTGTCCGCTGCAACCTTCATATCACACTCAATGAAACTCAACGGACCGAAAGACGAGTACGCCACAACAGCAATGTTATGTTGCTCCGCCAACTTCAACAGGTTCGGCTGTACATAATACGGATGATGTTCGATCTGCAGCGCCGCAGGCTTGATCTCTGCGTACGTGAACAAGTCCAACAACAACGCACCGCTGTAATTCGAGACTCCGATGCTCTTCGCCAGGCCGGTCTTCTTGAGCGACTCCATGGCTTTCCATGTCGATTCGAGCGAGGCCTTGCCGTGCTGGATGTCCGACTCCCCGTCGTAGTACCACCCCGGCGGGTACCGTGTCTCGGGAGCTACGTACTTGAGCGAAATGGGGAAGTGGATGTAGTACAGGTCGAAGTAGTCGATGCCCCAGTCAGCTAGCTGCTTCTTGACAATGGGCTCGACTTGCTCGGCGTCGTGGAACGAGTTCCATAGCTTGGAGATGAGGAAGAGGTCCTCGCGCTTCACGATGCCTTCTTTGATCGCACGGGCGACGCCTTGGCCAGACTCGACTTCATTTCCGTAATCTATCAACAGGTTATGTCAGCTCAATATTCGGAGGCTATTGACGCGAGGGCCGTCGTTCCGATTTCCGATAAGGTTCCGAGTCATGCAGGGCTCGGTGGCGTTTTTTCTACGGGTTCTCGGGACTGCACCCCGACTGCGAGCTCGATATCGCTGCAGATGTAACGATGCCGAGGAAACACTGCAGTTTAGGCAGAATGTGTATGGGAACATTGTAGGAGAAAGCGAACAGGTACGTACCGCAGGCTCCATCAAAGAGTCTGTATCCAGTCTTGATCGCCTCGTAGATCTGGTCCGCGCAAGTTGCGTTATCGACCTTCCAGAGTCCGAAACCGACTTGCGGCATCTTGTTGCCATCATTGAGCTTGACGGAGGGTACGTTGACCATGATTGCGGTTATCGTGTCGATTTGATGCCGAGATTGGGTGAAATAAAAGGGAGGGGTACAGAGCAGGCCTATGAGGGCAAGCACCTCTATTAAATAACAAACAGGCCGTAAGAAGGGAACGTGCTCCAGAGGTCTTTCCCAAGCTCTAGATAATATAGGTAAGGCACCCGCAGAATCGGCGCCATTCTTCCTACATAGTCAGACTCAATGCGAGGTAAGCGGCGTATCCTAACAGCGATCGTCCAACCCAGTCCATACACTACTCAACTTTACCACCGCCAGATAACACCCCTGCATTTTGCAAACACAACTGGAGGATTGGTTCGCCTCTCTTGGACAGTGTCATATCAGCTCTTCTATGAGTTTTGCCTGTTGCTATTGCAGTGTGTTCTGCGCCCGAGCCACCAGATAATGGCTTTTGGATCCGTATATTCCGTATATTGTTTGCTGTGCATCAAATACGGGATGACATTCTGTAAGCCTTCATTACGCCCTTGGTCATGGAAGCTGTTGGGACAGAATGCTCCTCGCATTATTGGCACCAGTTCCGCGCCTCGAGACCTCCCTGGAACAGCCCTTGCACACATGCGGCTATTTCAGCGCAAATTTTCCTTCCATTCAGCCGCAATGGAAGAGGTATCCGTTGCACACTTCACCCCACGCTACATGTTCCTTTTGCTATGATGAACTGAGGGGCACGTGTAGTGGGGTTTTTTGCCCCTCCATGGCGCCAAGCGGATAAAGTGGCTGTTGGAGCACCGGGTAAATTCTGCATATTACGAGTAGTCCGAGGGCAGTGGGGGGGGGAGGATATGGGGGTGGGATGAGGCCTTTTCCGTGGGTGGTCTAGTAGACGTCGAGAACTTGGAAGAAGGGTTGCGGTGGGTATCTTCGGGGGTTGCTGCTTTGGGTAGGTGGGGGAGGGGCAGTGAGGGATGAAAACATTTAACTTTAGTTTCGCCTTTATACTAAACATCAAGTTTTTCTCTCGCTTTGATTGAGCAGCATTGTCTTGGGATTGCAGCGTGGTCACGTCTTCTGGTCACAATGCATCAAATGTACTTTCATATAGAACTATATCAGACGTTATAATAAGCTAGGCGGATCATATCACAGCTTGTTATCACACATCCGCGCATATTACGCGCGAGTGTTGAAAAGGGAGGAGTCTGGGCAGATCACGCAGCTGGGAACGTATTTGCGCTGCCGATGAACATGAGCAGAATAACGAAACCCAGAGATATAGCTGTACTCAAAAGAATTCCATTCATTATTGTGATTTCCGATCAGGTCAATGCCCTCCATCGTCCGCTGCACATGCCTAAGCTGTCAGGTCAGTGATAAGCTTGCCTTGGTTCCCACCCGTAAACAGCGAATTCCAAGTCTTCGGGATATCCTCGAACTTCGTCGGTACAACTGTCTCACTATCCGCCCCAATCTTGAGCTTCCCCGCCTTGACACCCTCCACAATCTTCCCAATATAACCCGGCGCCTTCCCAGCCGTAAATGCATCCGTAACGATGAACCCCCTGATCTCGAGCCGGTTCGCTACGATCTCGAACCAGTTCTTGATGCCAGTCTCTCCGAGACTGTTGTAGGTCGAGACGGCGCCACAGGCAATGATACGGCCGAAGCGCTTCACGCGCGTGAGCATCAGGTCGAGAATCTCGCCGCCAACGTTGTCGAAGTAAACGTCGACGAAGCCTTCAGTAACTTTGAGGAGCTGCTCCTTGAAATCTGGAGCCTTGTAGTCGATGCAGACATCAGCGCCGAGGGATTCTACCCAACGGCACTTCTTCTCTCCTCCCGCGATACCAATCACACGCTTAGCGCCAACGAGATGCTTAGCGATCTGCACTACCATGCTTCCAGTTGCGCCTGCAGCACCACTGACTACAACGGTCTCTCCCTCCTTCGCCCCACCGACATCGACCAAGCCATAGTATGCAGTCAACCCAGTCGCACCAACACCACCGAGGTAATGTGTAGCTTTGATCCCGGATTTCTCGTCAATGGGCCTCACCGCCGAGGCGTCGAGAACGGCGTATTCGGTCCAGGTCGATTGGCCATAGACGATCTGGCCATCTTTCAGCTGGTCTGACTTGGATTTGACCACTTGGGAAACGGCGAAGCAGCGCATGGCTTCATTTTTAAGGACGGGGGCCGTGTAAAGACGTTCCGGGTCGATGCCTGCTTGGATCCAACCACGCTGGGCGGGGTCATTGGAGAGGTACCTATACAGGTGGGGACGGTTAGAACGAGGCTTTAGACATGGCGGCTGGGGTTTCTCTTACAGAGTCTTGACGAGGACTTGGTTGTCTCCAACTTCTGGGAGGTCGACGGTCTTGATTTTGAATGTCGCATTCTCACCTTCATAGACTGGCTCTCCCTTCGGCGGGTTCGCCACGATCCATTCACGGGTCTGTGTAGGCGCCATCGTTGTGATCAGGGAATGTGATTGAGGTCTTGGTGGTAGATAGTGTAACTCGGAGGGAATGTTCAAAGTGAGCTGAGACTTGATGTTCTTCTTATAAGAGAGCTGTCGTCGAACTGCGGGGAAGACCGCAGACTTTGAATGAGGAGAAAGTGCACTTTTCTAGGATTGGGAGGCGCTTTAAAAGACAATTGATTTCAAAGCAACCTTTCCTAAACAAAAACTCCAGTTATCCAAACCGCCATCCAGGAGAGACTTGTGCTCCACAAACCGGTCAACCTGAAGACCGCAAGTCCACAACATCACGAAATTCGGCCTTACCGCCGCACGGAGATAGGCGTGGTACAACGGAGACCTTGTCACATCGAGCATCTAGAACCAGAACAGCGCTGTTTATACTGAAGCGTTGCTGTTGAGTCGGCAGAATCGCCTCCCGCATATTGCCGACATACGCCGGTGTGGTGGTTCGAGAGGCATTGTGGGGGCCTGTGTCGTAAAGCATGACTCGCGTGGCGCTTAATAATCGCGATCTGGTGGAGTGGGAAGTCTTCACCTCGAAGACGTTTCTTATGAGTATTCAATAGTCTGGATGTGGAATGAAAGTAATATGTGTTTTTCGATAAAACATGTTCGATCAACCGGCATAAAGCTACAACCGGCTATCTAGTGCAAACAAACTCTTGAAAGGCAGTCTCACGGATGAACTAGATCAATAGCTATTTTCGAGGCAGGTCTAACCATTTGTATATTTCTAAAAGAATGACACTAGTTGGATATAATCAAGCAAAACAAGTAAAATCAAACTCTGACACTCTCATCCTAGCACAAAGCAAAGTCACCGCTTCCTGACACCCAATCAAACACCCGCTTCCGGCTTCAAAGCCTCCTTGGTATCCTCCTTGGTAGCCTCGTTGAAAGCCTCATAAACTATATATACGTCAGAATCTTCTTCCACTTCACATCCATCATCGTAATCACTCACCACCCTTAGTTATCCAGCCTCCACTAACCTCCACGATCCCGCCATCTTCAGCTTGATTCCTTTCGTACACTGTCTTGTTACCAGCCCCTTCTCCTTCCTCAGAGTCCCACCTTCCTCCATGTTGCCCTTCTTGGAAAATCTGCTTTTGGGCCTTGACCTTGACGGCCCATTCTTGCACATTCGTGTATCCTATGCTGATATCCGAGGGACCTTTGGGGTATGTAAGGGCCCAGTATTGGCTGCTCATGGTAGGCAAGGGGCTGGGCTGAAGCTGATTATGTAGGTTGCTGATGTGGGCGCTTGTGGGAGAGCTGTCGCGATCGGCTTTGCGGGTATTCGAAGGCTTTGCTGGTGTTCTATGGTCTTTGTTGAGCGGAAGGCTGTATTGAATCTGGTAGATGGGGAAGAGAACCTCCCTCGACGTCAATTTATACTCCCTTCTTCTTGACTCGGAGGTACAAAACGACCGAGATGTCATTGCCCGTGAGGCCTGCTCGACTCCTACATAGACACTCATCACAGTATGAGTAATACGGAAGCACGATGTTGATAGTATGAGTGTCCCGATGACTGACAGTAGTAAATAGATGGATGGCAGGTGTTCAGCAAATATTGAGTGCCACCAGAAGCAGAGCTCTTATCGCGAGAGATAGTCCGAAGCAGCCCACGTACAACATGACTTCGTGTTCCCAACTTCCGAGTTGGAGGTTACACGAACCAATTGGAGCTCCAGTATAGAACTATTACTAGGAGATGACGGCGTGTACTACAACGATGACAAGATAGACCATATTTTGAAGTGACAAGCTTCTTTATTGACGCATAAGCCGTGACCTTAGGGCCCTTCTTCCCATGCCTGCAGAACGTTGTCACCCTTCTATTGCTTCGGGCGTCTTGTTTGATGACCCATGCTCACCATGAGCCTATCGTCTTTCCCACTCGACAGTCATTGTTGATTTCAATGACATGTAGCCACCTGCGACTCACAAATATCGACCTGACTTCTGCACAAGATTCTGCACACTCTTTAACGGCTCCATGGGTATTGGCGTCGAGTAAAGCCCCGGCACCCGCGTCCCTTGATAGACCCTCTCGCACCAGCGCAGTTTTTCCTCTGCTTTTTTAGCCTCGAAGTATTTCCTTGCAACCACAAGTGGCGTCAGAGCCCCGAATTTCGCGGTATATCCCGCGATTGGCCTGCAATTATACGGCACGCTACGACATATCATATCCGCGTAGCCGCCAAGTTTTTGATCCCAGATATACATGTCCTTGGCTTCGAGCTGGCGGTATTGTCGCAGGAGGCGAAAAGTGTTAGATTGCAGAATGAGCATACTCATAGAGTAGATCATGTAGCATATGCCTGCGCCGAAAGTATGGAAGAAGAACACTGGGTCGAAAGTACGATCGTTGTAGGTATCGAGGAAGCCATCGACTTCGTTGATGGGGATCCTGGAGTAGCGCGGCCCGTCTTTCTCGAAGTTCACGAACCATTCGGTTGCGCAACCGGCGAGTTGTAGGGAGTCATCGAGTAATTTCTCGAGCGCATCTGGGAATTTGTCATCAGCAATGAGCTTGTCGGTCCGCTCCAGGAGCCGCGGTATGCCGATACAGATGTCTACCAAGGCAACATAAGGATCCTTCTTGGCTGGTCTTTCGGTAAGAGCCATCCAGTCGGGCGAGTCGAGCATGGAGGCTTTTCTCACATGATAGCCGATACTAAGCTGTACCATGTTAATAACAAAATGCGATTGGTTCATGGAGACATACTGAGTTGTAGCGTATTGCATGGTAGATCATTAAGCTGAACCGGCTTTGGAAGGAGTTCGGTCCTCGCTGTTTGAGCAGGTGTAGAAGGCCTTGTACATGATAGAAGAAGCCATGTCCATTCGTGAGACCCACGAACACCTACATTTTATGATTAATACGGAAAGTGCTGTTCTTCCTGAAAATACTTACTTCATAGAGCGTGAGCAAATACGTAGCTAAGAGCGTCTCATCCTCTAGGGCACGGGCAGGGTCCTGTATCGCTTTCAACATTTGCGACAGCGCCGTCCCATATAACGATCTCGACCGGTTTATCAACGGATAATTTCGATTTGAAACAGCAAGTTGCGCAGCTGACAGCGCATCAACCGCAGCTAACAACGTTTGGCTCGTTACCGGTATTGAAGGCAGCGAAAGGATCAAGGCTGATGGAGGCGGCAATGTTTGACCTTCCACCTTCGGCAAATATAACGAAAGAAACGTCCCCATATACTGAACGCGCTCAACCGCCATCGGACTAACACGTCTCGGAATATGCTCATGTAGAAGTCGAGCATTATAAGGCTGAAGATGACCCACTACCCCTGGGGTTTCCTGTGACGATGAAGATGATGATTTGGAGGCTTCTAGAGCCGGTTGGTTGGCGTATCGGTAGCGGTTATCATCCTCCTTGATGATCAAAGGCTTTACAGCTCGATTACCGAACTTGTGTAAAACAAAAGTCTGTGTTGGCCGGTATCCAGGGCATTTAGTGCCGCGTCGGAGACACGTAGTGCACTCGGGCTTCGTCTCGTCACAGCGGACTTTTCGTTGTCTGCACTCGAAGCAGCCAGGCGAACGTTTCGGCATCGGGAAAGCTGGATAAGCGGAACAGAATCAATTCGAAGATTCCCCAGCGCTCTATAGGTCGAAATTGGAGAAGAAATGACTATTTGTCGTTCGAAAAAACCGAAGATAGTATTTGCCGTGATCCTGATGCCTGATACTGGAACTTGGAGAGGAGAAGGCCTTCAGGACGGAAATAGCGCCACGAACCGGGAACGCAACGCTAGGGAAAGGAAGCGCCAAGAGCGCCCCCGTATTCCAACGGCGACCAATTGTAGCAGATACATACCCTTATCCTGAATTGTGGCTGGATCCATCGCTTGTCGTGTCCTGATTTTCGGCAAGTCGTTGACCGGGAGGGCTGCGTTATGTACCCCTCAAGAGCATGATGGTTGAATGCTGAGCGCCTAAATACCTGTGAAATGACAGGCGATAACTGTACACGAAGCCGCAGATGACGAATTGACTAGAATGAAAAGACGATGGGAAAAGACAGGTAGAAGGAACAGCGTTCGACCAAAAGCAACTTAGCCTCCAAATGTCTGATTACATAACCACCTATAATAGACTGCGAGCCCGAGGAACATAAACTCTTTCACCAACGTTAAAATAAGCTAAAAGCCATCGCAAAAGTGTCGGCAGCTCCAACCTTATATACACGTCTCACGGTACCCTTGAAGATCCCCCACAAGTCTAAACACCACCCTCACCACTCGCTCGGGCCAACCTGCAGATACCTTTTACCTCATTACGTTTTAGGAATGTTCTGCGAATTCTTCGGCCGAAGATGACTAGCTCTCATATGCATCGTGCAGCAACACATCCAACTCCGGATAGATAAAGTTTCAATAGCCAGAGAGATATCATGGATACCAAGGTACCCTGTGCCAGACTTGAATTTGTGTCTACCTAAGAGTTGTAAAATATAATGCTTAATGTGTCGCACTTATCCAACAATCGGCTGGCCAAAATACTCTTCATCTACCCATCGCTCTGTCGATACATGCTGCATGCAGCAGTGTGGCGTGGGGAACGAGAGCAAGGTTATTTCTCGCAACCGAACATGCAGCAACACTCAACCTTGGCTTCGTATGATCATACCTCATTAAGCAGCATAGGGATCCAACAAATTCTTGATGATAGGATCTCTGCTATCGTCACAGATGGAAACTTTTCCGATCACCCAATAAACACCGCTACCTATCATGTCACGGTCTCACAGTCTTACTCAAGACTAGTCTACGCACTTTCTTTGGGACGATCATGATGTATACCACATCGAGATGGTAAACACGACACCATCTTCCTGACTACCCCAATCTTGCCGTCGGTATGTTAGATAACCTCTTATACATCGTTCTCATTAGAAAAAAGTACTTAGCTGAGTCCCTAACGAAATCTCATTCCAAAAGTTAGCCAGCCCGACCTCATCCTCCTCATCGGCCAATCGCATGAATTCGTCAACGTTCCCCGCACCTCCAAATATACTGGACCCATCTTCCTCCGCGTGCCCTAGACTATCCATCTGCTCACTTTGTGTTTGCCCCTCCTGCCCTTCACTCGCGATACTAAAAATTCGATACACATACTTTCCCGTCGATCGTCTTTTGGACTCAGCCAACTGCTGATGATACTTTGTAATAGCATCCGCAAAATTGTTCAAAATGCCATAGTAATGCTCTGCCTGGGGACTCAGACGTGCAAAATGATGCAGTACAACACACGAACTGTTATAAGCATCTGCAACGGTGGCGCGCGTCGACTCGACGCCTTCCTCGATAAAAAGAGAGAAGCCTAGAAGGAGGCCGGCGGCGAAAACCCATGCTTTGAGTATGCACATGTTGTCATGTAGCATATTCGATTGGACGGCGTCGGCGCAGATTTGAGCCATGTATATGGCTGCTTCAATGCAGGCTTCCGCCAGTTTTGCTGTTCTCTCCGCGTCGCCTGGAGGAATCGAAAGGATATTGTTGTTTTGGCGTAATTGTAATTGCGCCATGAGGTGGGAGATGAGGAATGGCCGGGTAACGATCGCCACGGTAAAGTAATAGGAACAAGCGACATGCGTAGCACCGATCACGAGTTCGCGATCTTTCTGGCTGGCTAGTGGCGATGTGTTGCTGACAGTGAAGTTGCGTAGATCCTCTGGAAGAGTTTGCGTCCACTTCCCGAGCTTCTGAAGGAGTTTTTCAGCAACGGCAGGGTCGAGAGAAATGGGCCCGGACAGTTGCTGCTGAACATTCTCGACGATTAGACAGAGTCGATACATGGACACAAGTGACCGCGAGTTAGGCGACACAGTGTCGACATATATATCATCTCGGGCGTCGATGGACGAATACATAGACACCGTGCTCGTCGTCCGCCCGAGGATTGCATTGACCAAGGTATCCAGAACTCTCAAACTGCGCCAGCACCTCAAACGAACTCTGACTTCCTCTTTGGTACATGAACTGTACTGTTCTGCTTGATGTAATCCCAAAGTTGTGGCCGCTTTGGCCGCGACACCTAAGTACATACACGCGGCGTTCCGGTGACATGCACCAAGCATGTAAAAAGCCATGAGCAAAAATATGCGGACGATGTTGATGCTTGGATCGAATAAGAAGCCCTCGAAAGCGATGTGCTGGGCTTGTGCAAAGTAAATGGTTGGATCGGTTCGGTTCGTTGTTGAGGATTGGCATTGGCTTCCTATGGCGAGTGCGAGGCATGCGACGGCGAAATCAGTTCGTGTCGTGGTTGGTGTCGTGTTACCCTGAGCTAAAGCTTCGGACCGATGTTCTTGAAAGCAACCAATTATTTCGTCTCTATCATATAGATCCAAGATACCGCTCGTCTGCCACAACTTAGTGAGAACCATTGAAGTGCTATCATACACTTACTGCTTCAAATGACGCATCAAGGAGTCTTTTACTATGTTGAAGATCGGCTTCATCTTCGAGCCATGATATTGGACTCTCATTATGTTGGTGCTGGGGAACTTCAAGCATCAAGTTCATCGATTCGTTCTCAGTGAACGTGCATGAACCTGTGCATCTTCCCACGACTTGTCGGACGAACTGCAGGAATGACAGTGATGATGCCGCTCCCACATATACTATAGGAGGTTTAATAATACATATCAAAATGAAGAACATCTTACGAACCTTTCTCTCCCTTCGAAGTCATCAGTGTCCGGCTCTGTGTCGGCGATCTCTGACACGCAGTTTCCGCATCGTACGAGGAAACTCTCAGAGGACGAGTGTCCTGATAAAACTCTGGGATTGAATCGGCATCATCTGTTTCTTCGTTCCTGTATTCTTGGTTGGCGACGGAAGGAGTGTCCCTAACAGTCGGTGTCGCAATCGAGCTACTTCTTGTTTCTGTCGAATACACGCAACTATTTTCACGGCCCCTTCGGACACAGACATTGCATGGTGATTGAGCATTGCAGCGAACTTTCGAGACTTTGCATGAGAGACATGCTTTCACAGCTCTGCGACGATCCTGAGGTTTGACTTTCGGTCGCGGCATGGATGCAGCACTTCAGAGATCTTGTGAATCTTAGGGCATCACATAACCGTCTAATCAATAGCAGTCGTCGTCTTTTTGTGCCTTGAATATCTCAGCATGTTCCGTTCTCTCAGCGCGTTCCGTTCCGTTATCAGCGACGGTTCGGAGGTGGGCCACACTAAGCCTGTCTTGGATCTCAAAGAGTGAGCTTATCGACGAATGAACAGGATCGATTAAACATTGGGTATAGTCATGAAAAGCTATCCTCTCGACGCTCACAGCCTCGCCGTCACCGAATCACCCATTATCCCGACCCTCTCCGCCACATCTAGGTACATGTCATATGAGTTCATCTCCTCGATCGTCAACTTGTTCTTCTCATCCTTAACCTTATACAACGAATTGGTCGTATTGCTCGAGAACCCAATCCTTTCATTGATATTTTCTCTCGCTCGTGCAGAGGCCGCCTGTACTTTTGTTGCCCTCGGTTTGCGCACAGCTTCGTACAGTCCCAGTGCCTCGCGAACATCGCCACTGAAATGTTTCCGTCCAAACACGATTCCTAGACACGCTGCGTCTTCGATCGCCATGCAGGCTCCTTGGCTTTGGTCGGGCATCATAGGATGTGCGGCATCGCCCATGATGCATACAACACCCTTCTGCCACCACGGATATGGCTCGTGAACCCAAAGTCTCCATGGCTTGACATCAGTCCCAATCTTCAAGTGGTTCAAAACCCGTGAATCGAGTTCTGGATAGGGTGCGACCAGTTCGTCGACCGTAGCTTCGGAATTCCAGTTCTGATTCGCGTAGTCGCCTTTCTCGCGAGGGAAAAAGCAGTAGTAAGACAGCAAACTCCCGCCATTGCACGGCGAAAGAACGATCTTGTCAACACTATTTTGACCGCCCCAGTACTCAATCGCACCATCCTTGGAGTAGTCGACTAGGCCTAGCTTCACGGCAGTAGCAGTGTCGACATTTGCGTGTAGACAGCTTGATGAAGCGGGTTTCTTTTCAGGCGTGATCCCGATGATGGTGCGAACGCTTGATCCGATACCGTCGGCTCCAACGACAGCATCATGCTGCGCTGTGACACCGTTCTCAAATGTGATGGTACCGGTATCAAGCTCTATAGTGGAGCATTTGTGGTTTACGATAAGTTTCGCAGGGACGCCTTCGCCGGCTTCTTGGGTCGCACAGCTCATGAGCATGGCATGCATATGTTGACGATGGAACATGTTGTAGACCTTGGTTTAGTTAGCCAATAAGTCACAAATCTTCTTTGACTTCGACACTTACATATCCCCATTTCTCTTCGTAGTCGCTCAAATCGAAAACATTGACAGGTTCACCGGTCTTCCAGTCGCGGTTTATTAACTGTCGTAGAACAACAGGGTCGCCTTTCGACACATCGACGCCCCATTCATGGAGCCATCGCGTTCCATTTGCCGCACATGAGATGGAGGCTCCCACCTCGCCCGCGAATTCCGCACGCTCGTAAATCGTTACAACGTGACCGGCTCGACGGAGAGAGATCGCTGCAGCAAGACCGCCGACACCACCACCAACGATGGCGATATCCAGGCGTCTCCATCCAGTAGCTGAAGGCATTGTGAGTGAATGATGATGTAGTGATTGCAAAGAAGTTGAAGGACCAGTTCTTACCATAACTATGATGTGGTGGGAAAGGATAACTATTTGAAGGCCTTTGCTATACTCGTCTTACACAACGGCGGATATGTTCGCGTGCTATCGGCGTTGGCATACCGTAGAGATAAGAGTACGTTGCCGAAGGGGTACGGGCCGGTTCTCGGATCTGTACGTGTCGGCTAGAACACCTCAGATTTACACGCTTAAACCCCCGCATTGGGAAGAATCCGTCTTGCAATGGAGATACAGAAAATACAGAAACATAAGTCAGGAACATGTTGACGTTGGTGGCGCTACTAGGGTTGGAAGAGTGATATCAAATATCCTAGCGAATTACAGACTGCACAGCAGTAGAGATGCAAAATATTACGAGCTGGGTATGTAAACACAATTTAGTAAGAGAAAAAGAATTACCAATCCGCCCCCGTAACCGCCCTTGTAGCAATCACCTCTACACGTTTCCTATACAATCTCATCTCATGCTTCACCGGGTCCCCATAAACCACGCTCCTCAACAAGTCATCATCGACCGTCACAGCCTCGATATCTTCTTCCGCGTCGCTCACCATTCCGCTAATACTGCTTTGTTTGTTTCTGAGCACAATCAGCCGACCTGCTGGGCTCAGCGAGCACTGTGGTATGGGATACGCCGGTAGCGAAGCGGTAGTTAAGCCTGTGGATGTGGTTTTGAGGGACGTTTTTGAAGGCTTCGAAAACCTCCCTCGCTGATTCTTTGAGGCGTGGTATGTTGATGTCGGCTGCAGGGTATTTCGCGAGGTATTTGATGAGGAGGTATTAAGCATGGAGAGATTGGCTATGGTAGATACACAAGAGTAGTTCGGCGCTGGGGTTGAGTAGAGTCTCACTAAGCTCTTGAAGACCGACCTGTCAATCCTCGGTACAGGATCTCCTTCATTGATGAAAGAGTAAAACAGACTCTTGCGATGCTGCTGGTCGTTGGACTTCTTCAGTGGGAGAAGACTAACAGGTGGCGCGCCAAATATGACGCAGTGAATACGCTTAAAGAAACCAGTGAGGTAGCTGAGCTCAGATTGGACTTGGACGTTCATCATGTGTGCGAATAAAAGAGCGGCGACGGCTCCGCCTGCGGAGTGACCGGTTATGAGTAGACTGGCGTTCGAACGCGCAGGATTTTCTTCGAGGAGGACGCGGAGACGGTCCGCAACTGGCTTCACCATCTTCCTTGCTACATATAGAAAGCCTGAGTGGCATAGATTCCCTGCGTCGTCGAGGAATCCTTCGGGGCTGCTAGGTTCGGTGCGGTAGTTGACGGCCCAGTCCATAAATGTCTGCGAACCACGGATTGCGAAAACGATAGTGTTCATGTCATCAACGGGGAGAGATTTGAGAATCATCGCTTTAGTTCCTGAACGCCAGTCTGCCTTGATATGTGTTTCTGATTGGGAAGGTGAACTTGGGTGGTCATATGCGCGCTCGGAGTATTTTGCAGCGAGGCATATGAGCGGGTATGTAGACATCCAGACTTTAAAGGGTGGGAGGTGGGGCGGTAGACGCGCGTTCGAGTAGAGCCAAACTTTTGAGAAGAAATTGGAGCCTTTGCTGTTGGTAGATGTCGATTGGGCAGGTGCTGGCTGTTCTCGTGATGTAATAGGCTGCAGTGTTGAAGTCAACGAGTTCTGTACCTGGTCCTCGTAGACATAGAGATCTTGCTCGTTCCCACTGAACAACCCGCCATCGATGCTAGTCATGACAGCATCGAACTTGTCGCTGATTCTATCGCACAGGGCGGCTCCTTGGTTTAGCGCCTGCACGCTCTTATTTGTCGCGAATGTCGTTGGCTTCACGATTAGATTCGTTGTAACCATCGTCACACTTTTGTTCGTAGCATCCACGCTCTTATCCACGCCTTTGCCCACCAAATTCATGCTTTTATTCGTACCAGACGAAATTTGGTTGGAAAGGTTCTCGCATGATCTCGAGGCCATACGTTCGGCTCGGTTCCAGTGGGTTCGTAAAAGACTACCGGTGTTGGCTCTGGCGTTTCTACAACGAGACTGCTTTGCCGGCGGCGTGATAGTTACGGCCGAGTCACCGATGTATTGCTGAGATGATTGATCCGCATGTGACTGATAGGATTGCCCATACTCCTGCGGCATTTGAGGTGTTGGCCCATAGATTGGATGACAAGGTTCTTGTCGTGGGGCATAAGTGTACTGCGGTGGAGGAGAGCGTGTCGTGTAACCATGTGGTTCCCGAGCCGCAGGTGGTGAGGATGAATACGGTTGCTCTTGAGCATGTATACTCGATTCCGAGGCCTGAACGGTCTGTGAGTCCTGATATTGTCGCGCAGCAGCCTTCATCTTCTGCTTGCGTCTCCGCTGCTGTTCTGTGAAGATGATCGTCATGGTGAAGCTTTATCTTGAACTTGAATGATAGCCCAAGTCCAATGTTGGTTCCAAATGCGTCCAGAAGGCTCACTTCCGAGCTCTTCGCTTCAATCCTCGCTGTCGAGTATTTGATGTCGAATGATTCATAATCAGGCGGGATGCCGTCGTTCTCGCTAATCCCTTCTATCCTGAGCTCTTGTAATTTCCATCAACAAAGCATATACACAAGGTTCGCGCAGTGAAGGAGTAAACAAGGAGGCCGGCAAACAGGCTGAGGACGAAGTTAAGTGTAAGTCAGACGGAAAGAGCAGCATAGCCTCCACGCCTCTGCCTTGCAAGCGTCTCGCTTACGCAACCCCAAATCGCAGACTAGCGGATCTTGGCTCTTATTGGACGCATCTCTGATGAGGATCGCCCTAGTGTCTTTTCTATTTTCAACGGTGGCAAGCCGTTTCGGCATCACGTGAACAATTCAAGTGCTGGCACCTGGGGTGCTTTCAATAATGTTCGAATTCACTTGCAACATTTCAATGTTTGAGATAATAGTCACGTGATGCCGATAACGGTTTTGAAGCATCGGAAACAATCCTTCCGAAAGGGATCTAAACTATCTCAAATCCTCTCTTCCGCCCAGAATATCTTCCCTCTCCTCCGTCGGACTAACTAACAAACCACTCTCCTCACTGTGATCATCATCCGGCTGCAGTCTCGCCACGCCTCTACCAATACCTCCAACCCCATCAACATCTCCCTCGCCCTCGACATCCTCGTTCTCCTCCGCTCCATCAAGCACATACCAGACATCCTTCTTCGTTAACAACCCCCTCAACATGCCCCGATCAACGAAAAGCACGTATCTTAGCCCCAGTTTCTGGAACATGGATACCGTGAGCTGGAAGCTTGCTTTCGCGTTTAGGGTAATAGGCGTTTGGTCCATCCAGGGGCGGAGATCGAGGGACGTTGTTGGGTCGGAGAGTGGTCGGTGGGAGAAGTACGCCTCTGTTTCGTTGGAGAAGGAGCGTGGTGGGGAGAGCGCAGCGGAGAGGGCGTATGCAAGTTCGGTGCGTGAGATGTAGCCTAAGAGAAGGGCGTCGCGCGGGCTGTCGATAACGGGGAAGCCGCGAAAGCGGTGTTCTGTTAGAAGGTCGCGGAGGCTTTGTATGGTGTGTCCCGTTGCTGTGATGACTATGAGGTCGTCGGTGCGCGTCATGATCTGCGCGGCTGGGACGTCGGGGATAGAAGATCCGTTGTCGTCGCGATTGTCAAGGAAAGGGTATCCGTTGAAGTGGATCCAGGATTCGTAAATGCCGCGTGGGGAGATGGCGTCGCCGACCCATTTACTTATCATGACGGCGATCATAATGGGCAGGACATAAGTGAGTGCTCCGGTGAGTTCAAACATGATGACCACAATTGAAACAGTCATTCGGGTTGTGCCTGCTAGGGCAGATGCGGCTCCGACGATAGCGTATGTGCCTGGTGTTACACATTTTATGTCGGCTTCGCAGGAGCCAAAGACGAAGAGGTCCGACCAAGCCTCTTGAAAGACTTCAACAGATAGCCCGACAGCTCGCCCGTAGAGACCGCCGATAGCCATTGAGGGAAGGATAATGCCTGCTGGGATTTGGAGACCGAAAGTGAAGCTGGCTAAAATGATGCCCATGCCGGCAGATACGAGAAGAAGTGCGACGACTCCGGTGTTCGCCTTTCCTGCCTTGCACAGTCCAAGCGTATCCTCAGTCAAGTCTACGCATTCTGCGAAGAGAAAATACACAAGCTCAGAAGCCTGCGCTCGCATAAACTTGACAGGGTAGTTCACAAGTGCTGTGACGAAAGCAACGATCACAACCTCTGTGACGGGCCCTTTGAGGTATTGTCGATGCTTACGCCACTCTGCAACCCGCATGTTCAATTTGATGAAGAGGCCCCCATACAAGCCACCGAGGATACCAAGGAAGGCAAATGGAATAAGTTCGAAGTCATGCCAGCCGCTGTGGTAGGTGACTTGATATAGAACGAGTTTCCCCGATCTGAAGGGATTGAATGCTTGCAATGTGACAGCTGCTACCATGGCGCAGACAAAGCTCTGCCACATGGTCTTATCTGGGAAGTAATAGGATAGTTGTTCAAGACTGAAGAGCACACCTCCGATTGGGGAACCGAATGCGACTGATATGCCCGCAGCTGCTGCAGCGGACAAGACTTCTCGCTTTCTTGCTATGGATAGTCAGAATCATAGTCGTGCAAACAATGAGCATGTGGCTTACCTTCATTGTTATTGACATTGCTAAAGAGTTTCATGAAAAGGTTGGCCGAACAGCATGCAACATGCACCAAAGGGCCCTCTTTACCCAGCCATAGGCCAGACGCAACAGCGAGACACTTTTCAAGTTAGCGACTGTGGATTTAACACTGGGATGAAACTCACCAAGCCCAAAGTCTTCACAAGCAAAGTCCAGGCTCCCAGAAAACGGCGTATGACGAAGCCGCCCAGCACGGTCTTGATCTCCGCGATACCGCTATGTTTCGCATAAGTCGAGTACTCGCGGACTAACAGACTAGCACAAGCGGCAAAGATGACCTATCTAGGTATTAGCATTCGCCTCCTCGACACCTGTCTTGCGTACTCACAGAAAATAGAACGAAGAGGATATACTCCACAATCCACCCGCCGCCCTTGGAGGTGATCCCCAACGCATGACTCCACGGATGCCAATCATGACACTGCGACAACTCGGAGTACCCCCAACAGCAGAAACCCTTGTTCAGATAAAACCTCCCGTCCCCATCCACGTTGTTGCAATATCCCGTCTTCAAGTCGCCCAGCCAATCGCTCGCTACATCGATGAAGGCAGCAATACCACCACTCAGTATACCCGCAGCGATGAGTACAATCCATATCTGACTCGCATCCGCAATTTGCTTAACATGTCCCAGTATCCCCGATGCACTCGAATATAGATAGCGCAGCCTCTGTCGCTCCTTCGCGTACTCGAAGATCCAGTCAATGGCCGTGAGATCGTCGTAGCCAACTCGTCTCCCCGGACCCTCGACGTACCAGTCCGATCCGCTCGCATCCTTTGCATCTTTCAAATGGTCAGCGTCCCCAGGCGCATCGTGGTAATTCAAGATGCGGCTGGTGGGATCGTTCGCGCGCGGACTGGTCCGTATATGCTGTAATCTCGACTGCGGGGATCTTTGACCCGGCGATTGTTTGCTGGCTGCGGAGAAGAATTGCGGGATGCCGAAGGAAGACGAGGCAGCAGCTTTCTGCTTGCGCTTGAAGGAGACTCTGATTCGACATTAGCCTTCATGATCCCCCCCCAACCCCAGGGTTCTCCTATTCATACTGTTCGGGCAACGAATGGCCCAGCGGATCCTCGCTCAGCAGTCCCTCCTCGTCGCTCCTGTCATCTTCGGCCGTCGGCTGTCTATGCGTGGTGCTGCGCGAGGATGACGCTTCGGCTTGTCCATGGGCGGACTGGCGAGACGACGAGCTGGACATCCCATCGGTGTGTGTGGCTTCGGGCGCGTAGGAGCATAACTATGCGCGCATGGTGTAGGAATGGCGCTGGGGATACCGAAGCTCTGGGTTCTAGGTTCTAGATAGCGTGCTTGCGCTCGGCGCGACTTCGACAGGTACATATGCGGAAGTATGCGGGCAGGTCGGATGAAACAAACGCGGCGTACGTGGTACGTGCGCGAATCGCCGTGAATAGTCACTTCACTTCACTATCCCATATCACAGTACTCGCCAGAAGACAAGCACAGCTTTATTACGTGATGATTACAATTCCATGCCGTTTACAGCTATCCCACTATCTTTTCTACTCGGTATTGAAATCCACAACCGCCCGACCAGCAATCTCGCCCCTTCTCAGCTTCTGGACTGCCTCGTTAAACTTGCTCAGAGGGTAGACCGTATAGATGGGCTTCAATAACCCTCGCTGCGCAAATTGCAGCGCCTTGTCGACATCGGCCATGGAGGAGACTAATGTGCCCTGAACACTTTGCTTCTTGAAGCACATCTGATTCGGATCGACGTCGATGTGCTGCGTGCCAGCCGGCGGCAACCCAATGCACATGACCTTTCCACCTATACGGCCACCAAGAAGAGAAATCGACGAGGGATAGACCTGCACAGCCGTGACAAAGACAGCGTGGGCGCCGATGCCATCGCAAGTCTTTATGACTTCCTCCGCGACGTTTGATACCTTGGCGAAGTCGATGAAGACCTCTGCGCCGGCAGTCTCCAAGCAAAGCTTCTTCTTGTCATCGCCCGTGTCGATGGCGACCGGTCGCAGGCCCATGGCTTTGGCTAATTGTACGCCCTGCATGCCGACACCACCACCTGCACCAGGGAACACTGCCCAGTCGCCAGGCCGTAGTCCTGATTCCTTGATGGATGTGTATATCGTCGCGGCAGAGCACATGATGGGTCCGGCAATGAAGTCATCCACACCATCGGGAATGAGGGTGGTGTAGCGTTCGGGCGATACAACATATTGCTTGTAGGAGCCGTCGCACATCAGGCCAGTGAAAACGGCCTTGGGGCAGTAGCATTCCTTGTCCGTCCGGCAGAGCTCACAGGAGCCACACGTATCTTGTACGGGCTTCGCACTGTCAGCCTCTGACCCTTAGACCGTTCTTTCGGGGTATATACCTTCAAGCCGGCCCGCATACCAGGCTTCAGCGTCTGGACTGCGTCACCAACCTTAACAATCACACCCGCGCCCTCGTGCCCTGCGCACTTCGTTCCGAGGCTCGACATCTTTGGCAAATCCCAGTCGTTCAGCATGAAGTGGATATCCGAATGGCAGATTCCAGTGGCATTTAGTTTGATCAGGACCTCATTGGGTTCTGTAGAGCGTCAGTGTTCTAAAATGAATCGCAGGTGTAGAGAGAAGTGCATACTGATCTCAGGTACCGGTATCTCTTGGACCTCGACGCGGAAATCGGGCCCCTCGTTCACCACGACACCTGCCTTGCACATCTTCGGGATATCAAACACAGCATTCTTTCCATCGGCCATGATTTCAATTCAGTCACTGTGTTGGTGAAAAGCTTCAGAAGTATAGTGGGATAGAACTAATCGGGATTGAGAACCAGAGTTCAGATGAAGCAGTCATGTCCTTCCCCTCTTTATATGGATGGACACACAACCCACTTACCCACCACTGTACCACTACTTTGTACTACCACCCTCACGTGTCGCGTCAGCTTCCCTCGCTGTTCCGCAAAAGACTGTCAAAACCCACACCAATGCATGAAAGTGGAACCACTCACTCCCATTTCAGCCCTCTAATCGTCGACTCGGTGCTTCCGAGTCGCCGCCCAGGACGGAATTGGCACCGCATTCGGGGGTACGTGATCTTCTGTAGTTGGAGTCGTGCGGGGAGGAAACGCGGGGTAAGTGAAGTGTGGAGTACAACTAGTGACGTCGAGGCGCAGACCTAGATCCCCGGATGTGGGATCGGGACTATTTAGGAGCTGCATGTGCCTACCCTGAAGGTACAAGATGCTCAAAAAAGAAGATAGTCTTTCTGCTGTCTTATCTTTCCTAGGACAACTTGCTATCGGCCCTTCACTACCCTTGAATCAACCTTAAACTATTTCACCCACTATCACTGCTTGCCTTGCCTTTTCTTACAAGTCGGCGTCTTGTCCTTGAGACTATCATACGTCTACGCGAATAAGAGCTGTCGCTGTCGAAGTCATCCTGTTCTGCATATACATAACCGGGTAATGATCTACCTTCTCCTTTCCCATGGACCGTTCACCTATCCTCGAACCTCACCAAAAATCAAAAAAAAC
The DNA here is from genome assembly GCA_010093635.1 of Massarina eburnea CBS 473.64. Lineage (NCBI taxonomy): Eukaryota > Fungi > Ascomycota > Dothideomycetes > Pleosporales > Massarinaceae > Massarina > Massarina eburnea. The sequence continues at coordinate 60,410 of MU006789.1, read as the reverse complement.
ATGCAATTTTACAAATTTTTATTTCTTTTCAAACCCGCCCAAGCCTAGGGGCGACCGGCCCACCTTATCCATGCCAAGTTAGGAAACTCAGCTTCAATTCATCTTTTATCTATACACATCATCCGTCCCCAGCGCATTAACAGAACCCCCAAAAAATATCAACCTAACAGTAAACAGTTCGAGGAAATAGTGAAAAGAGCCAGCCCAGTGCAGCCTCCACCTTTACCCAGATGCCAAGATGTGCTCCATGCAACCCCAACCTCCCATAACCCCGTCCAGCTGTGATGGCTTCAGACAAGGTAAGCTGCATGCATGCACCTCGAATGCTCGTTCGCGCATAAGATGATACACCGATACGTGTGCGCGTGCATCCCGATGATATCCAGGGTCCCAATACGGAGAATACGGAGACGAAAACAAAAGATGAAAAGGAGAGATATATGACACCGCTCAATGCCGATACAAGACAAGACGTGAATGCGTTCGATAGAAAAAGTGCTCTTCGCCAACCCCATGCACCAACGCAACACGAGAACGTGTCTGATGAAAAAAGAAAGTTCCGCCGAAGTCTTCACTTTTCGCTCCCTTCGCTTGCTGCTGAGTTTGTACCAAGGAAAATGCACGAATGCTCTTATGCGGGTTTTGTAGTTTCGAAATCGACCTGTGTATCAATGAAACGCAACTGTTGTGGCTCAAACTGGCTTTCCCCCTTGCGCTAATGTCCAGATTCTGCATAATATCAACGCCAAGACGGTCAGCTTCGACTTGCACCCGGAAGCGTCTTGCTATCTTGGAAGAGTTGCGCAGATGTATCCAAAACGTTCCAAGGGGTATAAACTACCCGCCTTTTCGATCTGCCGCATTGGCTGGCAAAGGCTCGCCTGTGGCCTTATTCTCGTTCGCTTTGTTGCCGTTCTTGTTCTTTTTCTTCTTCCTGCTGCCCGACTGCTGCCAGGCACCCGCGTTGTTATTGCCACCGTTGGATCTGTTGTTCTTATCGTTCGCTTGTGAATTGCCCTTCTGCGGGGTGTTGCGATTCTCTTTGGGGGCCGATGCCTGTCCAGGAGAATGTGTACCGCGACGAGGATGAGTGTGGTTCTCCTTCAACTGTGCCTTGCCATTATTCGAATGCTTGTTAACATTCGGCTGACGGTTCGTCGTAGGCGAAGGAGTCCGTGTCTCAAATACTGGCGAAAGAACTGGCAATGTAGCCGATTTGGCCTCCTGCGATGGTGCTTGCGGGGTGTTCGTCGTGTCCAAAGAAGTAAGACCATTCGTGTAGGCCGAGGGCGGAGCTTTCCACTGTGGATGTGGGACTCGAGTCGGCGATACCTCCTCTGAACGTTCCACGGTGCCTCCGTTGCTGAGGTTGTAATTCATCCATCCGTCAGGAAGAACAGGGTAAGCTTGTCGGTGCCCATTCCCAACTCGGACCAGCCCACTCATGTCCACGGGAACGGCCTCGTTCACCGAACCGTTCACGATGGCAGGTTCCAGCTTATGCTTCAGTTTTTGTTGTCGCTGCATCTCCTCTACCACGAGCTGCTCCCGTTCTTCCGGGGTAATCATCCTATACTGATCCCCGTTGACGAATATACCGAGTGCAGTAGACCCTCCCGCATCCATCAAAGGAAGTGCATCGACTGTGTCACTCCTGGTCCGGGAATCGCGAGACTGCGTCGGGAAGGAGCCATTGACGATCATGGGACCACTTTCGACGGGCGGCGGGCGGGCGGAATCAGTCCGATCTTTCCGCGACTCTGCGACAGCACCAGAGGGGAGAGCCACGTTGCTCGAATAGCTGCGCATATGGCCCCCAAGAGGTGACGGTGAACGGGACACACGCCTCAAAGCGGAAGTAAGAAGCGGCTGGGTGATCTCAGGGGACACACGCCGACGTCTTTGCGCAAGCTCGTTGAATGAAGGTATCGCGGACACACTATACTCTTGAAGTGATCGTGCCGGCAGCTGTTCGTAAGAGTAGCCGACATACTCCTTGGGTGTTCCATGGTCGGGCGGAGCAATCACTTCAGGATAGTTTGGCAGTGTACTGGACTGGGCCTCGGTTCCTGACGCCGAAGTAGACACTTCTTGAGTCGAACGCGCGATTGGATAGCCGGCGAATTGTGCAGGATCGTAGTATTGGGGCATGGGCGGATAGCCTTGTATGATCGCCTGTGGCGGAGGACCTCGCGGAGGCTGCGAGTGCGAGCGGAGGGTGTTCGTCTCGCTTGCATTCGACGCTCGATGTACCTGTCTCCGGAGGCCAGGCACGCTGTTGGTGAGCGACGGCGAGGACGGGTTTGTCCGGGAGCCATCCTGCGCCAGGGCAGCCGATGCTTGGGAAGGGTCGAAGAAAGCGGCTGGGTAGTGGTAGATGAAGCCTGGGGGGAAGGGGTTCGGCTGTAGACCAGCCTCAGGCAGCCGGGGACTCGAGCGGCCATTGATGTAGGGCGACTTTTGCGGCGACCCCGACGTGCTGCTTGGCCCACGATTGTGCTGGGCTTGCGCATGGGCAGCTACGGCTTGGGCATGCATGTGTGCGGCCTGTACCTGGTGTGCCTGCTGGGCGCGCTCTCGGGCCGCAAGCTGCTGCCGCAAGGTGTTGGACTGCATCTCAAGCATCTGGTACTGCTGGTAGAGCTCATGGTGCAACTGCTCGTTGAGGCCACGGGGGGGCTCTCGCCCGAAGTAGTCCTGCTGCATAGGCATGGCGCCGACGGGTGGACTGTGGAGGGAGAAGGGCGGGCGGTTGAAAGCGCCGCTTGACGCTCGTCGGCCGTAGTTGCCACTCCCGCCCTTTTGGTAGTTGCCCCTGCCACCGCGGTGCCCACCACGACCACCCCGGGAAGGCACGCTCGACGTCAAGGTCGGTTTGGTCGACTGCGGCTTCTTGAAGAGCGGCGTGGCAGATTTCTCTTCGGGAGGGAACTCGAATTGCTCGCACGCCTTTTCAAGCTGCTGACCGTCTGCAAGCAAGTCAAAGGCCCGGCGTAGTTCTAGGTGGATGCCGCGCCAAGCAAACTCGTCAGCCGAGTTGCCCAGGTTGCGCTCCGTGTTGAATGGCTCTTCCACACAGAGACGGTTCCGTGCTTCCTTCTGAAGGCCTGCCAGATGCCAGTTCTTCTCCTCTCGCTTCAGCAGGCATCCCTGGCGCACCGAGATCACGTGGCTTTCATAGTCTACCTCGTGACCGTATCGTCGGAAGAAGTGGAACAGGAGCTGGCCTAGTGATTCCTGGTTGTTCTCTCCGAACCCTACGAGCTTACTCAGGTCATCAGCAAAGTCGGACTTCGCTTTTCCAGTGCTAGGGTCGACCGCCTTATGGGGAAGCTTGTGAAGCGACGGTATTATTGGCGGATCCCGGGTCTGGAGGAAATTCAAGATCATGCATATCCAAGTGTACGAGCTGATGGTGCCACCAAGCGCTGCAACTGTCAGAGAGTGTACCCGGGGATTTTTTTTTTGGAAAGACGTACCAGCATCGTTCAAGATGCGCTGCTTTGTCCAATACTTGACGATCATAGCCAACTGCCGGACGCGTTCGTCAATCTGAACATACGTCTTGATCATGCGCGTGTTCTCCAACGCAAGTGTGTTGTTCACGTTCATGTCGCAATGCAAGTTAAGGGCCGGATCCCACACTTTCACTATGCGGACCTTGGCCTGCGGAATGCACACCACTTTCTCCATGCCATCTACGCTGGTCAGCACATGATTCGGTACGAGTGAGAGCCAACGTACGCTTCGCAAGAGCTGCAGCAAGCCCGTGCATCTCCTCCAGCTTAACCATGGGTGTTTGTATGCAAATGTCCACTGTCAAATCCGTCAGCCGTTGCCAGTGCCATGGACCTGGCACACAGTCTTACCGTCGCTCTCGCTTGTGTACAGCATGTTCCCCGACGAGCCAAATACGTGCACTTTGAACTCATTTCCCGGGAACTCCTTTTCGAGAATGTTCTGCAGCTTCTTCACAAACTGGTCTCTTCGCTGCGTGTTCTCCTTTGTGGGCTGTAACCGATCATACATGGCGCGCATGTCGCCCGTCAGTTTCTTCTCCTCCTCGGGGTCTAGCGTCTTCTTCGGCTCCTCCTTTGCCTTCTCCAGCAGGTCGGACGAGTGATACGGAATGCGTCGCCGTCCAAATGCAGCGTTCGTTTCGTACTCGCATCTAAACGCGCGGTTACCGGGTCGTCGCGGAGGCATGGTACTGTTTGTCTCGGAGACGGTGGAGCGCGGAGAGTGGCTGCCCAGGCCGCCATTGGGCGAGGGGGACCGCGACCGCGACTCATACTTCCGTGCAACCTGGACCGGCGTAGAGGGCACCGAGTTCGAGTGGTGCGAGACAATGGATGGTCGTTGGGTCTTGAGCGGGAACGGGTGGCCCATCTCCTCCCGCTTGCTCCCTATTGTATTCGACGTCATCGGCGTGCGGTTGGGCACAACTGAGTGTTCGGCGCCGCTATTCCCATCGAGCTCTGAACGCGCCGGCGCGGGTTTTGTATGCTGTTTCTTAGCCACCGGGGGAGCGCGGTCCCGCTGTGCAGTCGGGGTCTCGTAATGCGGCGACACGATTACGGCGAGGAGCGGTTCGAGCGGAGCGCTACAGCGAAGTTCGTCGATGCGAGACAGCTTCAACGAGGGGAGAGGCAGATAGGCACCGAGTTCCTGCGGATGGGCGGACCGCAGCGCTGAGCGTGGGGGGTATTTACTTGCGGCCGGTTCCTTCTGTGGCAGAATGCCGACAGACTGCCTTGCGTGTGCGGCAAAGGGCCCCGGCTGACGCGCGTTTGGAAGAATGACGGTAGGGTTCCTTTCGAAAAGATACGGTGCGAGGGACGGGCTGTTGTAGGCGCTCATATAATGCTGGGGGCTCAAAGGATGGGCAACGGGCGGCGCAGAGGTGCTCGAGTGGACGGGGAGGGGCGGCGAGCAACTGCGTGAGGCGTTGAGCGGGCGGGCTAGTGGCGAGTATCGACTTCAGTGAGGGTGAGGGTGAGCGACCAGTCTACTCCTACCGTGACACGCAGTGAAAGCGCGCCGGGTGACTTGGTGTGTCGTGAGGACCTTCCAAATGAAGACCCCTGCTGCGGTGAAAGGGCGGCGGTGGTTCGAGGAAGGGTAATGGCACACTAGAGCGTAAACAATGACGGCGGGGGCGCGATGAGAGGGTTGCTGCGGAGCGGGAGAGAATGAAGGCACAGCAGCAGGTGAGAGACACTTCAGACGTTCGAGGACAGTGGAGGGATGTCCCAATCTCGCGGAGTTACTGTTGCGTAGACGGCCGTGCACCCGTTCGCTAGACCTTAATTGATGAAATGCGACTCTCACCGACCGACCAATCTCTTCGCACGCCCAGTTCAGGTCAACTAGCCGGGATGGACAAACCCGCTGATGCTTCTCTGCCGGCTCACCTGGTTTATCAACGTTTCTGCGGTGCGCTTAGCGGTTGCCTAGGGCGGAATATTTTGCGGCGTCTTATTTGCTGCGAGTGTTTCTTTCTCTGCTACAATACGTGCCTTATTCCACCCAGGGCCGCAACGCGGGCTTCAGGCCTCAAAGAACATCAAGAACATGCACGCGCACCAGACTGCACCAGACAAGGAAGCAGCACGCGCCGCTACGCCTCGCCTTTCCAGAATGTGGCAGGCTGAAGGCCGTCCAAGGCTCATCAATACAAGCTGACCAGACACCCGCGAGGCTTTGGAGTCGCACACAAGCGCTCCAGCCCGGCCAGGAACCGTCCCCGGTCCCTATCGAGCAATTGCTGATTGCATTGCGGTGCGGTAGTCAGAGGTGCTGACACGCCCGTCCTGGGTGAGCATCTGCACTAGGAGCTGAGTGAGCACGTGTGGTGTTGACGATCTATCAATCACGTCGCAAAATGGCTCCAGGAGTACCCGTTGTTAAGTAAAGGAGTCGTTTCGAATGCTGAGTCGGGGCCAGCGTTCAGCCAGACGTGCACAGTCGACTGAGTCGACACCCTTCGTATCCCTGGGAACGGTATGATGGATGAGTCGTACCGCACTGTCTCCTACCATCCCACATACTGCCGGTGCCTCGCCCGCAGACAACTCACCGCTGCGGCGATGCCGCCTGCTAAAATTGGTCCCACCATCACATGGAGAAAACAGCACTCTCGCCAATCACGCAGGCGGAGAGTAGCATCGGCAATAATAATGTAATATTGCCAGCAATCTGCGGTGCGGAGTTGAGTTGGTCTCTCCGACGTTTCAAGACGCTGTTTCGCGGCTACGGCCGGCCGGAGATGCTCGAGACGCAGGTACGGTTGGCCACTCCTGCCTCGCGCGCAATGGCTATGTCATCCCCCACTGCCGAGGGATGGAGGGCCTCCCTCCGCATCTATCCACGGAATGCCATGCTAAACGTACGCCCTCTGACCATTGCCCTCCATCGGGTCGGACACACAAAACCACATCTCGGCCGCCGTAGCATCGCCACAATGGCCCAACGACGCATCAGTAGGTGCTTCATCACCACTTCCGTGCGAGGTCTCGCGCTCACACCTGGCTAGCAAACCCCGCGCTCTTGTATGGTACCCGCAATGGAAGATGAGGACTATTAGCTGAATGGAGCCAAGTGTCTGTGATCTGCAGGAGAAGTTTAGACCTGCAATCCATGGCTTTCCCAAGGTCATTGCGACGACGCAGAAGCTACTAAGAGCCAGTATGCCATGTCCCCGGATGAAAGGCCCAGGCACCGTTTCGAAAGTCTCGGCGTCATTGTCGCACATGCCTCACTCTCAAACAGTAGCTAACCTGCTCCCGCAGGCCAAATCCTCAACATCCCCGTCTTTGCCACCACCCAGAACAAAGCCCGCCTGGGAGAAACATGTCCAGAGCTTGGACTTGACTCGCCAGGCGGCATACAGACTGTCGTGCACGCGGATAAGACGTTGTTCTCTATGCTGTACGTCAATAATTATCCACCCTCATGCCATGCCTCACACGCGTTCCAACCCCACCATGCCCAAGTGCCAGGCATGACTTCGGCTTCAGCACCACCAAACCATTCGACCCACTGATAGATGCCCATATATAGAACGCCAGAGGTGCGCGCCGGTATCGCCTCGCTCAACGCACGCCTTTCCTGCGTCATCGTCGGCATCGAATCACATATCTGTGTCACACAGACCGCGCTCGACCTCATCAGCGAAGGCCACAAAGTGTACGTCATTGCCGACGGCGTGTCGAGCTGCAACAAGGAGGAAGTGCCGATTGCGTTGGCGCGGTTGAGACAGGAAGGTGCAGTCGTGACGAGCAGTGAAAGCTTTCTGTATGAGTGCATGGGCGATGCGGCCTTGCCTGAGTTTAAGAATATCATCAATGTGGTCAAAGATGCTAATCAAACAACAAAGGAGGTATTGCAGACACTCTGCAAGATGTAGGGGGCGACGTGTGGAGGGGAGAGTGATGTGGGTGGGGCGGAATAGACAAGTGCGTCATCATGTAAGAAACGTGTACGTACATGGGCGAAAACAGCCCTTAGAATAGTGTTCGGATCAGAGGAATTTTAGCTCTATGCCTCTGTCACAAAATCTGCACCATCACCGACCTCTAGCATCTCAACCTTCACCCTCTTCACCCACTCTTCACCCCTGTCTTCAACAACATCCATTCTCCCCTTGTACAACTCATCCAAAAACGCCGGCACAAACGTCCCCGGACCCTTCACATCCTCCCTCTTCGCCGCGTCCTCGGCCGCAATCTCATAGTGACACAGTCCCGCCAGCGCCGCCTCGAACTTTCCCTCCCTATTCGCAGCTAGGTAGGCGGATAATGTGGTTCCGACTGTACATCCACTGCCTGTGATCATCCCAAGGAAAGCATGTCCATTTGATATCGCGAGCGTGGTGTGTCCGTTGGAGAGAATGTCAGTGGCACCGGTGAGAAGAACAACGGTACGTTCGCGGAGGGCGATATGCTGGACTAAGGATGCTTTTTGGGAGGGTGTGAGGGATGAGGTGCCCGAGTCTACGCCGCGTTGTTGGCGAGCCTCGAGATTGATTCTCAATCCCGAAGCCCTTGCTACAGCGAGAATCTCACTCTCGTTCCCTTTGATCAAGTCAAAGTAACCACTCTCCATGAGGAACTGCAATGCGTCTTTCCTAGCCGACGTTGCACCGGCGCCCACGGGGTCGAGTATGACGGGGCTGCCAACAGCATTGTACGCTTGGATGGCTTGCCGGTGGTTTTTGAGTGCGTCGGGGGTCGCAGTGCCCATGTTTATGACGAGGCCACCACCTAGCTTTGCGAGATCGGGCGCTTCGAGGCCGTTGTTGGACATTATAGGGGAGGCGCCAATGCAGAGGGCGACGTTGGCGGCGAAGTTTTGGACGACGAGGTTCGTCATGTTGTGTGAAATAGGGTGTTCTTGGTGCACGGCTTTGAGGGCTGTGAGGAGAGGGGATGTTGATGTGGCGATGGAAGAAGGGGATAAAGCGTGCCGTGCGAAAGGAGGGGGGGTGGTAACGAGAGATTTAAGGTCTGAAGCAGCGGCTCGTGGGTCTGAGGGCGCGATGATGGCAGATACGACAGCGACACCATCGATAGTCTTTGGCTCCCTTTTCGTCGGCGAAGGGGCGTAGAGTTGATGCATGATTCTTTGTGCATTCGATCCATTAACACCGCCTATACACACCGTCTTGGTCCCCCTAGCCTTCTCCCCGCTCTCATCCAAATACCGCAGAATCCTTCTTATGCCATTTACACCAATAATCTCTTTCGTGTTCTTCTTCGTGTTCGTAGCATATAGTGTGCCGATGCCCAGGTAATCTGCTCCAAGCTCGACAGCTATGCGCGCTTCTTCGATGGAAGATACTGTTGCGCCGATGATCTTAGTGAGACCAAGTATCTTGCGCGCCGTAGATATTGGCGTGTCATCTTGGCCTAGGTGCACGCCTTCGCAGTCTATGGCTTGGGCGACGTCGATGCGGTCGTTTATCACGAGGGGGACATTGTGGGCTTTACATTTTGCATGGAGAGCTTTAGCGGTCTTGATGAGAGTGCCCGTGTCGCTTGTTTTATCGCGGTATTGGACTATTGTGACGCCTGTGCAGTCTGTTAGTCGAGGTTTTCGGGGATGGCATAGAAATCCGGGGTGAAGTTATTTCACGTGACTGGTTGAACAGATTATTGGTGTCAAAATGATATACCACAAGGAAATGTGGACGGTAGATCAGAAATCAGACAAGATTATGAAAAAGCAATGACATTGGTAACGGCCAAGTGTGAGTAGAGAATACACACCTCCAAGAATGGCCAGCTCAACTACGTCAACCAGATTCCGCTTCCCCAAAATGGCCTCGGTAGAATCAGTAACAAGATACAGCGAGTAATCGACCTGCATGGCCATCCTTGTAGGTGCAAAGCGGAGTGACGCGAGAGGTAGGAAAAGTACGGGAGCGTCCGGACCGACAGCCTGGTGTGGGATGTCAAATGCAGCAAGTGTTTTGCATGTGTGACGGATGCTGGGCGGCGAAAGCTCGAACGAGGCTCGACTCCAGCTGTCGTTATGCTGCGGAGATGGGCGAAACGTCAGGAGGTGAATCTGTGGTTGGCGGGATAGAATGGCCGTGGATGAATGAATGCCTGGCCTGGCTAGAGTGAAGAGGCTGCTAGTATGTACGCTACCCACCGGCGAGGTGTGGATGAATCGTCTGCAGTGTCACTCTGCGTTCGCCGTCCGGCATGCACGTGAAGATATATCTATCTAGATACTGGCTGGGGACATAAAGCAGATGGTTTGCTGGTCCCACAGAAGCAAACGCCACACACAGACCCCCCCCCCCCAAGGGTTGGCAGTGATTTCAGCACCAGATCGGCCTGCTCCTCAGCGTGAAACTAGGAGGCTAGGTGGTAGACGGGTAGACAATCGGAAAGTCTAGGCAGCGAAAACTCTTTGATGGTCATCCTGGCGCGCCGGAGGCGCACACACCGGAGCGGAATTTCGCACTGCGCTGGCCCTGCCATGGCCATGCACACAATCAAAAATTCAATCTAGCTGCAGCCAGTGCAGTCAGCCCATGCCGTGGTCGAGTCAACGCCGTGGCCGTGAACGTTGGTGATTTGTGGTCTGCGCACGGACGTCTCAGCGACTTCTTAAGGTCCGCCAGCGCCCGCCCGTACTTTCTGGCCTTCCGACTCGAACCCTCTCCCCCACTGCCACCACTCGCACACACGCATTTTCATCAAGGCCCGCCTGCGCACACCGTCTCGGCGCTGGAACCCCTCGCCCGCAGCAACCGTCCCAAACCACCCTCTGCGTCGCAAACTTGCACGCACACCCGTCCGCCCGCCCACCAAACCGCCACCGAGCCCTTTGGCACCTCTCCACCAGCCCCAAACCAGGCCTGCGTCAACCGACAACTGCGGTATATGTATTCGCCCCAAAGGAACGCTTTCCGACTCGATCCTCCTCCCGAGCTGCAATCATTCCGCAGTACACGGAAACCCAGCAGTGTTCACCACTGCACCAACGGCTAGCCCACTCCCCATAGACCACGCCTCCCCCCAAAAAACAACCCCTCTGCCAGACATTGCGCTTGCACCTACTGCATGTCTCTTTCGGCCCTCCTGTGCCCTATAGCTTTCCCTATACCCGTCTGTCCGCTGCACCAGAAGTAAACCGCCCACTCCGCCCCTCACCCCACCGCAATTATGGCTACCGTCAACGTCCGTCGCGATGTCGCCGACCCCTTCTACCGCTACAAGATGGAGCGCATCCAGTCCAAGATCGAGGGCAAGGGAAACGGTATCAAGACCGTCATCGTCAACCTGAGCAGCGTCGCCGGCTCTCTGGCCCGTCCTCCCGCCTGTAAGCCGTGCTTCGCCGCGCCAAGTGCCACTATTGCCTTAGCTGACCCGCTGCAGATGTCATCAAGTACTTCGGCTTCGAGCTGGGTGCCCAGACGAACAACAACCCCAATGACGACCGCTGGATCATCAACGGCGCCCACGATGCGAGCAAGCTGCAGGACTACCTGGACGGCTTCATCTCCAAGTTTGTCTTGTGCAAGAAGTGCAAGAACCCTGAGACGGTTATGGAGTTCAAGAACAACCTCATCCTGCTCGACTGCAAGGCCTGTGGCCAGCGCTCCGATGTCGACCTTCGCCTGAAGCTCTCGGGCTACATCATCAAGAACCAGCCCAAGAAGGGAAAGAAAGACAAGTCTACCAAGAAGGCTGAGCGTCGTGCTCGTAAGCTGGAGGAGAACAATGTCGAAGACACATCCCAGAACGGTGCTAGCCCCGCCGATAGTGCCTCTGACCACGCTGAAGAGAACGGCGATCTCGAGATCGAAGCCGGCAGCGATGATGAGCTCACCCGTCAGATCAACGAGGGTGCCAAGGATATTGGTGCAGAGCCTACCGAGAAGGAAGTCCAATGGGCTACCGACTTCTCTTCCGAAGCTCTCAAGTCCCGTGCCGAGGATCTGCCCGACGATCTCAAGCGCGCCCTGGTCATCGAAGACGAGGATGGCGAGGGCGAGGGCAGTGGCTCTAGTACCTACGACGTCTTTGGCAAGTGGGTCCAAGATGCCGCTGCTGAAAAGGGTGGCATCGAGAAGCTCGAGAACGTCGACATCTACATCAAGGCCAAGGAGCTCGGCATCGAGAGCAAGCACCGCACTCTCACAGTGCTCGCCCAGACGCTCTTCACCGACAAGATTGTCAAGCAGGTTGCTAAGCGCGCCGGTATGCTCAAGAAGATGATGATCTCTGAGCGTCACCAGCGTGCCTTCCTTGGCGGAACTGAGCGCTTCGTCGGCACCGAGAAGCCTGAGCTCATCCCCCAGGTCTCTAACATCTTGGCCCAGTATTACGAGCATGACCTGCTCGACGATGAAGTTGTTACGAGCTGGTGCTCCAAGGCCAGCAAGAAGTATGTCGACATTAAGACGAGCAAGGCTGTTCGCAAGCAGGCTGAGAAGTTTATCGAGGCACTCAACGCGGCTGACAGCGACGAGGACGATTCTGAGTAAATCGGTTTCCCTCCAAACATGTTATTGGTATGGTAGAGACTATCCAATAGTCTAAGCCAGTTTGCCACTAACTGGTCCTGTAATCTACTTCCCTGTTGCTTGCTTATTTGCGTTATCTGTATTCGGGTTCGGACGGCGTGTGGATCACTCTACTTACTGCCTGTGTTGGTGGGTGGTTGCGAAGGAGGACTGGTGGTAGCCAAATTGTTCATGCTGCCTAATCCTCTAGTTTTCGACTCTCTACTCTTATATTAAAATGAAAAAATTGCTCTACACAATCCTTCCATTAGCCCGGGGAACATAATGGGTTTCGACGATTTGGATGAACGTGCATTTATTAGTAGTGATATCAACCGATACATCATGACGTGTCCTTGCTCTCTTAGGCAACCCTTGATGACTACAGTGCAAGTAAATTTTAAATTTCTTGGACCATGTGACAAGTTCTCAAAATCCTTGAGTTGGGTCCTGTGAACGTGTAGCCATAGTCTTGACTGTGTTAGAAATATTGCTGAAATTTGGCCACGGTGTAAACCTGACGTGCAACATTATGATCGAAAGCAGGAGGTGTGCAAATAGGAGCGTTCCCAGCCAATTAACTACTCAATTACATCTTTAATATACACCTCTTTTATAGTGACAGGAGCTTTTGCGGATCCGCCAATCGGCATACGTCGAGAATATAACTTCCGAGGACGTCGACGTCGGCAAGCTCAAATTTCCCCATATCTCACATGTCTCCATATTCGGAAATGCTCTATCCATGACGTCACTATCCTCCATATTAGAATCTAATTCTATTCTACTCGAGAAACTATAGGGACAAGGGGCAGGAAAAGGGGGCATTAGGTCGAGTATATAACACGCCTAGGTTTAGGGTCATCTTACTTTTGATTGCACTGAGATCAACGGTCGTTTCTCACGTACATAATAAAAACTGGACTATTGTGCCACCATATCATTAAGCTATGGGGCATGACTCTAATTAATCTTCCCATCAAGTCCTAGGTGCTTGTACTGAACCAGGCCGAAACCAGTGCTCAACATCAGCGCATTTCACTTCACAGGGCCAACCAACTCAGCGCCATCAAAGTATATCGCATGCCTTATACGTAGATACAAATATAGAAGCAAACAGTCACTGCCAGGCCAAAAAATGCAAGAGCATTGAAGAGTGTCTGAGTCCAGCGACCGCGACCCAGAAAAAGTATATATCTGTAGAGAGAAAACTGCTGTCCATACCGGGACAATCGCAGTCGATATACTACCTAGAACACCATATGCACAAACAAATTGGAGCCTATGGTATCATATCCGTTCCTCCCATGCCTATCCTTAAACCATTCACCGTGTCCAAAGTACCCGAGGCCGCCACGCTTAGACTAGATTTTGGGTATCGCACAAAAAGATGAAACGCCCGGAGAAAACCCTTGGAAAGCAGCGCGTCGCTTCACCGAAACGCTGAAATAGATGAGGGTTGCTATGAAGATGAAGAGCCGGAGTCCTCGGCTGCGGACGAGGAAGCCGCGTGGTTGGGACTGCGCCCCTTGATGGCGTTGTCAACTTCATCGCTAGCCATCTTTTGCCACCTCTCCCGCGTGCTCTGATTCGCCAAGGCGTCAGGACCTGCATCGCCTACCCTTTCGTAAAGTAGACGCGAGACTTCCCGATTGACTTCAGTGTATGCATCTTTGTTGATTTCTTTCTTGGCGTAGAGGGGCTTAAGCACGGCAGTGACCATGCGTTGAAGCTCTGCTTTAGTAGAGTACGATAGCACAGAGGAACGTGTAGGCGAGGAGTCTTTGGAGCGAGATGGGCTACTCAATCCAGGTGAACGTGGTCGGAACACCAACCTTCTACGACCTGTCCGGGAGTCGTCGTCCGCGGGCGAGTACGGTGAATAAGTGGGTGAGTTTTGGTCTTCATGCGTTGGAGAATCTGTCCGGGTGATGTTCAATGGGGGTGGCGTAGTCATGGCGGCTCGTGGAGTCATATACACTGGCGATAATCCTGGTGAAGAGTTTAATGGGGAGCATGCCCGCTCAATGATGACGCGTCTGGGCTGGGGAGCAGCAATCTCGCGATCCTGTTCAGCAAAGCGATCCACAGCCACCTCCTGAAGAATTGACTGTAGAAACCCTGGAGCCGTAGATAAGTCACCGACTGTGCCGTTTGGGGGAGATGAGTTGCTGGTGATCGTATTGCGACGAGCTGCCGATGCAGATGATTCTCCGGTATCGAGGTTGAGGCGGGTGCGGGGACGCTTTAGCTTGCGTTCTTGCTGTGGCTCTTCCAGTTCATGGTCGGCAGGTGATGAATCTATCGATTTCCGCTTGCGTCGGCGATTGCTACCACCAGCCGTATCGCTCGGTGGCGGGTGGCCTTCTGACTCGGCAACTTGCTCGCGGGCTTTTTCAAATGCGTTCCAGGCTCTTAGCTCTTCTTGTGATTCTGGGTCAGGCGACTTTGAAGGCTCCCGATGATGAAGAAGCTTATTGACGGTGCGAGGCCGAACACCGCTATGTAGACGACTCGTGTGTATTGTGTCGGCGGCGGCGCGGAAGCGGGTGCCGGCACCCATTTGACGGGCAAGTTCGAAACGAGCATTCCATTCTGCTTCTTCTCGTCGGGCAATCTCAGACCTCGTTTCGGACTGCTCATCGTCTTCGAATGGAAACTCGATATCAAAGTGAAGACGATTCCAGACACTCTGCCAGACTCCAACCCACTCGTCGGGCGCTCGTTGGCGAACAGGAAGTCGGCATCGTCCATTCACATAAGCGGCAGGACCTCGAGGGCACGTTCGTCGCGTGGCTGCTTGGAGTAAGGCGGGATTCTCCATGCACCCCTGGCAGTACCAGGCGCCGCGCGCCGGCATGTAGTCCAGACCAGCACAGAACACATGGCAGAGTTGTTCACAGCTGTGGCAGTACATCAACTGAGAAGAGTCACCGAAGTCATCGCAGACCATGCAGGCGTCGAAACTCCCATCGTCGTCGAGCAGATCGTGATCGACGTCTTCCTCCTCCACAATCATGGAGGGATCGATGTCCGCGACCTGTTGTTTGTCTTGGACGGCGTATGAGGAAATTATGGGGCCTATAGATAGTCAGTGTTTGTCACATGTGGAGATGCAACAGTGCCAGCTCGAAAGAGAGGTGTACCTTCAGGCATCCTTGATCACCGGATGACTACTGGTTTCCTCCCTGGTAGATGGTCCAGGCGCGGTAGAGGGCGGGTACGGCGGGTCCTCGACGAAGTGTTACATACCTCCGGGCCGGGCAAGGAGCTCAACCATGTTGAAGTTGGCGCGGCATATCGGGCAGCTGTTCGCGCGTTCAACCCAAGGCTTCAGGCATTCGTTGTGTAGGTCGTGGCCACAAGGCAGCAGGTGCGCGACTGTCTCATCGTCTTTGGGCGCATGTTCCGTGTGCGGCGCGGCAACTTTGTCGATCTTGTGTATGTGACGTTCGCTATCAGCCCCATCATCAGTCGCAAGCGAGGCGGCGTCGGCGGCGATAGAGGGTCCTTCGTCTTGGGGGACGAGGTCGCCGAGGCAGACTATACAAGTCTCGGCCATTGTAATGTGGATTTGGAAGGGAGGATCGAAAAGAGACGGCGCGGGCGATCATAAGTCAAAGATGCGAAGTGAAAGAGACGGTCGAAGTGGAGGGGTTCACTTGCCTTTAAAGACCATGCCAAGGCGCGCTAGGATGACCGGGGTTAGCGCTTAACCACTGCCACCAGATCACTCCCAGGACCCAGGCGCTGAGCAGCCTGGAGATGAAGCTCGTCGGGAAAAGCCGTGGTCTGCGTGGATCCGGCCTCGGGGAAGGGAGAATGGCGGGGTCTGAGGCGACAAAGATAACAGAACGACGGTTATCGTAAGATGTACCAGAAAGTCCAGAATCGTCGTTGGCATGTCCGACAGTTTCGTATGTTCCCGGGCACGCTTACCTATCCACGTGTCACCTAATCTGCTTTGAAGCAGTCCATATGACTTTGCAGGTCACCAACTCGTTGAGGAATGCAAACAATGTTTCATATTACTTGCCCCGCCGGGTTCCGCGCCCCCTAGCTTGCTGATGATGCGTAGAGTAGCACCCACCTGTACCTGCCAACTCCGCGTCGTCTGCGTTATGCTCTTTAGGCGGGCGGCGCGCCGTCGTTTTCTCCGTTGACGCTGCCATAACATCCGGACCCATTACCCTACGTGACATGATGTCTACGGTCTATTGCAAGAGACAGACGGTATTCCTCATCGCAATGGCGTTCAGTGGCTTATATGGTCTTAAGTGGCGGACAGGTCAACACCATTTGAGTAGCTCGTGTAGCCTGGTGTACTCAAATCCCACTCGTCCAATACCTTGTGATATCACTTTCTTTCCGAGCGCTATTGAGCGAGGGAGGACGAGGCCACTTCGTTTCGAGACCGGGCCTTGCCAGAGGCACAAGTATTTCATTATTGCTATCCAGGGGTCTCCAAAGCGATCTCAAGCTCAGAGATCGAATGAAGACGCGTTTGAACGCTTGCTGGTTTCTTAATCGTTGGGGCTCCGTCACGCGGCTGTGAAAGCGCTGGACGTGACTTGCCGCTCGAAGTGCTCGTATAGCGCGTACTAGAGTCTTGTTCTTGTGCGGAAGCGCACAGAAGAGGCGTCTGAAGGCGGACCTGGTAGTCTACTAGAGGTGCTTGCAAAACGTCAGCAAAAATGTGCGGGAGCACCTTGGTGGGGCTGACCAGTCATCACCGACCCCCGCCTGGCCTCCCATGCATCTTGTCAAACGGTATTTGACCAGCTAGGCTGGAATTTACAGGCTAGAGGGTCAGAATTTTACGGCGTGGACGAGTCGGCGAGTGGTACATAGAGGGGTGAATCACAGAAGACAGCGGTGAGTGCTGCTGAGTTGCTAACGGCCTCGTTCGTTGTGCCGAAACTTACTCAGCAGGGCTATCCATTCTTGTACTAGCGCGCTCGCGACACCACCAAACTCAGTACGTTGCTGTCAGCGCATGCGCAAACTTCTGTTATCTAACTAGAACTCTGAGATACCTTCGAAGGCCGGGAGGTGTGTAAATTTGGTTGTGACGTTCCTCCATATTTTGTCTATGCTCGGTGCATTTTATTTCTGCCCATAGATACCGGGCTGCGCAAGGCGAACATTTTAGCCTCGGCACCTCCAAATGACGAAGCTGCCCTGTGCGGACGGGGAAGAACGATAGGAATATAGATTATAGATCTCGACTGCTCGACCTCACTTTACCTTACTCTCCATAGACTTCCCCCATGGCGCAAGATAGACAATATGAGCTCGTCCTGTTCGGAGCGACGGGCTACACTGGAAAACTCACAGCTGAGTGGGTGACAACGCGTCTGCCGACAGACCTCAAGTGGGCAGTAGCAGGTCGCAATGCGAAGAAGCTGCAGGCTGTAGTCGATGAACTCAAGCAGCTTAATCCTGACCGAAAGCTACCAGGTAATGATGGCCCAGACTTCATTGGTTGCCTCAATTCGGAGAGGCGCAATTCTGTCTTCTTTTCCTGCACAACAACCAAAGCTGACCTGTCCAGATATCGAAACATGCGAGCTCAAGAAAGACCAACTCGTCGAACTCGCCAACAAGACCAAGTTGATGATTGCCACCGTTGGACCGTTCATGCATTACGGCGAGCACGCTCTAGCTGCTTGCGCAGAAACAGGCACACACTATCTCGACTGCACTGGCGAGGTTCCTTGGATCTACGACATGATCGCAAAATACCATGACACAGCCAGGAAGAACGGCGCAATCATAATCCCAGAATGCGGTCTCGACAGCGTCCCGGCAGATCTCACGGCGTTCGCTGTCACCAACCATATTCGCAAGACGCTTAACGCGCCCACAGCAAATGTAGTCTTTTCAATGCAGGATATGAAGACTGGTATCAGTGGCGGGACGTCACTGACTATTCTGGAGTTGTTCGGCAACTACACGTTGAAGCATTTGGCGAAGTCTATGCACCCATTCTCACTTTCGCCCACTCGTCCTACGTCTATCCCCGATCCTCTAAAAGGAAGCCTGTTTTACCGCCTCTTTGGTCTCCTCAGCATCCCAGAATTAGGCGGCACCCAGACAACGCATTTAATGGCCGCAGTTGATGAGTGCATCACGCACCGCTCGTGGGGCCTCTATGACCAGAGCGCGAAAGAGCGATCCCAGCCTAGCCTCGCATATGGCGAAAAGTTCCGGTTCAACGAATACATGCGCGCAAAAACATTCCTTGCCGGCCTCATGATCAAAATCGGTCTGGGAACGTTTAGCCTTCTGCTCGTCCTGCCACCCACTCGCTGGATCCTCTCTCCTCTAATACGACGTTTCGTTATTCCAGCACCGGGAGAAGGGCCGTCAAAAGAGTCTATGAAGAACGACTTCGTATCCTATAAGGCGCTTGGTGTCGCGGATACCCCGAACAAGGAAAAGGTCATCGCAAAGCTGGATTGCGCTCATGGCGGGTATGAAGCTACTGGTTTGACATTGTCTGCTGCTGCGAACTTGATTCTAAGGGGTAGGTTGGCGGAGACCGAGGCTGGGAAGCTTGGAGGGGGCATATTAACTCCAGCTACATTGGGAGAGCAGTATCTCGAGCAGCTCGGTGAATTTGGGATGAAGATTGAAGTTGGTGTTTAGCATTCGTGCCTTTCAGGCGTATAGCTAGAAGGACTGTTCACAACTATAGGTACAACACACAAACAACACACTCTGCATACATCTGACCTACCTTTTAAAAACGCGCCTTGAGCTGTCAACTGCTTCCCAGATCCAGGTTGGCGGGACGCACATGCTCCATCCACTCGTACAAAAGAAATCCTTCCCTCCAAACTAGCCCTCGTAGCCATTAGATTTCTACGATATCTCACAATCGAATCACCGCGTCCACAATCAGCCCTCAAGCACACCGAAAAGCAAAAAGCAAAGCTCGGGACTCGCCTATGTATCCTCGAAGTTCACCCGGCGCACGCGTCCAGCCCTGGGGAGCACGGAACCACCGCTCACGACCGCTCACGCCATACCTGTCACAGTAAGCTTCGGCTGCTAAGTGGAGATCGATGGGCTCGAATCTGCACGCCAAGCCGCAACTTTTCTGACCTTCTTACCTCGGCCAGCCATTGATAAAGGCGCGCGACGCCCCGATGGGATGCTATTCTTTCTTCGCCCGATTACCTATGTTCTTGGATAGGTAAAGGAAAGTAATTCCGTGAGCGACTTTTGGAGTTTTGCGCTCGCGTCTGTTAGCGAAAAACCTCCATCTGATTATATCTTCTTCCCCACTTCGAGCCAAAGCCGCCTACCGACTCGTAACCGTTCTATTACCTCTTTCCTCTATCAATTGGGAGAGGGATAGAATAGCCATGGCGCCCGCCAACTTCACGGAAGAATTTACGCCTAAAGGTGATAGCGAACATATTGGCCCAATGGGCAACACGACGACGGTGCAGCCGAAAGGCGCAGATGCAGTGGTATCTCGCGGCAGCTCTGAGAACGGGCACGGAGTACCGCAGTTTGTGGACGAGGCGAATCCAGTGCTTGAAGCGCAAGCGTCGAGCAAGGGGCGGTGGTTTGCATATGTCAAGACGAAGCAGTTTTGGATTGCTATGCTTCTGGGACAATGTGAGATTCAACTTGCCCGCATAGGATGGATTGGAAAGGAAAAAACGATTGCTGATAGCTACATGTAGTGCTCGCAATCTGTATCACTTCGACCAACACCCTCAGTTCCCTCCTCGCCGCCGAAGGAACGAGCATCCCCGCCTTTCAGACCTTCTTCAACTACGTGCTCCTTAATCTCATCTACACGACCTACACGCTCTACAAATACGGTTTCAAGAAATGGGGAAAGCTTATCTTAAAAGATGGATGGCGCTTCTTCATCTTAGCTTTCTTCGACGTGGAAGGGAACTACTTTGTCGTGCTTGCCTATCGCTACGTACGTTCCAGCTCTCTTCTCCCCAAAAAAACCTCCCATAACCGATACATGCGCTGACGTAGAGGAATATAGACGACCATCCTGTCCGCCCAACTCATAAACTTCTGGGCCATTGTAATCGTCGTCATAATATCCTTTCTCTTCATGCGCGTCCGCTACCACTGGCTCCAAATCATCGGCATCTTCCTCTGCATCGGCGGCATGGGCATCCTCTTCGGCTCTGATCATATGACCGGCTATAACGCCTTCCCCGCCGCCAACCAAGTCAAAGGCGATTTGTTCGCTTTGCTCGGCGCAACATTCTACGGCCTTGCTAATGTCTTCGAGGAATACCTCGTTAGCGAACGTCCGCTATACGAAGTCGTGGGCCAGCTCGCGTTCTGGGGAATGTTCATTAACGGAGCGCAAGCGGGTATCTTCGATCGCCCAAGTTTCCGTACCGCAGTCTGGAATAGCAGAGTCGGTGGGTACCTGACGGGCTACACGTTCATCCTTTCCCTGTTCTACTCGCTCGCGCCCATCCTCTTCAGACTCACGTCTGCGGCCTTCTTCAATATCTCACTCCTGACTGGCAACTTCTGGGGCGTGGCTATTGGCATCAAGGTGTTCCATCTGCAGATCCACTGGATGTACCCCATTGCTTTCGTCCTTATTCTAGTCGGACAAGTCATTTATTTCTTGAGACAGGGCAATTTGGCAGAGCAGTTGAAACCGTGGTTGGGTGAAGAGCAGGAGCGTGGTGTAAGTGGGATTGGGACGGCGAAGCGCAGGGTGGAGAATCCTGAGGCTCTGGTTTGAGTGAGATGAAAAGTTTACACATGCTTTTTATTTGAGTAAGCTTTTGGGAAATTTGGTTTCAGCGCCTATAGCGTGTTCTGGGTATGGGTGAGAGCTTTCTGGAAATGAGTTCATGTTTGATTCAGACTTGCTTTATATTGCTTAGGGAGCAAAAGTCTGAAACTTATCACGAGTACCAACGCCCGTTCTAGTGTAAACAATGTTCAACTGTCCTAGAGCTATCTATTCTACGCAATCTGCCGTTGCATCCACACTTAGCTCGATGGCATAACCTGCTCAGCATTCCACCTCCCGTACACACAAAACCCTTACCCAAATATCTGTGCGACCCATATCCTTGGCATGAGACTCTTAGTCCGGAGTATTGGCTGCCATAGTTGACGGAGACCAGTCGGACAGCGTTGACGGCGACCAGTCAGACAGCGTTGACGGAGACGAGTCGGACAGCCCATATGTCGAATTCTCGTCGTCGACCTCTGTGAACGCAGTCATCTCGCCAGGGCCTGTCATGGTTGCACCAGACCTTCACCGCAAAGCACCTCATCAGCAAACAGCCAACAACATTTCTCTTATGTCTCCAATCCAATCCATGGTGCAAATGTTGACTTCATCAACTCACGACTCTCCATTTTCAACCCCAGCCGCCTCCGAATTCGGTGCACCATCATGAGCCTTGGGCACCTGTTTCGCCAGTTTCTCGATCAATCCCGCGACCTCGAGTGCTTTCGCGTTGTCGACTTCTTCATCCGCGGGATCGGCGAGCGTGTCCAGGCTGCCGAAAAGCCAGAGTTCTTGGAGATCGCGTATGAGAATTGCTGTATTTTGCGCGGTGGTGACCTGTGCCAACTTAGCCCTCATCCATCTCGTTCAATACGCGCACATGTCGAGGTAAGGTGCAGTGGGTCGTTGGAAGGAGCTGTGTTGCTGAACGGGGTAGTTTAGACGTGGTTGTGATATGGTAGACATACAATTGCCATAGCATCTTCCTTAATCAACAGCTCTTTCTGCGCTGTGCGGCTGTAATCGCTGTCTTCGTCTTCCTTCGCATGTTGGAGTACAGATTGGTATTTCTGAATGAAGGAGGCTACGATTTCTTGGACGCGCTCTGTTTGGACTCTTTAGCTGGTCATTCGTACATGCGCCATTCAGTAAAAAGAACTTACTGCGTAGAGCTGCGGCGTTGCGCTGTTTGGGATCCATGATTGAAGTTTAAGGTGGTGTGGAGCTGCGGCTCGGAGAATGAGGAACGCAGCTCTTATCGATAAGACGCTTAGAGGCCCATGCGTTGGTGAAACGTTCACACGGTGAACCGTCAATACTCGCAAAATCCGGTGGAGAAGCATACAAAAGCCACCAGTACACGCACCACTTCTCAACCTACGGTTGGATATGAAGGTATTATTGCTTCACCAAAAGAATCCGCTCCTCTTGGCAGCAAAATGTTTCGCCCCCGCAGGAAACATTATTACCACAACACCCTCTACTTCCTGCATCTAAGTCAAGACATAACAGACCTGGAGCAGGTATTCACAGATGATCAGCAGATCATCTTGATGGAACCTTCACTCGTAGTATTTACCTCTCAATGCCAAGCCAAATCCCATAAAAGAATTGCCCGGACCGGAGCATTTGTCCATCGGAACGCAGCACAGACCATACAGATCTCTCACATGCATTACCGATCCCCTCCGGTTCTTCCGACCCTCGTGCCTCCATATATTCACGCACTCGGCCAAAGTACAGGAAGCCATGCTATCCTCGCCTTCATTACCGACACTAACATTAGCGCTACGCCGGAAGGCACGCCGTCTTTCCACTACATCATTTGCCCTCGCGCTATCTGAGGGTCTGGTTCTGGGTCCGGAAGCGATGTTTCAGTGATGTGGCTGCGCTACTGAGTACGGCTGGCTGCGATAATGGAAGGCGTCCCGGTGCCGTTATTTGGAGGCTTACCCCAGTTCACCTGAATACACATCAGTTCGATATTTGCTGCAGGGTCTCGATAGCCAGCCAAACTTTGAACAAGACGCTGAGATGATGAAGTTAGATGTGGCGATTTGAGCATCGAGTGCCCGAAAAGGAGGGTGTTGAGCACGCTGCATGGATCGTGGACCTAGAGTGATCGACTAAGATGTCTTTCAGTCGGGTCTGGGGTACATGAATACATTTACATGGTGTGCGATAAAGAATAATGGTACACTGAACTACCATAATGCTCCAGTAGGTGCGTAAAACTATGTCGATCCCTGGAGTGGCGAGAGGGGATATGTAGGTAAGCAGAGATCATCGAAGAGGGGTATCTGAAGTCATTGTGAAAGGTACCGTGGTATTTATTTTAAGTTGTGGTATTGATTACGTAGCGCTGATCAATGTAGATCTTAGATCTCGAGACCCTGAAAGTCTCCCGGCGTGTCTGGCAAAAATACAATGCCTGGATCTTATCATGATACGCTGAACGCCTATTCGCTGAGTTGTGCATCAAAAGACAAGGGATAGTAGATCCGCAAAACTTATGCCCAATGCTGGTAATAGCTATACAAGTTGCGGAAGTAAAAAAGATATCGCTAAAAGCAAAATCTTATCGTTCATCCCAACACCGTCATAGAGCCAATTCAAAGACGCATCGATCCAGAAGAAGATTCCCGCGAGTGACTAGTCACCATGACTGGCGGCTCAGTCTCCGTGAGAAAGTCCTCATATCGCCAAGTCGGCAGAGTATTTCTTGCCTTCTTGACATTATCGTCTTCATCTGATTGGTATGGACTAGAAATCTCGGTGGCTGTCAGAGCAGGTCGGGATTTCTCGCTGACAAACTTCGGCATCGGAAGGCTGGGAAGCTTTGAAGCAATGCTGTTGCGACTAATGCTGCTGATTCGTCTGTAGCTGGAAGAAGAACGCGGTGTTTCTACGTCACAATTAGTCGTTTTAGGAAACCTGTAAGACTGAATACTTACGATTTGATGCCGTGGTGTAGCCGGAATCGCGGGAGCTGCTGGAGAAGTACTCTTCCGGCTCTTTATCTTGTCAGTTTACATCCCCGAATCACGTTGGATATACGCAACGTACCCTCTTCCATAGTCATGGTTGACAAAAGACTCTTTTTCATATTCGCTATTGACGACTTTCGACTGGCTGTGGGGTATTTCCTGGGCCTCATAGTCACAGGCGGTGGCGGTACATCTCTAGGATATGAAAAGGCGTGGAAGTATTCATGTGGCTCCTCCTTTGGGTAAGATGAATAATCATCATGGCTCCTTCGTGGCTGTCGGCCGCATCCCGTGGGCTCGACGTATGCCTGAGATTGCAGTGTCTCCCTGAAAGGAATTTCGTTCATGTACCCGTCGCTTCTCACTCGATGAAGTGGGACACTGATATTTCCTCTAGCGGATGCATCTATAGAAGGTCGCTGCGGGTATTTTTTCTCCCTCATAAGCATCTCGCTCTTTCTCTTCCTCACGACAGCAATCTTCTCCCTTGTTTCCTCATGCGTAAACGTGGTAGGGGTCGCGGCGAGCGCATCTTGAGCAGCATGCGTAGGAATATGTCGGTATGGAGATTGTGGTGGCTCTACTTCTGCTTGAGCGGCGACAGCTTTCTTATGCTCTTCTGCCGCTTTCTTTGCTTTCCTGAACCTGGAGAAAATGGACATGTTGTGCGGTAATTCGAAGTCTTGGAGCGTCAAGTTTTCGACAAAGAGGATGATAAGACTCTGCTTATACCCCACGGTCGCTGCGGCTAAACAAGTCTTAGTTGTGCCGAGTGTTAAACGCAATAGTCCACTTGATGTCAATGGCGTCGTAGCGTAGCGTTGCTCTAGCGGAACAAACTATGGCGGTTCTCGGTATTGAGCCGATTATCCAAACAGTGTATTCGACATCTTGTCCCGAAGAACGAACACTCTGCGACTTACTATGGCAATTACGGGAGTCTGTGATCCTATGTGCTTTCGATATCCACGCAGGGCCACCAGGGCCCAGGCGCGGCGGCAATGCGACTAGGATGCCTTGTGTATGTTTGAGTAAATTACATATTGTTTAGCACTGCATACCTATCGTATCTTGGGGCGGGCAACAAGATCCCTACCGAATAATCGATACTATATGTAGCTGCATATCGTAGCTGACGCTACTGCAGCCACAGAAAACATCCGCGAGCTTGTATTCTTGGTTCCACTGTGGCGGTTAAACCTAAAAAGGTAGTGGACCGATTTTTGAAGGAGTGTACCACATGGAAATAATAAAGACTTTCCAATGTCTCTCCAGAGTGCGTTATTGGAAGCAGTAGAGTATCAGAATTGATGTCTTCCACGTGTGTTGTATTGACGGCGACAGGACCATGGATTTGGAACGACGATATGTCTGATTACCACCATCTATCACTGTATTGGGCTGCAGCTTTCTACATGCGACCCAATCGAGAACAAATCCAAGGGTGGTCCAAGATACAGGATTCATGGGTTGCGGTCCACATACCCTATTCGACGGCAGACTGGGAAGCCAGTGTGATCGTCTGGACAATGCCTGGGCTTTGCTCGGAGAACGACAGTGTTGTCGACGAAAGGCGTAAGGATTCGGGCCAGAGTACTCACGTGGCATCCACTGTATGGAGCACGAGATGCAGATCGGCTCGCTGACTACACCCGTTGTTGCGGCTCTTTCGGTGGCGGTTCTGGAAGATCGGACAAAGTCTAGCCACCGTGGCCTGCATCATTTGCGCGCCTCTTCGCAAGTGGAGCCCTCATGGTCTGACGTCCAGGACGCGGAGCGGAAATCACGGCTCAGCACGGAAAACAGACGGCGTGAATGGGGCAGAGGGCAGAGGGCAGAGGGCGTCGGCCGGCGGTGACGTAGGGCGCTGCAGCATCTGGGCGTGGTGTTGAGTTTGAGCCAAGCCTATTGCGTCAGTAGGGGAGGTCGGACGCCTCACTCGAGGAAGGAGCCATCGACTGACAGGCAGGTGCATCCGCTGTCTGCTGCTGCGAAGGTTTCCCGCATCCTGCTCAGACGCGCGCCCACTTTTGTTTCTCTCCATCTCGCCGCTCGCCGCTCGCCGCTCGGCTCGAGAAGCTCTAATTCTATTTTCCATTCCAGCCCGTGTACGTGCGGCTCAGAGCCCTGCAGCACAGCACGGCCCCTAGAGCCAAGCCGAGCCGACTCGCTCGCGCCTCAACTCCGATTCTGCAGACGGCAACACGGCAACCCGTCGCCTTACGTCTGAACGACATCGCGAGATATCCCTCCACGCCTCAGCGCCTGCGCATCCCATCTGCTGTCTCCGCGCCGGCCCCGCGCCCTCGCTCCCCGCCGCCGCCGCCGCCCACCGCCGCCCGCCGTCGCCAGCGCGCCTACGCCCACCACCAGCCGATCGCCCACCCATCCCGCCTGCACCCCGCGAACACCCTCACGACCCTGCGCCGGCACACGCACCCCAGTCCTCGCTCCGGAGGGACCCATCGCCCCTGCCGGAGAGCCATAGGGCGTCGCGACGACTATGGCCCTGGTTGCGCCACCGTCCAACGATCGCAAGCGCGTCAAGGTCTACGAGCTCAAGAACAATGACTGGTTCGACCGGGGGACTGGCTTCTGCAGAGGCGTCATAGCCCAGGTAAGTCGATGCTACGCGGCCGCACTCGCGATGGCCTCACGTGTTGCGATGGCTGGACGGGCCCGGGCTGACATGTACGACTCTGCAGGAAGGAGCAAAGATCCTCGTCGCGTCCGAAGACGACCCCAATCGCCAGCTCCTCGAGACCAGAATATCCAAGGACGATGGCTACCAGAAGCAGCAAGGTAATGCACGTGCCCGCCTTGTGTGCGGGACAGGCGCTAACATGCGGCAGACACTCTGATCGTGTGGACCGAGCAGAATGGCACCGACATGGCCCTGAGCTTCCAGGAGCCGGAGGGCTGTGCGAGTATATGGTACGCGCCCGCGCTCCGCCTTTGATGCCCTGCGCTAATGCCCAACAGGGACTTTGTGAACGAGATGCAGTCGCGCCTGCAGCGCCTCGCCCACGGTACGTAGAGGCGCATCGTCGGCCCAATCCCCACTGACTCCAGACAGACGACGGCCTGTCCGACGACATCGACAGCGCCGCAAGTCCCATCATGCTGCCGAATCCCGACCTGGGCAATCTCCACGAGATCGAGAACCACATGCGCGCAGCTAACAGCACCCCGGGCGGCCGCGAAGCCCTGGCCAAATTTGTCCTTGCGCACGAGTACATACCGAAGCTCATTCCCCTGGTCGAAATGGCCGAAGACCTGGAGAGCGCCTCCGATCTGCACCGGCTATGCAGCATCATGAAGATGCTCATACTGTTGAACGACACCGCCATCATAGAATACGTGGTCACGGACGACGTGGTCCTGGGCGTGGTCGGAGCGCTAGAGTACGACCCGGACTTTCCGCTTCACAAGGCCAACCACCGCCAATATCTCTCTGACGAGTCCAAGTTTAAGGAAGTGGTCAAGATCGAGGACACGGCCACCAAGAAGAAGATACACTTCACGTACCGGTTACAGTATCTGAAAGACGTCGTCCTCGCCCGTATCCTAGACGACCCAACCTTTTCCGTTCTCAACTCGCTCATTTTCTTCCACCAAGTCGATATTGTTCAGCATTTGCAGGCGAATGGTCCTTTTTTGAGAGAGCTATTTGGCATCTTCACCGGCCCGGAAGAAACCTCGGAGCGAAGAAAAGATGCTGTTCTGTTTATCCAGCAGTGCACTCAGATTGCAAAGAGCCTGCAGGCGCAAAGTCGCGCGCAGATGTACCAGAACTTCATCAGCAATGGCCTGCTGGACGTCATACAATACGCGATCAAGCTTGCAGATGTATCGATACGCCTGGCGGGCATGGACGTGCTCCAAGCGCTTATAGACCACGACGCGTTGATGGTCCGCAGCTATGTCTTCAAGGCAATTCAGGATGGTTCAAAACCTCTGACTGACACACTTATCGAGTTGTTCTTGATCGAAGTCGATCTTGGCGTAAAGGCACAAATGGCCGACGCCATCAAGGTTCTCCTGGACCCAAATGCCAATTCAGCATCAATGGAAGCCCTCGGCCGAACCAACAGTGATTTCTTGGCCAAGGTCAGAGGACAGCACCCCCCAATGCCACAGACCGACTCGTTCGTACAAAAGTTCTACGACGACTCTGCAAGGAAGTTGTTCCAGCCTCTGAAGGATCTCGAAGGCCGGGAGTCGTGTAAGTTTCAAACCATTCGAGTTAACGACATAGCTAACAAACGCCCAGTCAACGACATGTCCGTCCAGGAGGCAACTTTGTACGCCTACCTCGTCGACGTTCTTTGCTTCTTCATCAAACAGCATTCATTCCGAAGTAAATACTTTATCCTCTCCGAGGGTCTTGCGGCGCGGGTAGCACAGCTGATGCAATGTCCTATAAAGTATCTCAAGCTGAGTATGTACCCCTTCTAGTTCCTTTATTGTCTTCTAACAAAAGACAGCCGCTCTCAAATACTTCCGCGCCGTCATCGGATTACACGACGAAACACACAACCGACAGCTTATCATGCATCAAGTCTTCGAGCCTATAATGAAGGTTCTGTTCGACACAATGCCCCGAGACAACCTACTCAACTCTGTCTGCCTGGAGATGTTCGAGTTCATTAAGCGCGAGAACATCAAAATCCTCGTCCAATATCTGGTAGAAACGCACCGGGAGAAGTTCCAAGGCATCACATATGTGGATACGTTCCAGAACCTGATACTCAGGTACGACCAGATGCACGAACCAGTCACGACCCAGGAGCTTGACCAATCCTTCACTAGTGTGGACAGCGACACGCCAGGACGACCGTTAAGCATGGTCAATGGCGGAAAGTGGGGCCAGGGTCTCAAAGAGTTGGACGCGGATGAGGAAGCATACTTCAATGGCTCCGACGACGAAGATGATCTCGCCCCTGCGGCCAAGATCAACGGAGCATCCCCTGTGAAACCGCTGGTCAACTATCCCGACGACGATGTCGACGATGACGAAATGGACATCCTGGCAAGCGCACCTTCCGACTCAACGCACTCAACATCCTCATCGGCGCAGACCCAAGGCTCGCCAAACACACCAAAGTCTAGTGATGAAACGCCACCCGAAAGGATATCGGAAAAACGACGGAGGGAGGACGACGAAGAAGATGAGCTTCTTGCCAGCATATCCTCCAGCGGGCCCAAACGCCGCGCATCACTCAGCAGCAACTCCAGCGTGGGTAGTCTGAAAAGTCTACGCCGCAAAACCCCGACCATCGCATCGACCAAAGAAAATGCCGGGCCGAAGAAAATGTCACTCTCGCTCCCGCTGAAGAGTGGTGGCGAGGGAGGCAATACCGAGTAACGCACATACCAATCTTAGGGTGTCTTATCAAAATCACATGATTCAAGACCATTTTTGCTGCTACCTTCACGAGATACCCCCTGGAATGGGAATGAGTTGTATGACTGGGAAGCCTTTTTATTCTTGGATGAGAACTGGTCGGCCGGGGGCGAACAATGGAGCGGGAGTCTCGACTTTCAACGGCGTCTTTACGGGATTGCGTGTTCAAATTGGGGAACGAGTGGGACTTTATCCATATCATATGTGTGCATGCGGTTTTTGGTTTCCGACGGGGCCTCTGTTCAGTTCGCATGCTTCTGCGGGCTGTGTATCATATCTTAGCGCTTTCCCTCGTGGAAGGTTTTTTTTTAGCAGGTTCATATCAGCGTACGAAGGGCTGGCTGAGTGGATATAGGACTGTGTGGACACGTTCAAATGGCTGGTGTCGTGTCGCGTTTGACTTTGGGTAGTGCAATGACTATCATCGTCTGGACCTTGAAAACACCGTCGTCGATGTTTTGGTGATGTTCACAGGCTTCGATCAATTGACAACCACACCCATAGGGCTGATATGACGCGGTCTCGACACCTCAGATCACGTTCACCCGTGTCGCGTCTCTAGCGCGCAATGGTCGTGCTTTACCCCACTATCAAAGCTTCTTCGCCCGCCCTTCACTTGGACTTTCCAACAAGCGGACCAAAAAGACGCCTTACATTTCCACAACATCGCAATCGTGATGTCCGCCCCTGCATCTTCCTCCTCTGTCAACGACCCGCAAACAACAATGTCCTCGAGAGCTCTCACCCTTATCCTCGCCGCGACGCCCTCTCTCGGCATCGGAAAGAATGGGACCCTGCCGTGGCCGCAATTGAAGAAAGAAATGGGATATTTCGCTCGAGTGACGAAGAGGGTTTCACCGAGGGAAGGAAAAGGCAGTGAAAGAACAAGGGTCAATGCAGTGGTAATGGGGAGGAAGACCTGGGACAGTATACCGGAGAAGTTTAGACCGTTGAAGGGGAGAGTCAATATCGTTGTTAGTAGGAGTCCTGGCGCATGGGGCAAGGGTGGGAAAACGGAGGGTGCCGTGGAAGGACCGTTTGTGGTGGGGAGTGTACAAGCGGCGCTAGAACAGTTACACGGCCTTTACACCTCTTCATCCAACCCCGAATCAGATCCGCAGATCGACGTCGATCGCATCTTCATCATCGGCGGCGCTACGCTGTATACCTCGGCCCTCGAGCTCCCGCAAACTGACCGCATTCTGCTCACGAAGATCAAGAGGGAGTATGAGTGTGATACGTTTTTCTCTGTCGATCTTGATAAGGAGGGCAGCGGGTGGAAAAAGGCGGGGAGGAGGGAGTTGGAGGAATGGACGGGGGAGAGTATAGGTGAGGAAGGGGTTGTGGAACAGGATGTCGGATTTGAGTTTGGGATGTATGAGAGGGTGAAGGGGTAGAGATGAGGAGGGAGGGCAATATAATGGGGAGAAAAGAGATCAGATGAGCTTGGTTGACTACTATACACACGTGAGAGTCTCTTCAACGCCTCAATCTCGCCTCAATCTCGCCTCAATAACCGCCTGTCCCAACATCGACGTTCCACTCTCTGTGTCTTTCTCACGCCATACCTCTACAACTTCGAAGCCAATGCTCTCGAGCAGCTCGCGAAACTGCGTCTCCGTTCGCTCAAGACTTGCATACGCAGCCATCATCGTCAAGTCCATGGCCGCGGCAACAAAGCTTGCATCTCTTTCCGGCATGAGCGTCTCGCTTAACAGCACCACGCTCTCCGGCCCCATAGCATCTCTCACATGCCCGAGAATCTCGCCGGCTTCTTTGTCGGGCCAGTCGTGCAGCACGTGTGCGAGGAAATAGATCTTCGCTGCGTATATGGGTTGCGGGGTAAGGAAGTCATGGACTTGGGCTTCGATGCCGGTGGGAAGGTCGGTGATGGTAGAAATCACAGGCGCAATGTCTTGGACTACGCATCGGCCTTTCACGCCCGGGAAATGGGTTTTGAAATCGATGGTTTGGTGCCCAATGCCACCGCCGATGTCGACCAGAAATACATCCTTACCCTCATTTTCACCGTTTTCCCCTTTTCCGTCATGAGCAGTCTTTTCGGCGTCGATAATGCGAGACACTGGAAACACTTCGAACCACTTCGAGTCTACGCTCCTCTTGATGCGTATCGTCATCATGGTGTTGAATGCGCGCTGACGCTTCGGGTCTGCGGCTATCCAAGCGAAGTTATGAAGCGGAGTTTGCATCGCATATTGGAAGGGACAATCTGTGGAAACTGCGGGGCTTGTGTAACCTTTCTGGGCGAAGTAAGAAGGGAGGGAAGCGGCTACGGGGGCAGTTTCGGTCCTGTGAGAGGTTAGTGGAGGAGTAGTGAGAGAAGGGAAAAGGGGATGGGTACAAGTGAATTATGATCTGCGCCATAGGTGCGTCGGTCATGTACGCTTTAGCAGCCGGTGTGGTTTCGAACACGTCCTTGTCAACTTCCTTGAACAATCCCATGGAAATTATGATCCGTAGGACTCTTTCTGATCACCATTAGCCACATCCACGAATCTAAGAACTCTCTTCTTCACGGGACTCATTCTCTTTCCTGATTAGGAGGGAAGAAACACTTACTAATGAAAAGGTCCTCGCACCCTGTCTCCCTACTCAGCTCCTCCAGCGACACCTTCGTCTTGCCGACACTGAAATCGAAGATACGCATATCGATCGCCAATCTCAACGCAATCGCTTTCAATGGCTAATACAAATCATTATCATAGCTAACCAACACGTTCATACCAATAATATCTTAAGATTACGCTGCGTGGCATGAAACAAGGACGTACACCAAAATACATGTCCACCAACTCCTTATCCGGAGACTGGAATTTGGCGGCAACTTTGGAACATGCTTCGAATAACTTCGCTTTGTCGTTGTCGGGGATCGAGGTTGGCTCAGACGTAATGAGTGAGTTGAGAGCTTGGACGAGTGTGGATGTCTGCATGCTGAAAATGGTTCGTGCTGGTGATGGTGGTGGACCAAGAAATTCTACCAAGTGATGAATAGCGATGGTAGAATAGATAGACAAGTAGTTGGATTTGTTCTAAGAAATAAACGTTCATGTTATATACTATCTGAGGTCTCCGAGTCTGCGTTCGGCCGTATACGAATATAGCGAATATAGCGAATATGCCGGTAACACCGCTGTCTCCTAGCTACACCGATACACGGACCACGGACCATAGACAGAGCTCAGAGTTTCCGATCACAAGGTCAAAGCAGAAATGGATGCGTGAAGAAATAATCGGGGTATTGCATTTTCTAGCATTTGAGCCATGCTAGATTTCCATCTCCAGTTACCAAAAACGCCATGGCGCCTTGCCTAGCCCATCCCTACTCCGATACCACTACAAAGGCTGCCTAGTAATACATGCAGTTGGAAATTCATCACACGATAAAGAAGACTTTAATCCTAGTTCCTCCCCTTTTCGAAATCTACGTCACCTCTTTATCGTTTCTGACGAAATTGCCCCTTTCTCATCTCAGCCTTCAAGCTATCCTGCTGACTCGGCAACGGCCCCCTTCTCCTCACACTTCCGTCGCTATTGTGTACCTGTCCCTGTCCCTGTCCCTGCCCCTGTCCCGGTCCACCCACAGGTCCACCAAATTGCGGCTGCGGGGACCCTGCGGCCGCATTCGGCGGTGGCGGGAACGGAAAGTTCGGTGGTGGCGGGAAACCCGGAGGGAACTGTCCTGGCGGAGGGAATTGTATAGGATGTGGAGGCGGAATGGGGAAGTTCGCTGGGAGTTGCATGTTAGGCGGCAAAGACAGGTTTGGCGGAAGGGAGATGGGGAAGGGTGGTGGGCCGGAGCCGTTAGCGTTGGGGATCGGTGGTGGAGGGAGCGCGCCAGATGCTATCAATTGTTGAAGGCGGGAGGGGTCCATGCCGAAGGGAGGTGGGGGAATATTTCCGTTCCCCAGATTCGGAGGTGGTCCAAGAGGGAAGTTCGGCGGTGGTGGTACATGCGTAGGAAGTGCGCCGCCGATTCCTGGCAAGGGGCTGCTTGTGCCATGTGGGGCGGCATTGAGGCCAGGGAGTGTGAGACCGGGAGGGAGGAGAGGTGCACCAGGGTTCTTTGGAGGTAGTTTCTGGTCAACGAGGCCATCTGCCTCGTCTTCTGCTTCAATCTCCTCTTCTTCTTGTCGTTGGCGTCGGTTTTGACCACGATCGTAGGTGCCTTGTGCTTCGGCTGCTGCTTGGCCAATGTGATGCCTATCATTGAGATAGGTTGTGTCTCCAGGCCTTGGACGCGTCCAAAAGCGTGTTACGCGATCGTTGGACCCTGAAGCTAGGATGTGGCCCAGAGGATGCCAGTCTAGCGTCCATACGGTGAAGTCGTGGGCATACTGTATGCTGTGTGCAGGATATATAGTCTGTGCCGGTGCATTCTGAGGGTCGGCTGCGTCGTAGGGTGATATCGTGGGCGCTGCTCCAGCAGGAGGGTTCTGTTCGTCGAGAAGATAGTGCATGATGCTGCCGTCCACACCGCCTGTGGAGAGCAGGTTCTTGTGCTGCGGATGCCATGCCATGGTAATAACATCCTTCTCGTGACCGCGGAGAAGCAGAACATCCCGCATCATACGCAGGTCAAACACTCGGGCTGTGTGGTCACGGGCGCACGTTGCCATCAGATTGCCGAGGATTGGTTCAAACATTGTCTTTGATATTGGATTTTTATGTCCATGTAGTGTCGTGAGACATCGACCTGTCCGCGGGTCCCAGAGCTTGACTTGGTGGTCTTTGGACCCTGACACAAGAAGACCCTTCTGAGGATGCCAGTCGACCGACTTGACCTCCCATCCGTGCCCAGTTAA
Source organism: Massarina eburnea CBS 473.64 (assembly GCA_010093635.1). NCBI lineage: Eukaryota > Fungi > Ascomycota > Dothideomycetes > Pleosporales > Massarinaceae > Massarina > Massarina eburnea. Next base: position 26,425 of record MU006789.1, on the reverse strand, counting down.
CGTCGACTCCTCCGTGCTCGAGGCAAAGTCCCAGATCTTCAGCGTCGTGTCATCGGCGCACGTTACAAACTTGGAGTCGGTGGGAGCAATGGCCAAGCCTCTGATTGCTTCGGAGTGCGCCTGGATTTCCTTGACGTTGTTGAAGTTCGTCTGCCAGTACTTGATGATGCCGGTTTGATCGGCCGAGAGGAGCCAGTCGTCGGTGTGCGTGTATGCGACGGAGCGAATGGCCGACTCGTGGGCCTGCATGATGGTCTCGAAGTTGAAGCCCGTGCCGTTCCAGAGCGTGAACTCGCCGCTAGTCGAGCCCGTGAGCAGGCGGCGGCCGTCGGGCGTCCATTTCACCACGTTGATGGGGTGTTTGACCTTGTTGAGCGATGAGTGGAGGGCTTTCGCGGGGATGGAGTCGGCGCCGTTGGTGAAGCGCGCGGAGGGCGGCTCCATGTCGACAATGTAGCTGGCGCTGGGCCGCTCGGCCTCGGGGACGGGCGCATGCTTGTAGCGCGGCTTGCGGTTGCGCATCCACTGGACCGTGGTTGCGCCATAGTCGGTCACGGCACCTGGGGGGATGGGTTAGAGGAAGTGATGGATTATAGCAAGAGCTGAATGAATGGCATGGACGTACGCTTGGGTCGGGGCCGCGGCGGGCCGTCATAGTGCGAGGGGTGGTATTCCCCGCGGTCCATTATGGGCGATGCCTGGAATGAACAGCTATCTACTATCTATACGTACATGGGCGGTGTATGCGTGAAGCTCTTTGTCCGCTGCTAACGCGATCTTGGTGAGTCAGCCACGACGCGCCAGCCACAGTGTATCCGCCACAGTGCATCCGCCACAGCCCACCCGCCACAGCTTACTAAGCCACAGACCACCAGCCACAGACCAGCGCCACATCCGCCACATCCGCCACACGCAACCCGCCGCAAATCAGGCCGGACGGGCGCATGTCCTGCATCCTGCAGCTCTTGCATCACTGCAGAAAGCCCGCGAGATAGGCCTCCCAACAAGCCAGCCCCCATATCAAACCGCCGAGGACCATGGCGACCCTTTTCGATACTCCTGTCCGTTCGCAGTCAGCAGCCAAGCAGTTGCGCGCGCCCTGGCCCTCATTCCGACCGTCCAATCGCCGCAAGTGACATTGCTCCCAAATTCCGTACCCACCACATTTCCCATCCCGACTGCATATCAATCGCCTCCGGGCAGCCGCGACTGAGGAGAGCCTCAATTCCACACCCTCGGACCATGGCGACCCTTACCGACACCACGAGTGCAGTTGCGACTACTGGCAGCGACACAGCCATGTCCAGCCTGCCTCACGCTCCCCCGTGCAATGGAACGCCGTCTGCACCAGTCGCCAACGGCTCGCCCTCCAGAATGAAGACTATCAAATATCGCCACGTTTTCGCGACGCACTCGCAGCCGCGCATATCGTCACTCACTCACGGTGCCGAGGTCCCCAGCTTCGTGGGCTTCCGGAACCTCATGATCCTCGTCCTCGGTACGCTGCATTCCTCGCCAACGTCTGTGGTGGTCCCTGAGTCGGTCCCTGAGTCTAACTCCTGCCAGTCGTCTCGAACCTCCGCTTGATGATCGAGAATTTCCAAAAGGTAAGCTTGCCCAGAATCCATCTGGCCGTACAATGCCTGACCCGGACAGTATGGAGTCGTCATCTGCATTCACTGCCACGACTACCGGCGACGAGACGTGATCAACGGCCTGTCGCTCTACCTTTCGGTGCCCGTCCACCTCTTCGTCGCATACATCATCGAACTACTCGCTGCCCGAGAAGCGAACAATGCCCTCGCCCGGTTGAAGAGGGCCGGTGAGGACCACGACACACCCGAGATGCAGGCTGCGGCCGGACGGAACTTCAAGAGGACGTGGTGGACTGTAGCAATGGCCCATGGCATCAACGCCTCCTTGCAACTCCTCATCGCTTCCAAAGTCGTCTACTTCGACATCCACCACCCAGGTATCGGCACCATGTGCGAGATCCACGCAGTCATTCTCTGGCTGAAAGTCTGCTCCTATGCCTTCACAAATAGGGATCTGCGTCACGCTCTGTTGCATCCGAACCAGTCTGAGCCGCTGCCGAAGATCTATGCCGAGTGCCCTTACCCGAGGAACGTCAATTTCAAGAATCTGTGCTACTTCTGGTGGGCACCGACTCTCGTCTACCAGCCAGTGTACCCTCGCACTAGCAACATCCGCTGGGGCTTCATCTTCAAGCGCCTTTGCGAGATCTTCGTGCTCAGCATCGCCATCTGGATTGCCTCTGCGCAGTACGCCGCACCTCTACTCCAGAACTCCATGGACAAAATGCTTCAACTGGACACCGTCGCCATCCTAGAGCGCATAATGAAGCTCTCGACAATATCCCTCTTCTGCTGGCTCTGCGGCTTCTTCGCCTTGTTCCAGTCCGGCCTCAACGCTCTAGCCGAGATAATGACCTTCGCCGACCGCGACTTCTACGGTGACTGGTGGAATGTGAGTAGTATACGCACCTACTGGACCACGTGGAATAGACCTGTGACCAATTTCATGCGGAGACACGTTTATAGCCCGCTTATCGGACGCGGATGGTCGCCCGCAGCTGCCCAGGTTGCCGTTTTCGTTCTTTCTGGCTTCTTGCACGAATTGTGCGTCGGTATACCTACACACAACATCATTGGCGTTGCCTTCGCAGGCATGATGTTCCAGATCCCACTCATCATCTTCACGGATAATCTCCAAAAGATCAAAGGCATACGGGGAAAGGTTACCGGTAACATAATCTTTTGGGTCAGTTTCTGTATGTCGCAACCCCAGTACCGTGAATTGATCACCTTTCGGCCGAGCCATACTGACCGCAATTCCCAGGTCTCGTGGGCCAACCACTCGCTGCGCTGCTCTACTTCTTCGCCTGGCAGGCTAAATACGGTAGTGTCTCTAAGAAGTTCTCCGAAAGTCCTGCTCTGCACCTCTTTTCTCAACGCTAGCCGATTGTTCTTTCATCCCTCACTTTTCAGGTTTTCCTTCCAAGCGCCGCAACAGTAATTACTTGCTAAACTCTCTTCCTGGCGTTTCTCCCCAATTGCACATTTTGTCTAGCAGCGCGTTGGTTTTGTAGGCACGTTGACGTTGGATGGATCTGTTTAAAGCTTATTACTGCCTAGAGTCTGGCGTGGGCGAGAAGGGAGGCTGATGGCTATGGGGATAGTGGAGGGGCGTTTGTATTGTTAATGTAATCGTTATGGGTAGCACTGGCACTGGCACTGGCACTGGCATGTACTATGCTATGCTGCTATATAGATTAATTCAGGTTCATATGAATTTTAAATCCAAGTTTTGTGTTGGTCGGTGAAACCCCTCTGGATAAGATTTACAGGGCACGGTTGTTGTGAGGGAAACCTGGTCAGGATCAGTTGGACTTGCCTACAGGTAAGACCTGGCCCTATGGAGAGAATACAGACATGTACTAGACTAGCATACTATTTCATTCGCAGTCTTACGCCTATCTTACGAGTCCCTACTCTATCGTACAAACACATGTTTTCCACTACATAAACTCCCGCATAGCCTCCAGAACATCTTTCTGTCGCTGACTCCCCATCTTCTCAAACCCATCCACACTCATGACGAATGTGCCTCTCCCGCCGGTCAAAGCCCGCAGTTGGTTCAAGTACCCGACCATCTCCTTTAGAGGAACGCGGGCGAGGATTTGACGTTGACTGTTTGCGAGGTCGGCGTCTAGCGCGGAGGTGCCAGAGGAGAAAGGGTCGGGTGGTGTGTATATCTGTGCTGGATTGATAGTGAGTAAGTCGTCTTCAGAGGCTGAGGTCGGTGAAGAAGTGTCAGAGCCATCGAGACTGATAACCTGCCCACCCCTGGAAGACGACAGATCCTGCACCACCGCGCCTAGCGAACTCTCGTTCACGAAAATTGTCACCATCATAACAGGCTCGAGTAAAACGTTGGGGTTCGAGTCGTTCGCGGCTCGCAGACTTGAAGCTACGGCCATGCGGGCGGCCATTGACATGGCTGTAGCGGAAGTCTCGGTGAAGATACCGTTCTGTGCGTCGAGTGTAAGGTTAACATTTGTGTTGGAGACGGGGAACCCAGCGAAGGGGCCGCGGGAGAGGGCTGCAGAGGCGCCGGCGTGACAGGCGGAGAGCAGGGAAGGGAGACTGAGGTGTTGGGGGAGGAGCTGCTTGTGGGCTGTAGAATCGAAGCGAGAAAGGTTTGGGTGTGCGATGTGCAGGGTGTTGGAGTCGTGGAGGTGGTAGGTTGTTGTGAAGGGGTCATCTTCCTCTTCGGAGGAGGTTGAGATGGAAGATTCTTCGATGGGCGCCACAGACCCTTTCATGCTGGCCTTTGCCGGTTTGCCTGCGATCATCTTATCGAGGAGGTATGTCTGTGGGAGTGTCGACGTGGTCAACGTCTCGCGGTATCCGATTTCAATCTTCCCAATCCTTGCTTTCGCTTTCAAATCATCCAACAACCTATCCCTTGCGATTTCCAGATGCAAATCCCCCATACCAGCGAGATGTGTCTGGCCTGATTCCTCATCAACGGAGAGTTGTAGACTCGGATCCTCCCTCAGCAGAATGTTGAGACTCTCTTGCACATGTTTCTGTTCGCTTAGACTCCTGGGCTCGATACTTGTGAAGAACACCGGGGGCGGGATGTTTATGGGGCGGAGTTGGAGGGATTTCAAACCGCTTGGTGGTGCGCCTTTCATGTGCAGGCCTTTATAGATTAGGAGCGTGTCGCCGGTGCGGGCGTGCTTGAGCCCGGATATTACGCCGATTTGGCCCACAGTCAACATGTCGGTTTCGATGGCATCGTTGGCGTACATTTTTAGGAGACGGGGTAGACGCTCCGTACTGTGGAGGGAGGTGTTGTACATTACGGCGCCTTTCGTTAGGGTGCCAGAATAGACGCGCACGTAGACTAGGATCCCACGTTTGGGGTCATTGACGACTTTGAAGGCTAAGGCGCAGGCACTCAGATTTTGTACTTCTGGGATATCGAACACGTTTCTGGGTTTCTGCTGGCCTTTCTTTGCGGGGACGGCGGTCGGGACGTAAGAGAGGAGTTGGTTTAGTGTAGACGTTTGGTTCTCTATACTGATCTCGGGATCGGGGCGTTCCAGGGGTGAGGGGAGTAAGTCGACAACGTTGTCGAGGAGGGGCTGTACGCCGATGTTGCGGAAACTTGCGCCGGCGAAGATGGGAATGACGGTTTGCGGGGTTTGGAGCACGACGCGCCGGAGTGACTGCAGAACTTGAAGAGGAGGTATGGCGAGGTGATCTTCATTGTGGTCCAGGAAAAGGGAAACCATATTGTCGTCGTGTTCACTGAGGAGTTCGACGAGAGCGGTTCGTGCTTTCTTGATCTCGGAGGCAAACTTCTCATCTGTGGTCTCGAGTTGGGCGAGATCGAAGGCTTGGATTTGACTTCCATCGGTCGAAGCCTGCCAGCGCATGCCTCGGAGATGAATGGAATCGCCTATACCGACAAACTCGGCATTCCCACTTTCTACCTTCCACCACGGAATCTGACACACAGCTGGCCATCCATGCAGTCGAACACCCACCTCCTTAACGGTCCTAGCAAATGCTGCGCCAACTCGATCCAACTTGTTTACAAAGACAATCCGCGGAATATGGTAATAACCGGCTTGCGTCCATACTTTTTCCGTCTGGGCTTCGACGCCAGCAACGCCGTCAAGAATACATACTGCGCCGTCGAGGACGCGGAGAGAGCGCAGAACTTCGAATGTGAAGTCGGCGTGGCCAGGGGTGTCGATCAGGTTGATGTTGTGCGAGATGGACGAGCGGGGAACAGTGTCAAAGTTTGACGGGAGAGGGGGGGTTGGTGGTGGTGGTGGTGGTGGTGGTGTTGTCGAATTTGAGGGAGCGGGAGGGGATGGAGGCCAGTGGAAAGTTATGGCGGCCGATTGGATGGTTATGCCGCGGGCACGCTCGGCAGGGAGGAAGTCGGTTACTGTCGAGCCCTCGTCGACGTCTTGTGGGTGTTAGTGTTGTTTTGGGAATATAAAGAATGCGAGGTTGAGTTGGTGCAGTTGATGATTGAGCGAGTTGAAATTATTCGTTGCAATGCAGATCAGATAGAAAGTGAGATAACCAATTTCAAGTCACCAGAAACCGTAGATTAAAGGCCGATGTTTTGGAGTGCAGTATGCTTGATAGCTTAGGGTGAATTTGCATACCTCCAATTCTTCGCGTGTAGCCACCATAGTAGAGCATGCGCTCCGTGGTAGTGGTTTTTCCCTGGTACAGTTAGTTCTTATACGCCTGGACAAAGTCTAAGTGAAGGTTTGAAGCTACTCACAGCATCGATATGGGCGATGATGCCGATGTTTCGCGTCGTCCTCGACAACTGGTCTTCCCCCGGGCCGGCTTGCGTCGACAGCAGCCGTCTAGGGGTCTTTGCATGGTACCGCACAACTCTGCGGGCACACCATATCCATCTGGACTGCATCCCAAATGCGGCGCTAATTCAGTGCCGATGAATTACTGTGGTGGTCGCGACTACACGTGACGGCAAAGAATGACGAACCATGCACAGACAGGCTCGCCAAGCTCCGTCGCTAGTAACCCATACCGAACTCAGGCCTCCACTATCTGCCATCATTGCACCGCGAGCCCGCCGACACCTTTCTTCCTTGCGCTCCAATTGCTGCCACGCCATGGACTACTCGGCTCACGACCCCGATCACCCTGGCGGCAGCGACCCGTGGGCTTCCTCGCCGCAACACAACAAGACAACGTTCGCGCCACCCGCCAACAACGATGTCCCCTCATCTCCGCTCCCTCCGCAAGCTTCCCCGTATGGCTCCAGCTCCGACCAATACGGCTACATGGGCGACAATGGAGCGCCCAACCGGCCCGTCACAGCTTCAGAGAATGGCGAGGCGCATCACGCACCGTTGCCGCAGGAAGCCGCTCCCCCGCAGCAGCAGCAGCAGCAACAACAACAACAACAGCAGCAGCAGCAGCAAGCTCCGGCGCAGGGCCAGCAAGGACACCAGCAACCGCAGCGCTATCATGGCAATCGTCAGCAGAGGCCGCACCCGCAGTATAAGCTCCAGGCGAAGGTGACGGGCCTAGAACGGACCGGCAAGAAGGACCCCATACTCAAGTTCGACGTCTATGTACGTTCCCGTCCTGTCTCTATCTCTATGCACTACTTACTGCTGGATAGACAAACCTGCCCAAGTTCCGCACGACGCAGTTCCGCGATGTGCGCCGCCAACACTCCGAATTCGTAAAGCTCGGCGAGCACCTGGTATCAGCCTGTCCGGAAGCCATGGTGCCAGCAGTGCCCCCTGCCACCACGGCTGCCGGCGCTGGGACCGACGAGGACGAAGCGCGCATCAAGGCATCAATACAGCGCTGGCTCAACGTGGTCTGCAGCAACGAGATCCTCATCCGCGACGAGGAAATGGTCTTCTTCGTGGAGAGCGACTTTGGCTACAGTCCGGTTGTCAGGCGGAAACAGCCCGCTACCGGCGTGCGGCGTAAGATGCTCAAGCAGTTTGCGCCCCCGCCTGACGACACACCGGAGCTCGCTGCGGCCCGCCCGATTGTCAAGAGCTTCTACCTCGGGACTATGGATACGGAACAAAAGGTCGAGAAGGTCGTCAAGTCCAGGAGAAGTACGTTTGATATAATGTGTAAGCTGCAAAGGCGCTGACGTTCGGTAGACCTTGGAGTCGCGGAGACGGACCTCGGCCAAAAGATGGCGGCAATGCACGTGCAAGAAACTCATCCCGGCCTTAGTCATGCATATCGAAAGCTGGGGAAGATCATCCAGGCGACGGGTGATTATCATGCAGCGCAGGGCACAGCCGAAGCAACCACCCTCGGAGACCCGCTTCAATACCACAGCAGCGATGCCTTTATCGTCAAGGAGACGCTCACTAACCGTCATATCATCCTTAGGGACCTTCTACAAGCGCAAGCATCGACCAAATCTAAGATGCAAGCAGCAGACCGTCTGAAAGCAAGTTCCAGCGTGAAGCGGGACAAGGTAGACGAGGCCATTGCAGCGCTCGAAGAGGCCCGCAGTCACGAGCAATATCTCGTCCAAAAGTCTCAACGTGTCACGGCGAACTTGCTCCAAGAGCAAAGGAAATGGTTCACCCGAACGGCTTCAGAGATGCGCTACGCCATCCGAGAATACGTCGTCCGCCAAATCGAGTCAGAGCGCCGAACTCTCGCTACTCTTGAGTCTGTGCGGCCCGATATTCGCGCCATTGACGGAAGCGGGGGTCTTTCGCGATTAGGTCGCGAAGCACATCCCTCTACACGCCGTGCGTCGATGGCGAGCTCACAAGGACCGAAGGGCGACGCTTGGTCCGGCGTCCCTAGACGACCGGGCGATGGCCTCAACCGCACTGTTAGCGGTAGCTATCCTAGTGGGGTGCCCGAAGAAGAGGAGGACGGTGAAGAGGGAGTTGCTGGAAGGACACGCGCCACTAGCAAGGCGGGGGTTGATGATGACGAGGACCGGATTGATGCGAAAAATGCTGCAAGCAGGCTGGCTACCACGACGTTTTGAGTAAACAAATGGATAGGCCTGTAGTGGAGTGGAGCTTGTATACCTAGTATAGAGGTGGATCTGGCTCTTCGGTCGACCGGGTTGACTTGAGCGCTTGGACACGATGGAGAGTTTGGAGCCGAAGACTATTATTGGAAAAACATGGATGGGCCCGACTCGTTCTGTCTCTTCTTACTTTTTACTCCATTCCACATGATGCCTCATCTTCCATACTCTTTTCTCCACGCCAAAAGTAGCCAGCAATACCCCGTTTCTCATGACACTTTAATCAACTCGGACGAATCGCCCTGTCCCACAAACCTGCCACGAGAATCCATTGGAGCACCCGTTGCCTCCACCGATGGCGGAATGTGACCTCAGAAGCATCTGACATTGCATTTGTCTTCCGTGCATCGGCTGTTGCGCACAGCCGGCAGATCTACCTGGCTCTGCAGCTTTGTTCTTCTCCCCTGCCTTCCATGCAGCGAAGCTGGGCAAGCTGCATAGACGTTTCTACATGTCGAGCGTGTAAGCCAATGGGAAGAATGGCAAAGAGTGGCATGCTTCCAGTAAACATATATTAAAGGTTAATCAACGTCGTCGCTCCATTGCACGGCACTGACAACCATCCCACGACTTCATATAAAGAGCACCAGGTTGCCGGGAAGCCGGTTTGGTCAGTCGACGGCAACTGCGTCGATGTGTCGCCACTTGGAGCAACTGTATAGACATGGGATAAGATTTGATATGGCTGCTTGTGGACGGGAACGCGGGGTTGTTTAATGAGGGGTTTGATTGAGCAGCGGAACAAATCCTCCTGGCAGGGCCGATCCACGTGTTGGCTCAAAATCCACCACGGAAATTTCCATACGGGATGATCGACTGGCCTAGCGGAATTATTACACGCCCACCATCATTCTTTCTCTGTTTCTGTGGAGTCCGCGCGTCTGGATCGCAAGCGCAGGAAAATGCCGATCCCCGCGCGATGTCGTGGTTGCGCCGGCCGGTCCGGATAGCCTACGCGAAGGCAATGCAGGGGTATGGAATCAATATGTGTCTTCGTCCGTCGATCCCAGGGCGTCAATTTCGCAGCGGAAAGGGACGCTTCCAGAAGGATTACATTACGAAGTTCAAGACAGCCGACGCAACGAGCTGGAAACAGTCACAGTCGAGTGCCAGAATGAGAAATGAGTTTGGGGGGGCACTAAAGATGGCGTAGGCTGAAGGTGTAATCTTACAGATACGAACTCGCCGATGTACGCAGGGAGCGAGAACCACTGCCTGGTCCTTTCTTCTTGTTCCGATGATATCAGCGCCCTTGAAGGTATGAGATCGGGCCCTGATTGAGGCGTCCAGACTCCACATGGCCGCATGACGACGAGAGATCAAAGCTTCCTGTCAGAGTTCTTAGTGTTGGAACACGTATGTGGTGTGACTCTGTTGTATTCCGTGTCACTGCATCCACCGTTTTCAGTGACATTATTGAGGGGCCCAGCTGTAAGGGGGGGGGGACAGGATAAATGATCTCAGCATGGACGAGTGGAGGGCTGAACGCGCGAAGCTCCCATGTGGTACTACCGAACGCCACAATAATCTTCCCAACCCACTCCGCCCCCGGATTGGGCACGTCAGTAATGATGAACTGTAGGGTTCGTTGCCCTGTCGTTATGCTTCCTCTGCACAGACACATTTCTTCAATGGCTCGCTTGTTCGTACAGGACAGTCGTGCCGGGTAAACAGAGCCCATGTCACTTGATTGCGCTTTAGCCATTCCCTACACTTTGCGAATCAGAGCTGTGACTCTTTTCGCGCTTTGCTTGCCAATTGGAGCGCCAAAGGATTGTCTATATGCGAATCCCATAGACGTGTTTCGACTAGGATACGCCGTGAACGTAGGGATGCTCCTGGATCCAGCCACGTCGAACTAGCCTTGTGGACGCTTGTTCGGCCTGGTGCTGCTCTTATTTACTTGCGTCCCAATCTCTGGGGTAGACATTTTGAGCTCATTGATATATCCTTCTCTTACGTCCAATTTCTTGCTTGGGCAATCCTTTTTGCCTTCTGAAGAGCTTCAGTGGGCGACGCTTGAACATGCCCGGCATGTTCAAATACCTCAAACAGGCCCTCACACCCTCCGCCTTCGAGCCGGAAATCTCAGCAGCTTATCTCGAGAAAGCGCGAAAACTCTCCTATGTCTCCTCCAGCTCTTCCTCCTCACTACCCGAATTCGACCTGCTCGAGGTCTCCGCCTTCGAGCTCTCAGAGATGCTCAATGTTGGGGCTATCACAAGTGTAGAGATTGTGGAAGCGTATTTGCACCAGATCGATCAACATAATCGGAGGGGCAGGCAGTTGAGGGCTCTGATATCGGTGGCCCCGAGACATGAGTTGCTGAGGATTGCGAAGCGGTTGGATGATGAGAGGGCAAGGGGAAAGAGGAGAGGCCCACTTCATGGGATCCCGGTGGTTTTGAAGGACAACATTATGACGGATGCGAATTTAGGAATGGATACCACAGTCGGTACGATGCTCAGTTCTACGGCCAGTTGTTTCTACTAACGTACTTGCGCTTCTAGGCTCCTATGCATTTGTCGGATGCATACCGAAGAAGAATGCAACAATAGTCGACCGATTGATCCGAAGAGGTCTCATCATCCTAGGTAAAGCCAACCTTACAGAGTTCTGCGGCCTCAAGAACCCTTCGATGCCTCCAGGATGGTCAGCCGTTGGCGGACAGTGCCAATCACCATACGTAGCGCGACACATCGCCAAGAAGAAACTACACTGGGAGCTATCAGCACCTGGAGGATCCTCAACTGGATCCGCAGTGAGCATCGCATCCGGCTTCAGCGCGCTCGCAATCGGAACCGACACAATCGGCTCACTGATCACGCCCGCGAATCGTGCCGGTCTGTACGCACTCAAGCCAACTGTCGGAAAGGTTCCGATGGATGGCATATTCTCACTGAGCAAGAGTTTCGACTCCGCGGGTGGCATGGTAAGTTACTCATTATTGGTCCAAATAGGCTGGCCTCAAAACACTGCGCTGACATGTACACGTACACAGGCCAAATCCGCCAAGGACCTCGTCGCCCTCATGGACATCCTGCTCTCCCCCACCAGTAAAGAACGCAGCATCAGTATTCCCAAACAAACCTTCCGTATAAAAGAGGACTGGGCGGGTCTACGCATTGGCTTCACTGAACCCACAATCTGGACCACGTGGCGAAAATCCGGTCGTATCAATGCCGATGCCGAGCGCTTCATGGTACGTACCTATTTTTACATACACCAGAAGTTCTCCACCTTTCAGCTGAAAGAAAGGCGAATTCGTCGTCCCGCATGACTGCATTGTTCCGACTCCCATTGTGAGGAGTGCAGGGGTGCAGCTGCGGGAACCAGTTTCCGAATCCGGAGATTGGCCTTAGAGGGCTGAAATGGTGGTGCGTGCGTGTAGTTGGGTAGGGGCTGACTTTTGATCACAGCTTCACAAATACGAATTGGTGGTTCAGAGCCTTATTGAGATGGGGGTTGATGTTGTGTATCCGGTGGAGTTGCCGAGTCAGAGTAGTTTGAACCTGGATGGCAAGAATAGCTTTGAGCCTATTGTTTGTAAGTCATGCCAACTAACTCCGCTTACTTTCTCCACATTGTTGATGGAGGTCACATACTAATTACGGACAGACTCGGAGTTCAAAGAATGTCTTACAGAATTCATTCGACAGTTCAAAACCACGAAAGTGCACTCCCTGGCCGAAATCATAAACTTCAACCTTGAGCATCCCGAACTCACTCTCCCTCCAAGTAAGTACCCATCTACCTTCGTGCTATCATATACCAACACATCACAGCATGTCCTCACCAAAACGACCTAATGGCCGCCCTCCAATCCGGGGCAGACCGTGAGCTCGTCCGTGCCGCCCGTTCACACCTCCTCCAAGCCGGCGGTCGTGACGGTCTCGACTACCTCTTCTCCCAGCACCAACTCGACATCGTCATTGCCCCTGGCGACGCAGCCCTCTCCTCCCTCGCCGCAGCCGGCGGCTACCCAACCGCTGCCTGCCCCCTCAGTGCCTTGAAACTAAACGGCCAGCCCTTCGGTCTAACCCTTGCGTCTCCACCTCACACTGAACACACGCTCCTCCACTTTCTCACCGCGTACGAAGCCACGTTCCCACCTCGTGCTCTACCGTTGCCGTTATCGAGTGTGCCGTTGCAGAACCCGCATCCTGGACCTTTGCCGGATCGCCCAATTATCGAGTTGATTCTACACGAGTGGGATACGCGGAGGTTTAGTTGTAGTGCTGATGCATTGGCGGATTGGCTCAATGCGAGGTGGAAGAAGAGTGGGTATCAGCTTAGTGCTGAGACTGTATGTGAGGTATTGAGGAACAATGGGAGAATTGCCTTTAGGGGCTTGGGGGATGATGCTGAGGGCGCTTTTGCGCGATGATGAACTTCTCGTCCTTGGGTTGGTTTTACTTCGGTCTCTGTTTTACTCTGCTCATATGTTTGTTTATTGGGCTCCATGGTTAATGAATTAGCATGGCGTTTCTGGTTTGTATTTGGGTTTGGGTTGGGTCGGCTCCATATGTTATCTCATTTGTTCACTGCATTTTCATGGCTTGGTGGGTTGGAAGGGTCAGTTTTTGTAGTGTTCGTTATATACACACTGAAGCGTGATTCAGTGAGCAATACTATGGGAATAGAACAATTTCCATACATTTTCATCTCCAATGCACTATCTATCATACCTATACCACAGAATATTATCTATGATCGCATGAAAAGGTTCGGAAAATCTTTCGGAGTAATTCCAGTATGGAAAGAGTCATCTCTTGATTGGTACGTTGCACGCCCCTTTGAAAAGGAGAGTATCGGATCCCGAAGCCCAAACTCCAATCGGCAAAGAGCAATCCAACCTTTGAGCATCATCTTAGGAACTGTAAGCCCCATAAAACGTTCCAGAATCCTGCAAAGATCCCATGATTCCAAAAGGAAACATCACCCTTTATAGATTCCTTGGTCCACAAACATGTACCTTCTCCACCAAGATCTCGAACCTATGCCCCTCCTTACCTCCGGCCTTCCTTTCCACAAACACCGCGTTCCACGGCTCGTGATGGCCCGATTGATCCATCTCATACAATTTCTCGTTCATGTCGACCTGTTCTTTGTTCTTGAATGCTTGATCCAGCGGATTGGGCGATGTCATGTTTTGAGTGGTGACTTCGAATTGCAGTTGGCTGGCGGCAGCGTTGGCGTAATCGAGTGCAGTATACCTATTTTAGGGTGATAAAGTCAACAAAGACCGACAAATTAATATAGTGGAGATATACGTACATTGAGGCCCGCAGGGTGGGGAAGGTATGATGGATGCGCAGCGTGCTTGGGATGGAAGTGACAGGCACCACTCGAGGCTTTTTGCTAGCTTTGCGCTCCACGCCTTTGGCCTCGGCCTTCAGCTTGGCTTTCTTTGCGTGCTTGCCTTTGTCAGGGTCTGCGTCGGACTCTGATTCATCTTCGTCGGACGATTCGGAAGTTTCTTCCTCCTCGTGGTTAGATGGGCCATCAATCTCCATGTCGGATTCCGAAGCTTCTTTGACCGCGTCCGGGTTGTCGATTAACCTGAATAAGTGGAGAATATAGAGAGCCTTTGATATATAAGGAGTGTACGCCATCGGAGGATATGTTTCAGCGACGATCCTGGAAACTAAGCACCGCTCAATCCAGACCCTAAAGAGCATCTTTTTGCCACGGTTTTCGATGGACGTAAAACTTGCCTGGCATACCACTCCATCAAATTCATCTCGCGTAGTATTAGAGGTGTGGAGACGAACTGGAAGGGCGTGTTGGTACTGATCGGATTCAAGCCTGAAGAGTTCTTCCGCCCGGTCGTTGGCTATGTCAATGACTGTGAAGCGGCCTCCACCGATTTCGATAGGCGTAATTTCATCCTCTTCCGCGTGCTCTGACCATGTCTTCTTCAAAATGGAGTATTCGAAATACTCTTCAACTTCTTCACGCCTGCGACGTGGTGGGTCTACCAAGTAGACTATCGGCATTCCGTCGCGCTCGGAAGGATGTGAAGCTGATGGGGCTTCAACTTCCACTGTTCCAGATGTGCGAGGCACTATGGGATACTGAGGCATCTGGGTAGTGACAATGGACTGACAATCCTGTGGAGGCATAATCTGCGGCTTGGGGTTCGTGGGAACGATGGGCTCTCTATTTTCTTCCAACGGTGCTGCTATCCCAGTAGATGTCTTCATCGCAGCTTCAGAGCGAGAAGCTGGCAACCGGTTGTCATCTTTCGTAACTTCGGATTTCCTTGAAGCCGCTGCTGCTACATCGGGAACTATGTTTTTCGCAGCTTGTTGAGTAGTGACTTTCGTAGCTTTAGATTCCTTCGAAGTTGCTGCTCGAGGAACTGACATCTCCTTCTTTTGGGATGAAGGTTCTTGTGTATCCTGCATCAAGGAGCTTCTAGCACATTTATTTATCTCGGATGTCGGTTCGATCAATGTGCCTGATACGTGGTCCTTGGAGGAGTCGGACTTCTCTTCGTTACATGCTTTCCTTGGAATTGACGCATGATCATTTTTGCCAATTTGGGGTAGCTTTGTTCGCTGGTTAGCTGTCAAAACGCCATCAAGATCCGAAGGCGAAAGAGTGCCGGAAGGCGAACGCAGCACAGCCTCTGTCTGTGTAGAAGTAATTACATCCTGGGTAATAACGTCAGCGCTCCGGGATGGCTGTTTTAATGGGTGTGATGCAGCAGCGTTGGCCGTTGGCACTCGAGATGCTGGAATGGTGTGCTCTTTAATACCACTAGTCGCAGCCTTCAAAGGTACGTCTGAGGATGAATGTGTCGCAGCAGGAGATGTAGGCTTTGCAACTTCTCTGCCAGTAGGCAAGTTCTTCGTGTTTGCTTTTGTGACGGCTTTTTTTGGGAGTGATTCGAGAACAGTGTCGTTTTTCGTAGACGTGATCGGTACTCCGGGCCTTCGCTGAGTTGCACCATCATTGAAATTCGTCCTATTCTTCGATGGTTTGTCCAAGACCTTTAAGTCTGGCACCTTCGCTGTAGGCACAGATATATTCTTAGTCGATTGAGGTAACGCATCAGAAGTCTCGCGCCTAGTAGGCAGAACAGGGCCAGGAGTAGATCGACCCGCCTTCGGATAATTAGGTAAACGTGATTGTATCTTAGGCGCAGAAGGCGATGCTGCAGTCATGGTGGGCATAGATGGAAGTTTCGGTGTCGCTGCTGTAGTTTCCGACACTGAAGAGAGTAGGTCCTTGAAGACATATCCAGTTCCGCCTTGTGGTGCATGAGGTTTCACAGCCGACAAGCCCTTAGTGATCCCCTTTTCAGGACCTTGGTCGCGACTGGAACTCGAAGATTTTGTAGCAGTGTCGATAAGTGTACCTGGAGCTGTGGGCGTTGCGTTTCTGTCCGAGACCTTCTGAGGAATCTTGCCTTTGAGAGAAGCATTAGGTCTGTCCACAATACTTGCACTTTTGGACTGCTGCGATTCCCGAGTTTCACTCGCAGGAGAATTGCGGGTTTGGGTTGGTAATGGCTGAGGCCTACCCGGGCCAAACTTTTGTCTAAGACTACTTAACAAGTCCTTGGAGCCACGTTGACCATCTGAGTTCGTCTTGGGTAAAGATGTAGGCTCCGCAGAGATAACTCAATAAAAATTAGCAAAGTTCACCCAAAAGGGTACTAGCACATGTCGTCTTCAGCAGCGACTTTAACTTGGCTCAACTTACGCGGTATCGATTTAAGCTTTGCAGGAACGCGTGGTGACGGTACAGACTTCGTCAGAGCAGACTTCGTAAGCCTGTGTGAAGTCGATGTGGGAGTCTGATCGTCTCCACTCTCGGATGACAGAATGAATGGACCCTGTTTGCGAGGTTTCTTCGAATCAAGAGGGCTCTTAGGAGCGCTGGGGGTCAGTGGTCTCTTGTGTTGATCATTGAGATTGGATCGCGAGTAGACCAAATTGGGAGGTCCACTCGGAGTACTTCCGGACACAGACAACGCTAAGGATGACTCGGTATTCTGTCTTTGCGCTCCCGTTTTTTGTGTGACCGCTTGTTGCTTCGTTGGGTTATTGCTAGACACCGGGAGGAGGTTGGAAGATGTCCTTCGTGGATCCGACTTTATCAAATTGTACGCTTTCTGATAATCGGGTTTATTCTTGGGTTGACCCTGTATATAGAGTTTTGCCAGTTCTTTGATATCACCCATTTTCGTTAATGCAGACACGTCATCTTCTCCATCCTCCAGACCAAGAGTCCTGTAAGCTTCCCGTAAGTCCGAACTTAAGGGTTGCCGAGCTTTTAATGGCTGATGGCGGGCTGTTTGGACGGAGGGACTACCCTGAGTGTTCCCTTGTCTATTGAATTTGTTCGGTTCTCGCTTGAGATGTGCGTCCGACTCTGCATGAAGATTACTTTTAGATAGCTGAGATGAGCCTGAGATTTTAGGCGGACGAGCAGCGACTTGTGTAGGGCGTATCGATCGAGTAGAAGAAGGGCCCTGTAAAGCGGCACGATGTCCTAGAGCTTGTACACTCTCTTTCTCTTGCGGGAAACTTGAGTCTCCATCATCATCATTATCCGTATCGGGATAATTTACGAACCGAGCGTTGTTATGCATATGGTTGATTTGATCGTTTAGAGGCGTATGTCTGGACGAGACGGCGTTGACCCTGGGATCTGGACCGCGATGGCTCATGCTGACGAGTGAAGTGGGATATCCATACGGTTCAGGATTTCCATACGGTCTGGGGTACCCATATGGTGAAGTGGTATTTCCGTATGATCTTGCGCCTCCTGTATAGTGATATGAGGGGCCTTGAGATGAAGTGGAAGAATGCTGAAGAGGATTGTCAACTCGAGAGAAGTGAGTGTCTTCTTGTCGAGGCTGCTGATGTCGCTGACGCTGAGTCATAGATGTTACCAGTGACGGCGCTTGGGATGTAGTATTGTCCTGGCAGAAGTGTGGGTCTTGACTGGCATTGTCGTCAGGATCGGATTCACTCTGAAGAAAATAGGTTAGCGCAATTCCAACTCGCAGGTGAAGGAGTGTTGTATTAATCACTACACCTTACCTCAGGTAGACCTAAGTCATTGGAAAGGGGCGGATTCCTGGCCATGGTGGTGGGTCTCGCAGCGTCAAATGCAGGCAGGTCTAGGTATTCAGGTTCCGGAGTGGGACGCTGCTGTGGCAGGAAAGGTGTTGCTATTGGCGCAAAGTCTCCTCTACCGGATTCTAGACGTACCCAACGATCCGTTACGTGATACAAGGCTGGCGCGGGGGTATATTTAGCCGTTGCCTTTGAGCTGCAGAGAAATTAGATATAGCTTCGTGTGACAGACTGGCGGGAGATTAACTCACCGTACACTTCGACAAATAGAAGGGTACTCTATTTCCCACTACATACGGTTGCTACGCTGGTCAGTAGGGTTTTATATAGTTTGAGAAATCTGCAGAGTGATGTAGAAGATGGCAGCAGCTAAGGAGAGTTAAGGACGGGAATTCGGACTGTTCCGCCCTGTCAAACGGAAGTCTAACATTTGCACCTAGCAAATATAAGCGGCCCTCGCAAATCGCTCGTTTGCTGTCCCCGTGAAGGCGGAATCGTACGGTGAGCTGACTCCTGACCAGGTTCATCGCAAGGGATTCACATGGTATTTTTGTTTGAGCAGGCTATCCATTGCATGGACCAAAGTCCCCGGTGCATATCGCTCTCAAACGTCTACATCACAATTTTTTGGGTGATCCAGCAGGTTCAACTCTAACCTATACTCGCCCCCTCTCCCCTTCTAGTCCTACTTATTGCATCTGAGAGCTGGCAAGGGTTTTGGATTAAGAGATGATCTCGCGATGCTTTATGGCTAAATTTGATAAGAAATGTATTAATCGTTATGGGGTTGTATTAAATCATCAAATACAACTGATGAACTGAATCCATTGTGGCGATATCCAGACGGTGTGAGGTTAGGTAACATTCCAATTTACGTTAGTGATTAGACCCGAATTGGTTAGCGTTACTCCCAGGCTTTTTGACTTTCCCACTCCACATCTGGACAGCACCTCGCAACGACAGCTCGGTGGCGGCGTGCTGCATTATTGTGCACATAATGGCAGAATCTATAGCAAACTCAGACATCCCGGTACCCGAAAAAATACTCAAGGACCTTTCCAGGAATGTTGCCGGCGTCATTCCAAAATTTTCAGAGAAAGAGCCTGCTCTTGGCGTGAAGTAAGAAAGTAGACTCCGTGAATTTTAGTGTTTCTTATTTGAAGTAACTCTAACTTCAATCGCAGAGAGCTACATGCCGTTCTTGGGCCAATATTGGATACTGCGGACTCAGCAGACCTTCTTTCTTCGCACCGAGCCGCTGCTTACAATATCCTATGCGCCATCATCGAAAAATGTCAAGCTTCGGACATTGATTATGCACAGGAAGCCCTTCTCGACGATACTATCTGGACGCGGTTGCTTGATATTTACCTTGCTCGGTCAGACAATGCAAAGGGCAAGTCCACGCGACAGGTCCTCCTCGTTCTTACCGGGCTCCTCCTCAAGAACGAAGATGAGCGTTCTTTAGAGCTCCAGGGTAGAGCTGCGGCTACCTTCGTTGACATCATATTTCAGAGACAAGATCGATTGAAGGTAAAACCTGCTTTGCAAGCGCTGTCCCACTTCATACAGAAGGGTATCACTTCAATCGCGCGTCTCGTCAATATTTACGCCGAATTACTGGAACGATCACCCAACTCCACGGCCAAAGCTCCCGACGCACAATCTATATTCTTGACCTTGCTGTCATGGATTGTGCATCACGACACATCTCTATCAGCTGGTCATCTGGTTAAGAACTTTCTCTCCCAAATTCGACGGTCGGAGCAGCACATGGACACGAGCAATGAGGACGATACATTACCAATGTGGATAGAACCTTTGGTAGCCACTCTTCGACTGTGGCCGGATCGCATTCAAGAGTTTAAGACTCATGTCTTCCCACATTGTTTCCTCCCAAGGTTTGATGAATACGTTCGGTTCCTGTCCTATCTTCACTTTGAGCGGCATGTTGCCTTTGTAGGTCCTGTACCTAATCAACTTAAAACTCGAGAAGAACATGAACATAACTGGGAAGATCTGGATGAGTTTCGCATACTTCTTGCCGCAATCGAGAGTGGTAAAGAGTTAGGATTAGTCAAAGATCTTGGTAAGTCGAAGGTGCAGCGTCCTAGGGTTCCCCTTACTTATTTCAATCCGTACGAGATCAATGACTAACGTAAGACGTAGACTATCGCATCTGTACAACGATTGAGATACATCACGACGCCATTCATCTCCCCGATAATGTGTACGGAGGATGGCCGTCACATCCCGAAATTGTGGTACGGCTTGCTGGTCTGTATCTTTTGATAAACACTTCAGCCATTACCAAGCCGATTACCGGAGGTGTCTTTCGTTCTCTCAAGCGCAACATGGTCCATTTACATGCTGACACGGATGCTAATTTCCGGCGAGAGCTTCTCAGCTATATTCAGAAGCTGTTCAATCATCTACGCGGAAGCACAACGACTCTAGTCAAAAGTAATCATAAAAATGCCAACACAAACCAACACCGGCTACCTTTTCCAAAGTCTAGCTACAGATATGCCCAAAGCAGCGACAAATCTCCAATCCAAAATCCACTATCGGAGTCTCTAGACTTCATTGCCTGGTACATCAAATTCCTGGAATGGGAACTGCGCTCCGAAGCTTCGTACCAACGACGTATTACGGCAGTGCGAGCTCTCACTGTCGTGTTGAGGTCGGGTATAGATCCCCGAATCCCGCATCATCTGCTCTCGAAAGGCGCACAAGGCCAGCTACATTGGGCGCATGGACTAGAGCTAGCAAACTCAGCCTTGATAAGATCGCTATTGGATTTGGTATTAGACCCTTTCGACGATGTCAGAGATGCTTCATTATTGGCTCTCCGGCTGTGTCTGGAGTCCCTACCGAAGGAAGAGAAGATAGCAGCTCTCGCGAGGATTCCCGGCTTTATTCGTCGCGCAGAAGCAGCTATGTTGCGCACAGGTCGGGCTGATCAGGCTGATGGTGTTGCGAGAGCATACTCACTACTTTTTTCTAGTGCTCAAACTCCCAATACAGACACAGACCTGCATTACTTGGGACAAACCTCGAGCCTTGACGTCCTAAAGCAACTTAATCAGCAGTTGAAGGAAACACTCGCTATAGCACGCAGTAATCTCATGGAGGCAGTCAATGGCCGCCCAGTCCACGGTACTTTTGCTGCTATAAGGTACAAAATCGTATATTCCTGATTGGAGACATGACTAACAGTTTTAGGTATATCATGGATCAAGAGCAATTCTATCCCGAGATATTGTTGTTACCCAACAGCCAGTTTTCTGAGTGGAAAAGTGTCCACGATGACATAACTACAAGTTTTGAATTACTTTGGATCTGCGTCGCGAATACACTGTGTGCAGATGCCCCAGAGGGACATGTTCCTGAAGAGCTCGAAGAAGAAAGTCTTGACACGAAGGAAGTACTGAGTTATTCCTGGAGAGGCTTGAAAGAAGCAAGGTACGTTTACGATCCAGATTGTTTAGCTTATCATGAGACTGCTTTTTTAGAGCCTGTCTGCACTGCACAGTATCTGTACTATTCTTGCTAGACTATTTAGATCATGTTCATATTACTAACAACTGGAAGCGTTTTACTCCGAGTCATCATCACCAAGGCACCAATTGGGACCACTGATCGCGCTCTAATCACACCCAGTGGGGTGGAGATGTTCGGCAATCTTTGCTTCACACAACTGGTAGAGCTTCGCCATCGCGGTGCTTTCTCGAATGTCGCTCAAACTTTCGCGGCATTTTGTCGACGGTGTGTATCCACAGACATTTCAATATTACGCAAGCTACCAGAAAAGTGGTATCAGGTGAGTTTCCGATAAATGCCAATCGCTGCATCTAGCTTATTGTACAGAACACTCTGTCTACGATCCAAGCTAAGGGAGATACAATTACGAGACGATCGGGGGGCCTTCCGGCTCTCATGGCTGGTATTGTTGCCGCAGAGCCACAGCCAGGCGGTAAACTCTTCGCTCAAGCTATGAAAGACCTAATTGCGGAGGCTTCGGTGGATGCACAAAGCTCAAACATTGAGGAAAGTCGTCTTCCTCAAGTGCATGCTCTAAACTGCATCAAAGAATTCTTCATGACATCGAGACTGAGCCTCGCTTCCGAGTCTTATATGAGCGAGGGTCTTGAGCTTGCTGCAAGAACCCTAAACTCTAAAATGTAAGTGTTACTCGTTTTGATTGAAGGCGCTATTTCACTAATTGAATCTAGATGGCCAATCCGAAATTGCAGCCTGATGCTCTTCAAAGCATTGATCGAACGACTGCTCGGTAGCGACGAAGCTCAAGACTGGAAGGAGCATGAAGGGACCAGGACTTCTCGGTTCTCATACAACAATTACCCTAGTCTAATTGGAATCCTTCAAACACTCCTCGATCCTGAAGGCCCTCTGAAAGAGTCGCTCGACACACCTGATAGCAACTCGCCGATGGATCTCCACGGCGCTGAAGGTGTCTTCCCGGCACTTCAGATCCTACGACAAGCATCGCCACCTGGAGAAAGTAAAGAAGCTATCCTCAAGTCAGTTGTGAAACTGTTTGGAAGTCCGCATTGGCATCTGCGCGACATGGCTGCAAGAACCGCGACGATCTTGTATCCACCGAGCGAGTATCCACTTCATATCAATTCTCTCCTGGGCTGCTATGATGAGACAGCCAACGCGCAGCATGGTGCTTTGCTCTGTGCTAGATACATGCTTACTAGGCTACTGCAAGATATCCGTAAGCTTGGTAAGTAGCTGTACAGTCTATTCACTGTAGAAATCACTTTGCTAAAGTTGGCAGATCATGAGACGTTTACGGGCCTTCTGAACGACCTCGTAGAGGCTTCTCACAAACATATGAACCAATTCTGCCCAGTCACCAAAGCTGCAGTACTGGACTTGGTAAGCCTATGCGGTATGGCTATCATCAAAGTACCAACATCTGATCCCCTGAGCGATGCGTGGACGAAGCTTACTGCCGCCATTTCGATCGGTCCAGAGTATGATCTCGGACCTAGAAGTGCCGACGACAACGTACTGTTTCAACAGTCTCTGGCGAAAGTATTCTTCGTCGATCGTGTCATTCTCCGGCCTACCCAACTAGACGTCATGGTTTCAAAGAGACATCAAAACATTGGAGATGCTTTGATACTTCTTGCAGCCGACGACCCGGATACATGTTCTACTGCACTGGAAACTTTAAGTGACATTATTCAGCTCTTCACAGTGAGAGGCCCCGTTGTACAAGTGTCTTTGATTCTATTACACGTCTTCCGTCTGGTCCGCCACGCCAATGATCTCGAGGTTCTCTCGAAAGCTCAGTCTGTGCTCGCCGACGGCTTATCGCGGGACGGCATGACTAAGAGTGTCCTGAGTCTTCTCAACAAAGACGATCTTCTCATTACAATCGACAAGCTGGAAACCCAGTGTCTGCATTGTGCTCCATCGAACATGAGAGGCGCGTTGCATCTGTTAGGGTTCTTTCTGGACTGGACATATGAAAACTACCCTGCTCAACGCTCCAAGATATCAGTCAATATTGGGCAATATATACGACTTCTACGCATGACAATGATCGACACCAATCCCTTCGATGACCGCTTCGCAGCAGTCCAGTCAATCTCAACCCTTGGCTCCATCTGGATATTGGATTCCGCATCGAAGAAGACCGGACCACTGCTTTTAGGCCTCGCATTCGTTCTGTATGATATGCTCAATGATGACGACGATGAGATTCGAGATGTCGCCTCCATCGCCACAGACCGTCTAATCCAGGCACAGTCATCAGCCTCAGGAATCGATGCCGCCAAGCCCGTTGTACCCGTCTTAGCTTCACATCGTTTGACCAGATTCCTTACAAGAGACTTCCAAATGTCTCCAGACCTATGTAAAGAAGCGGTCCGCCGCCTAACAGGTGCGCTCTCGCATGCCTCACTGCTCGACACGCCGTTTGGAGTCATCTTTGCGCAAACAAGGAAAGAAGACACTGCCCTCTTCGCGACCGAGAAGCAGAACCTGTACAAAGATGACACGCTCGATGCTGTACTCTGGTCCCGCGTACTGTCTTCCTTGCCTGCCAACGCCATCCCTGCACCTCTTCGCTCCAGTTTGACTTCATGGGTCATGGAAGCTCTCGAAGTCTTGATTCTCACATCCGAGAGCGAGGTCGATGGAGCATTAGGCTGGACTGCAAAGTCAGAGGTGTTTACCTTGGGCATGCGAGTCTTCTGCGCTGCGGACGTAATCTTGACGTGGGAGACGTTGTCGCCCAAGGGATCGAAGATCAGGAGGATGCTAAAGGAGTTCACCGATGCCGCGAAAGAGACTGGGGTGCATGAGCTTTGGGTGGACAAAGCGGAGAGTGTGGTTGGCGGAAGTATTATGAATGTTCTGAAATACGTTAAAGCGAGCCTGGGCGTGTTCAAATCGCTTTAGACTTGCAAAAAATTATAGGTTATGGGTGATGAGCTGATGAATTTTGGTCTGGATAGCACTTCAATGAAATGTAACATGGATAGACTCAACCAACTCAACAATGCATCTTCAATAGCAGCAAGATGACTTAGTCATATTGTGATACGTACAGGTCTAGGTGAGATTTTTAAAGAAATCACTACATCAAGTGGACCAAGAATAGTAAAGGCCTATCCTGCCGTACAATACAACATGTTGTCGTTCAATCGACCCATCTTACCACCCCACAATTGATTTAGCCTCCTCTTTACACCCTTCCCATATGTTATCAACTTCATTTAGGAAATCGTCGGGCAGCGGTCCCTTGATGTACGCATCCTCGTACGTCCTCAAGTGCGCGGGCGTCCTCGGTCCAATAATCACCGCATCACCCTCTTCCTTCAGAAGCGGTCCACCGTCCAGAACCGAATGATAAAATGACCACCGCAACGCTGCTTCATTGACGTTGATATCGTATGGCTTGCCTAGCTCCTCTAGTTTCCGTACCGCAGCATGCATCGCAGGTTTATCGTACAGTCCCCTGAGATCAGTGCCGGACTCGAGCCGTGTGCCTTTGACGTCGTTTTCTGAGGCAGCGAAGGTGAGACGGCCCGTTAAGAATCCGCCGCCGAGGGGCGAGTGGGCTATGAAGTGGATCTTGTGTTTGCGGAGGACCGGGAAGATGGTTTCTTCATAAATACGGCAGATGATGTTGTAGTGTCCTTGGTATATGGAGGGCTTGACATAACCGTTGGCATCCGCAACCTCAAGCCATTCCTCAAGTACGGAGGTGGGGAAATTGCATACGCCGAATTTTACAAATTTCTTCTGTCGGTAGAGGGCATCCACTGCGGCAGCTTGTTCTGCGATTGGCGTTACCTTGTCCTGGTGTTCACAGTACAAGATGCGGAACTGTGTGCTTGTTAACATGTTGTTTACTTGCAAGTGTGTTTGGCGAGTACTTACTTTTTCGGTTCCTATGGCAGCGAGACTCTCATCCACCGACTTTGACATAGCGCTCTCTGTCATGCTTCCACTACCATCTCCTGTCCAATTGACTTTGGTGTCGATAGTAAAGGCCTTGCCGATTCCCGACATTCCTATGATTTTCTCCGCCAAGTGGGGATTCCATGGTGGGTATGTGGGTGAAACGTCTACGACTTTAATGCCTAGCTCGTCGAGGACTGGTAGCCAATCTGTTTTTTGTTCGTCTACTGATGGATTGAAATCCATGATCAAGGTTCCAATGATAACCTTGGGCGGCGGCATGATGAGCATTACCAACCCCGGATTTGGTGATGGTGTTGAAGGGTTGTATGCTCTATCGATCGTTAGTTTGAATTTTCTTTCCCCTCAGGAAGATGGCTATCACGACGTTACGAGAGGAAGATGAGGGTCTGTCGGACGTGATTGAAACGGGCTGAGGAAAATGCTTACTGTTGTAGTGTAGTAGCTATCAAATATGACGGGTGCGTTGGTTGTGCAACCGAAACACGGTCGGATGAGTTGATAGTATTGTGAGGAAACTGGTGGCCAAAGTCCTCCTGTCTAGCGTATTCTTTCGCTTAAGTATATCGTACGCTCCTCTTTCTGGTCCTAGTGGTGACATCGATCCTTCCAACTTCAGAATTGACAACCGGGGGCCAAAGTCGTTTCAGGTCATAGAAGCGAGTCCACAAAGGCAGACGGACATGTAAGGGTCAAGCAAGAATCCGGCGAAGTTGTAGTAGGAGCTCCGCGGAGGGTCTGAGGATTGGCATTATTGAATATGGGGAGCTCGTTTGTGCTCGTGAACATCCGTAAATTGACGGCTGCATCCCATGCCTGCTGCGTGTCCTCCTGAAAAATATTTCTGCGGCAACACGCGCCGAATGATGCCGGGTGTAACTGCAGCGCGGAAACGGCTGCCAAGCACTATCCTTAACTAGAGCGGTCTCTTGCACTTGCAGACATGCAGGTTCAATCCTTCGACTCGCGCATCGGCGTCTATATCTGCCACATGCATAAGGAAGCTGTACCGATAGAAAGGAATCGCAGCTTCGCCGTCGTTCGGGATCCACAACCCGTACGGGAGCTAAGTGTGCTTGCCCCCAGGATCGTACTTGAAAGCGTCTTGTCAGAACTTAGAAGACCTACCCGAGCGGCTTCCTCAAAGTTCGGGCGTACAAGGGTGGAGCATGAACGGGTTGCCCCCTCCCCCTGTCGCCCTTAGCGTCTTGGCCGAAAAGACGGCCGATTTCTCAACTCTCTGAGAGTCA
>MU006788.1:827903-851987 GCA_010093635.1 Massarina eburnea CBS 473.64 | reverse complement strand
TAAGTCCCTCTCTAGGAAATGTGTTAAGTCTCTCTCTAGGAAATGTATTTGCTATTACTTGTATTACTTATATATAGTTTATTTTATATACGCTTTTTCACTTAGCGTTGCAGGTAAGTCTCTTTCTAGGAAAGTATTACTCTACATTTCTTAGCGTGCTATATTATTAACCTATACTTGTACTACTACTTTTAGCCTCCTTCTATCCTGTATTCTCTGTAGGTCGTAGGTTTAGGGCTGTTAGACTTCGCTATTTTGTGCTGTTAGGCTTAGGATAAACAAGAATTACACTATAATTATTAAAACTAGACAGAATAATTATAATATTAATTTATTGATTTGTGTATAGGATAAGATAAGATAGTTGCTTGTTCTTGTTAGTTATCTTATACAAGACCTCTAAGAACTTGCTTAGTCTCTACTAACTTAGCACGCTGCAGCCTGCGACGTTACTACAGTACACTGTCTGCACGCTTAACAAGAGCTACCTTACCTTAGTTCTAAATATAATATAGACTTATTATTATAAATAGGCTAAGTTTAAAACAGATCCTGCTACCTATATCCTGTTCTAGAAGAATACACGAGGAGCTTATAATAAGGATAACTTAAAGAGCTATTAATTCTAGCTAGCGCAACGCGGTTAGTACATAAACTACAATTATATTATTAAATAGCTTAAGCTAGAGAAGGTAATCTAGCAGTTTTAAGACACAGGAATAGTTATTTGCCCTATCTTTTAATAGGTACATAAGCACCTAGGGTTGTAGAAGGTAATTAACAAATCCTATGCAATGTACGACTACTACACGCGCTAGATCTAGGGTAAGAGTAACCTTAGCTAGAGATAGATTATATTCTATTTGCCTATTTAATAACTTATGCGCGCTAACCTAGAATACTAGCTACTCTATACTATATTACGCTACAAGCCCTGTCTTGTCTTATACCCTTACTACGCTAAGTCTGCAAAGCCTAGAGATACTATAAAGTTTAAATATATTAACTGTAATATCTTAGAGGTTGCGTATAATAGTAGAGGCAAGGATATAGTTTAAGGTAGTGTCTCTTAGGACAAGGAAGACGAAAATAACTGCACTCTTATACTAGAAGGGTTCTATAAGTATATTAGTAAGTACTAGAAGTAGAGGGAAGTAAATAACCTTAGAAGCACTAGGTACATTAAAGCCTAGGATAACGCTAAGCATTTTCCTAGAGAAGTTAGCTAACTATTCTCTAATGTGCAGTAGAGGAAGCACCTATGCCGCCTAGGAGATACGCGCATTTTAGACCTACAACTCCTGTATAGATTAACTAGCCTAGCTACGACTTAACGCTAAATAATGCTGCTATAGTATATATAGGTAGGACTAGACATGCAGACTATAGAGATACTAGAGATAGGAACTTATAACAAGATTGCTACTGCTTATTATAACTGCACTACTGCACTAAAGACTCCTTCTAGCTATCTAAATAAGTACAGTAGCATTACCTAGCTATTCTCTAGAGTATTGCTAATCTATTTCTCCTCTACTATCTTGCGTGCTTTAGTTTATTAAGAGCGCTAGGACTCCCTAGCTGTACTAGAGGAGCTAGCCGAACAATATAGTAATACTATAACCTAGGATAAGTAGACTAAATAGGTTTAGAACACCTAGAGGAAGACAGCTAAGGCTGTAATTAACAGTTAGGAACTCTGTAAACAAGCAGAATATCTAGTATATAGAGGTACTAACAATAGAAAGAGCATTAATTGTTCCTAGGTTAGAACTTATAGGCAAGGACCTACGCGTAGAGGCAATAACATTACGCAAGTTAAAATTAATAGGAATGTTAACTAAGAGGACGCCCTAGACTAGCTCCTACGCCTGTACAACGAGGACCTAGTAGAGAAGTAGCTTTAGGAGGAGACTAAGCAGAGACTAAACCTGTACCCTAAGGAAGAGTAGGGAGACAACAGGTAGTTACAGAACTAGATTAACATTATTTTTCCTTAGTAGGAGGTATTTTCTTTAGAGTATAGATAACTCTATAGGACAGAGTTATAAGTAGGGGAGGTATGTGCTATAGTAACGTCGCAGGCTGCAGCGTGCTAAGTTAGCAGAGACTAAGCAAGTTCTTAGAGGTCTCGTATAAGATAACTAACGAGAATAAGTAACTATCTTATCTTATTCTATACACAAATTAATGAATTAATATTATAATTGTTCTGTCTAGTTTTAATAATTATAGTGTAATTCTTGTTTGTCCTAAGCCTAACAGCACAGCATGTTAGCAGTAGGTAAGTACTCTAGTTTAAACGATCCTCTAGCGTACTCCTGCTATAACTATATGTTCTAGATATTAACGTATCGCAAGCGCGTTGTAATCCTCTTACTAGCCCCTACTACGAGCCTAATTGTCTGCTAATTATTATAGAAGATTTTCTAAATAGTGTTTAGGGAGAGCGTAAGCTTATAAAACAATCGTTTTATAGCTATAGATTCCTTAGCGATATGTTCTATGGCGATTAGCTTAGCCTTAGTAGTAGAGGTAGTTACTGTAGGTTACTAGGCTGCTTTCTACAAGATTAATCTACTAAACAAGCTTATTATGTATCTATGTAACAATCGCCTAGTCTTAGAATTATTAGTAAATAACGCGTCTCTATATATAGAGAGCTTAGGCCCTTAATAATTACTATAGACAATTACTTAAAAGCGCGTCTAGTATAGGTACTTAATCGTCTACTTAACTACTACTAAGTGCTTTTCGCTTAGGTTAATAAGGAACTAGAAGAGCTAGGAGGTAGCGTAAGCTACGTTAGGTCTAATTATAATAGCTGTGTATAGGGCAGATCTAATAAGCTCTTAATAGGTCTTTACCTCCCTTTTAGAAGCTTCTCTAGTATGCTTGACAAGCTTAGTAGAAGGGAGAGAAACCTTAGGAAACTAACCTGTATTAGCAAGATTGTATTTCTTAGCGATTTTGTTAATATAGGTATCGTAAACAAGTACAATTATCTGCGCTACTTAGTTCCTAATTACTCTAATTCCTAGAAACTAGTGCATAGCTCCCTGCTCCTGCAGCTTATAGCGTTCCTTAATTAATTTAATTAGCTAACTAGCCTTAAGCTTGTTATGCCTGTTAAACAAGAGTAGGACGTTATCTACGTAGAACAGTAGTATAATACGCTGCTCTTTGTTAAAGAATAAACAAGGCTTCTCTTTAGACGCTATAAGCCTAAGCTTTGCAAGTGTTATAGAGAATTCCTTGTACTAGAGTAGTAGTAAATTGCGCAGCTTGTATAGTGCTCGTTTAAGTGCTACGATCTTTCTAGGTTTCTTAAAACTATTAGGGAGATTATAGAACACTAGTTCCCTAGCCTTACTAATCTTAGTATTTAGGAAAGCTCCTACTACGTTATACTGCTAGATCTCTAGGTTAAACTCTATAGTAATTGCTATTGCTATTCTAAAGGACCTTGCTGTAAGCGTAGCAGCGTAGGTTAACTGTAGTAAGTTAATCGCCTAGAGATCTCCTTGTACTACTATCCTAGCCTTATACTTAATAAAGTACCTGTCCTTATTAATCTTGTACGTAAATACCTATTTAAGTAGCAAAGGCCTGCTAGGGTAATTGTTCTAATTAACCTCTTCCTACGTCTCCTTCTTAAGAAGCGTGCCTATCTCTTTCTAAGCTGCTTGCCTAAACAGCTTACTAAATTAGTGTAAATAGAGCTTATTCTATCCTTAAGGCTCTCTTAGAAACTTATCTCTGTAGATGCGAGCTTCTGCTAGCCTGTTAAGGGCCGCAGCTACTACTAAATGTAGTAGTTTAAGCTCCTTATCTTAAGAGCAGAGTTCTTCTGCTCTTAGGAAGTAGGTGTGCCTAAAGTTAGAGCTCCTAGCTTCTAAGTACATTAGTGCGTGCACACTAGCGCTTCCTCTACCCCCTAGATTATCTAGATTCTCCTTATAGTGCCTGTAGCTTGTTTGCGTAAGAGAGCTCTAGACGCGCTTTACATACTTACGTTTAAGAGGTACTTAAGTAGCTAACTCTAGCTGCTCTAGTAATTATTAGTCTACCTCTAGTAGCTTAACTAATCTGTGCACGGTCTCGCCTAAAGTAGGAGATAGATTATCTTTAGAGCTTAGACTAGGTGCTGCTAAGCTTCGCTTAGCTAGGCAGGACGTTAGTCCCTGTAACCCTAGCTCGTCCTAATCTCTAGTTAAACGCGTGTCCTAGTAACTGCTAGGCAAATTACTACAATCTCCTAATAGGAGACTGCCTGCCCTAGGGCTCTCTAGCAATAGTGTAGCTTCTAGGGAAGGAAGGCCTGTAAGGAGCTTCTTCTACTCTTTACAGACTCTCTATAACTCGCTAGCTAAGCGCGTTACCTGCGTACCTGCTATACTTAGCAGAGCTTAATCCTCTAGTTAGCTACTAGAGGATTCTGCTTTACTAGCCTTAGCACCCTTAAGCTAATACTTAGTAGTTAAAGGAACCCCTACATCCTCTTGCTACTCTTCTAGTTCGTTAAAGACTAGCTCCTTAAGAGCTTCTCTAACGTTAATAATCTTGTTTTCGTGCAGAACGTTAACAATCTTAATAGCGTCTTCTTTATTAATCTCTTAATTGTTACCTTAATAGAAGAGCGTCTTATTAAAGGTTACGTTCTACGTCGTAATTACCTAGTTAAGCGTAGGGACCTATATTCTGTAGATATTTAAGGCTTTATAGCCTATAAGATACCTAATATAGCCTCTAGGGATTACTTTAAATCCTCTTTTATTACGCCTAGTAGCGCGCTCTCTATTTAATAGGTATACGCAATAGCTATAAGCGTACACGCTACTCTAATCTAGGCGTAGATCTACTATTACCTATCTTACAGGCTTAGGCTTATACTAGTAGAAGTACTAACGCATTTAACTATCTAGTACCTTGTTTAGTAATCTTATCTTATGTGCGCGCGCAGGGCTTATGTTATAGAGCTATACTACAGCGTCTACTACCTCTAGCTAGAGCTTCTTAGGGAGGTTTGCTACGATCCTTATCTTAATTACTTTCTCTATAATCTCTTAGCTAGCTCTCTCTGCTCTACCGTTCGGCTTATGTGTGTAGAGAGGTAAGGGCTTAATTTCAATCCTGTTCTCCTCTGCCTAGAGCTTAAATTAGGATTTCCTACGCTAAGGGAGCGTTGCAACGTTATTATCCTATTGTATTTTATAGATTGCAAGCTTGTATCGCGTCTGTAGGAAGCTTACAAAGCTTTTAAATACTCTTATAATCTCTAGGAGAGATTTATACTGCAGATTCTAGTTATAGAGCTTCCTGCTATAATTACACTTTAGGATAAGTAACTACTATTTATAGAGCCTCCTGCTAGGCATGTTAAATAGGTCCTAAGAGACTCTCTAGTACAGCTAGAGTAATTGTTCTTTTAATTACCTTAAGATTACCTGCGTCGCGTACGTAACAGCGCAGTGCTTATACTACTTATAACTAATTCCTTTAATCTGTACGTTGCGCGCTTTACTTACAAGAGCACGCAGAGCTTCTAGCCTAAGGTAACCTAATCTAGTATACTATAACTCTTTAGTATCTACTTATAGATATATGCGCTATAATTAGAGCGTACAACTACTTAATATTACGCTTATTATAACAGGGTAAACAGAAACAGGCTTGTATTTAATAAAGGTAAGGTTATGTTTACGCTTTAGAGTAGCTAATACTACGCTCTTTAACAGATTTCCTGCTCTTAGCGTGTTATTAAGCCTAAGGTACTACACCCCTTTCTACTATAGACAAGCTTCTAAGATAATATTAATATAAAATCCTTTAACTATAGCTACGTTGTTAAGCGTAAGGTCCTTAGTAGAAGCACCCTGTAGGCTATTAATAATCCCTTTAAGCACACGAGTGCTTACTCTTAGGATTAGAAAGGCCTATGTTCTAGCCTTAATAGTGCGCAGCTCCTTGGCAACCTTAAAGGTACTAGGGACTAAGAGGTCTAAGCTGTTAATAAGGTATACAGCTACTCTATTATCTAGGATAGTGCTCGTAGAGAGAGGGTACGCAGAGAAATCTATTGTTAAGAACATACTAGGCGAAGCTCCTTACATTAAGCCTAGGTTAATTAAGGTAGTAATAATACTACCTAGGTACTTAGTACTAGGCTAATTAGTTGCATTAGTTAGGATTGTCTATCCCTTCTTAGCCTTAATTAACGCTTAGAGATCTTTCTATAGCTTAGTATACAGATTGTTAAGGATCTGCTAACGTGCGTGTTTTAGAAGCCTTTTAGGTTTTCCTGTAATTACTGTTTTAAGCTTTTAGTATAAGATTAGGAACTACAAATGCTTCCTTCTGCACAGGTAGAGCTTCTTATTAGACCTGCCCCTGCTCTAGTTTTAGCTAGAAGAGGGCTAACCTAATCTGCTTAGCGTCTTAGATAATAATCTTCTGCCTAATGTAGCAAAGATCCCTGCGCTATTTCTAGTTAACGTACGCAACGCATGTTCCTGCAGGAGAGCAGAAAATACTCTTCTAAGCTAATTAAGAGTAGGTATTAGTTCTCTAAGCACTATAGCCTAAAGTATTAATTAAAGAGCTCCCTGCGCCTAGTCTAGAGCTATTCTATAAGAAAGCGCGTTAAGAAAGTCCTACGCAGCAAGCTGCCCTTTAATCTCTGTAACCTTATAGGCCTTTACTTTAGCATAGAGCGCGCTCTATTTATAATACTAGGTCTTAGGATCTTAGTGTCCTAGTTTAGCCTTTTTAAGGTAAGCCTAGTATTACTAGCGCATAAGATTCATCGTGCTAGCGTTAGTAAGAGATAATTCTTTCTTAAGATACTTAATAAGAGCTTATAACGTAACTGTATTATCTTCTAGGAGCGTTATTATAGCTAGTGCGTAGAGTAATAGGTTAATAGTAGTAGTAACCTAGGTCTAGAGGTTCTATAAGCGCGCGCTAGACATAGACTAGTTACTTAAGTAAGCTTTATACTTATTTAGCTAGTTACTATACTTAGCTGCTTAGCTTAGGTCGTCGCTTAGCACTAGGAAGATTAGTGCCTCGTTAGCTAGGTTAGCAATAAGAGCTATCTCTAGGTTAACAAGCTCCTATACGCCTTTAGCAAGAGTATAGAATTAGAACTGCGTATACTACTCTAGCTAGCTCATGTAATCTTTAAGCTACTAGGTGCCTGCAGGAAAAGAAGCGTTAGATATAACATTAAGTTAATCGCAAGAGCGCAAAATAAGACAAGGTAGAAATGTATAATTAAGAGACAAGATTAATTAGAGCGTCTAAACGCTACGTATCTAGCTCTTTAGTTAGCAGGGAGAAGTGTACTGCTTCCTAAAGCGCCAGGCTTATAACTATTAGAGGGATTACAAGCTAGAAATAGTAGGTTTAGGTAATTAATTAGAGGATTACTGTCTTAGAGGAAGACGAGCGAAAACTTAGACTATATACAAAAGAGATAATCTAGATTAGATAAAAGTGCTACTAATAGGTAACTACCAAGCTCTTATCTAAGCCTGTCCTAAGAGTAACCGATCAAGGTTCTCTTTAGGGAGCCCTGCTCCCAGCAGGGCGTCCCAGGCTCTTATCAGGTGCTCTGCTCCTGCAACAAATAACGTGCCCACCAGGAGGACTACGATGGTCCTGGCCTTCATTGTAACGGCAACAGTAGTGGCTACGCGCCAGATGGGTTCAGTGAGGGTTTTTGGATGTGCCAAGGTATAGAAGCAAAGCGCGCGACAAGTAAATCATGACGGATCAATGCAGGACCCATGATAGTAAATGAACCACCGATTGAACGCAATAGAAAGGATTGAGTGACTATGAAATGAATGAGTGTCCCACGAAAATTTCCTTCTCTTAGAGAAAGAAATCCATGGCTTTTACACCTTATATCACGCCCTAAAAGTACTTGCATGCATTTGTACCTATATGGGAAGTCGGGGAGTTTGCTGGCGTATGATATCGCCCGAGTTTCAACTGAACATCTCGCACAGGACACTTTCAGCTGGGGGCCTATGCGTTGCAAGGGTATGTTTCGACGTACTGGATGTGCTGTGTCGAGTGCCGTATCCGCTCTCCAAAGACCCGTGTGTGACGCCGAGGGTGATCCTTAGTAGTTTGGAGCCCATGGTAGATCGATTTTTTGCGTCTTCTATCGAGCTACCTTCGCGGGAGGATCTAAGAGTTGAAGTCGCGACGTTACGATTGCTGGTTGATCTTTGCAATTCGATGAGGAATGACCGTGGTGTTGTCGCGGAGAGCATGCTAGAAGGTAGAGACACTCTGACTCGACGAGAGTGGATACAGTGGGCGAAAGCAGTGAGTAGATTTAAATACATATGTGCGTAATCATGACTTAATCTTAGATATCAGGTTTCCTTACCCGTATGTTTAGATAGCCTGTTTTGCGTGTTCTTCTTTCCCATTCCAGATTTGAAGGCAGCAAATTAGACTAACAATATGGCATTCGGCGAGGGATTACTATGGGTTCTATAGGGCGTTGAGGCTCACACACAACTATTTATAGCATCATGTCAATAAAAGGCCATTGCCGATCACTAGCTACGAGGGTCTTCAATATCGCTTGGTAAACGCCTGTATTTGCCCAAGGTATTAGATCTATGAGACCGGATCAGTAGGCGATTGTGTAACCAAGTTGGAATATGTGAAAAGAAGTACAACTTGTCTTTTCGGGTGGGGAACTCCACGCCGACTAGGATGTGGATACGTTGAAGGCCAAGGAAGATGGGACACTGAAGAATTATGAGATGTACACGATTGGTCTAATGAGCATGTGGTTGTACAGTTGTGCTGATATCTGGATGTCACACGGAACGGCATAACATTTTGCCGCCAAACCCTCACCAGAATCCACATCACCTTCGCGCCCATCCATCCACCTACTAAACTTTACTGGAATCGTGCCTGGATTGGCTGTGATTTATATGCGGCTTCCATGGAAATTGAAGCTACATAGATGCGACGCTTAATTATGGATTCTAGGATTCTACGGAATACTTTCTAATACGCCGGGTACCTTTTCTTAGAATTCTACTATGAAAGAATCGCGAACGGATCATTTTGACGTTTATCATAGTTTTTCCGAGCCCCTTCGTATTTTTCAAGCCCCTCAGCCCCGGGCCTTGGTATGGTCTTAGCCGAGATTCCTGCAGTTCCCCTATATTACCCGTGGACCCCTCTTATCTAACCACTGTTGTTCAATCTGTTCAATTTTTCGAAATGGCATATGACCGCGATGCCATCGTCGGTTGCCTCAAACGTCATTACGATCTCCTAGTCCGAATGGCCTATCTGAACCCAACTACAATCCAAGAACCACCACCGTCAGGCTGGAGCGACGACCAGCTAGCCATTGACATACTACGTGCTATGGGACGTTCGGAAAAAGTCATTGATCTCCTGCGACATCTACCCTACCTTCATGAGACCAAACACTACGACGAAGACATTCACATCTATCCCGAGACAATGGCCATATCCTACCGCAATGACACCGGATGGTTCCGGGGCCAGACTGCTGAATCATGCCAAGGGAAGACTCTGGGTTATCTCTGCCTGATGCCCTTTGAAGAGGACTGCCCCCCTGGATTCATTTCATTGACGTACGGAAATTTGGCGACCGATTGGATCATTGACATCGATGAAGGTAAATTCATAGTATGCAGGAATGCTATTATGCGGATCTAACGTGTTAATAGGTGTGATGTTCGCATCAGATGGGAATATTGTGGATGCCAATGTGCCAGAAGACCAACCTTGGCGACGTGGGGGCAAGCCCCGTGACATCAAAGACTACTTTGATGAAGTCTATTTCGACATGGTTAGCCTCAAAGTCGTCCCCGCACCTCCAGCGGGAAGATGGGGTCCCGCAATCATTTACGGCGAAGGGCCGGAAGGCCAGGTTCGTTGTACCTAACCTTATATACATGTACATCACTGACTCTTGACTCCAACGTAGGTCATGAAACGCCTCCTGACACAACACGGATGGCCCGATGATCTGAGCAAAGTGCAATATTTACAGGCTGTCAATAAAGAACGCGCAGAATATCTTGATAATGTCCAGAATAAGGAAAAAAGTCCTCCGGCAAGCACAGAGTCGGTAGAAAGTGACAGTAGCCACTCTGAACCACCCGATTCTCCTCTTGCGGGCCCATCATCTGACTCAGTTCATAGAATCGAAGGCTGGGTACTGGAAGGAGACAAATCACAAGGCGCAACCACGTCTTAGCACGAGTGGGAGCATACGGTAAAGTCTTATATGGACAGGCAGTAATAGTAGTCCTTCAAAACGCTGCTCTCAAGACTCTTTCATCGGGGTCTGTCGGTGACATGGACATCGTGGGCTTGCGTTGCCGTGCCAGTGACGCATTGATGGCGAGACAGATGACGCAAATGCTGGTCATCATCCAGACACTCAAGATAAGAGTTATGTAGTAGGTTCCTAAAATTGTGTCTAACCGCGGCTTCAAACTCCAATAATGGAGGGGAAAGCCGAGAACAAAGCATATGAGCTTGTTTAGCTCTGATTACGATGATCCATGGTACATCAAAGCCGAGAAATGCAACAAGAAGGAATATACGAGATGAAATTACCAATCTTCCAGACACATTTGGCAAGGTAAACAGTTCGAGGTAGCAAAAGCGTGGACTCGACCACGAAGACATCTGCTTGGACTAGGAGAACACATCCAGAATTCCAACAGAGAAATTAATAAATGAAATCAATCTACTGAAATTTCGAATAGAATAAAAGATAGGACAGTATTTCCATACATCCTACATGAAGTGACGACAGGTACACACAGCAGTCACAACATAAGCTCATCTAAGCCGAAACTCCTAACGCGATACTATTTTCGAATAAATAAGCTCTGCTAGCAGTGCGTCCTGTATACCTTCGCATCGACCAAATATCAAATGGCGAAGAAGTCTACACCTCCCTATTTTCCAGCACAATATATCCTTCCACTGTAATCCACACGCTCCGAATTACGAGAACTTCCACAACAGGGAACTATCTACAACCTCATCATTACCATTACCATCGCCATCGCCATCACCATCACGCACTCCGCCCCTACAAGTCAGACTTTAAACTCCCACTGAAAGACTTTCCAAATCACTCAGAACCCACGCCCGGCTAACATCCAACCAACTCATCATATCTGAACAGCGGGGTAAGAAACTACAACCTTCTATTAACAGCACCTCTCCTACTGTACGACCGCCATCTCGTGTATATGCGTCACTCTGTCCCATAACCCTCGAATTCAAGTTACCGAAACCTTCATATACTAAGTACATTCCAACCATTAATCCACCATCCAATGCATTCTAGCACGCATTTCACCGAGAATATAGCTGAGTAGGAAGAAGGAAATGTGCGCAGGGGAAATGGGCAGAACATTTACCCATATCCTAACTTTCCAATTGACAACCCATTCATTACTCCCAAGTCAAAAACAACCTCGAATCACAATTCACACACCCATAGGAACCACACAAGTATTTCCATATACCCACACTCTCAGCACTCATAGATCCCCAGCATAGAAGATCAACGAGCAGTATACACCACCCATGCATTCATATTCCTACAAAAACCATATCCCTATTTCCATTTATTTTACACCCCCCTCACAAACTACGGTCTCAAATCGGCCTCCTCCAACTCATACCCCTTCATCGCCTCCTCAAAGCCCTTACTCTTCAAAATCTCCTCGACCTTCGCCAACATGGGGCCCTCTCTCCTCCTACTATAATCACCCTCCTTCATCTCATACCCTGCGCGCGTCGCAGTATCCAAGTCCTCGTACTCCCAGATATTCGCCTTCATACCTACACCGTGGTACTGGTGTTTCTGGAGGAAAGCGAGCCAGGCCTTGACGACGTCGGAGTCGCCGTCCTGGATCTGGATGAGGCGGCGCATGGTGATACGCTCAAAGTTCTCCTGGGATTTCTTGAAGATGAAGTTGGCGCGCGGGACGGTCCAGCGCTCGGTGATGCGGGGGAGGGGGATGGGGCCGCGGGCGCAGAGTCCCATGTAGTAAGCGGCGCGCACGGCGAAGTCGGCGAAGAGGAGAAGATTGCGGATGGAGTAGGTGCGGAGCTGGAGGTCGCAGACGGGGACGCCGTATTTGGGGGTGCGACGTAGGGGGCGGAAGTGGATGGCTTGCACGTTGACGGGGTCGCGGAGGGAATCGAGGG
Organism: Massarina eburnea CBS 473.64; assembly: GCA_010093635.1. Lineage (NCBI taxonomy): Eukaryota > Fungi > Ascomycota > Dothideomycetes > Pleosporales > Massarinaceae > Massarina > Massarina eburnea. The sequence continues at coordinate 839,735 of MU006788.1, read as the reverse complement.
CGGCTTCGGTTTGGGGGTCGAGCGGGAGTGTGTCGTTGGGGAGTGTGACGTCGCGTTCCCTGGGGATAGTTAGCACTGTGGCGGAGAATGGGGGATGGATGTATACTTTGCTAGCTTGATTGGCTCAAGACCGCCGCGCTTCCATGTGTGAAGCAGGGTCATATGATCGGGCTTCTTCAGCAGCCTCTTCCGTTGCTTGTCTGCCGCCGCCTTCGTCTTCGGATCGCTACCCTCAAGCTTCTTCTGCGCGAGCTGCATGGAATTCGAGAGGCTGTATATCGTCAACCACCATCACAGTACCGAAAAAGGTAACGGTGTGTCCATACGTTCTGTATTCCTTGGGATCAATGTCCATTTCCTTCAACAGCTCATCCAGCGGCTTCCCCCCCTTTACGATATCCTCATAAGCCTCCCTATATTCCGCCTCCTTCTCCGTTTCCTCAACATCTTTACCGCCATTCCCATCAGCATTCGAGCTGTTCATCCGCGAAAAAGTCTGGGGCCCGCATGATCTCGGAGCGATTATCTGTCTTTCATGTTAGCCACATGGCACCCGACGCTCCAATGGGTAGCTACGTACCCGTATCCTTCGCGCAGGCGCCAGTAAAGGCCGCAAACACCTCGGCGCTGCCATTTCTGATGAGTACAGCCGTCGCAACGTTTGCCCGCAGGTGAGAGTAAAACAACGACGCTAGGCCTTGTGCGGCTGACCGCCCGGCAGAAAGAGTGTGGTGCGCCACACATCACACACGTGGATTCGGAACCCACCTATGACGGTTCCGTACTAAATAATGACCTTCCTACCAAGCCCAAGTCTCATCTACCCACATATATAAACGCATACTCCCAGCTCTACCTTTTTTTAACGTTTACTATTCCACACACTTCTGTCAAGCTCACTTCAATATGGAAACCCTATCAACTCCCTCCCCAAATGCCTACGTACGAGCTTCCGAAACAGCAGCATTCGTGCGGTCAAAGCTGCCCCAAGAACTTCAGAACCCCCACGTAGCCATCGTGTGTGGATCCGGACTGGGAGGACTGGTGGACACGATTGAGGCGGAGCCGAAAGTCGAGCTGGATTACAAGACCATTCCGAATTTCCCACAGAGCACGGGTGAGTTCAAACGAGGTGTATATAGTAAGTTGTAGACGGGGTATGCTAATGATAACAGTCCAGGGCCATGCGGGAAAGTTTGTCTTTGGCCAAATAGGTCCGCAGAAGACGCCTGTAGCACTCCTCGTAGGCCGAGCACAGTTAGTCACTGATCCAAGTTGAATGCTGAACAGCGACTAATCGGAACAGCTTCTACGAGGGTCACACTATGGATCTTGTCACGTTCGCGACACGGGTTTGCAAAGTCTTGGGCGTACAAACAATGATTGGTGTGTCCTTCCCATCTATCAGACACGTGGTCTGACGTGGTACAGTTACGAACGCAGCGGGGGGTCTGAACCAAGACTACGCTGTTGGGGATATTGTGTGCTTGAACGACGTATGTCTGCATTCTCTACCTAATGGTTAAGCTGTGCGCTAACAAGCTATAGCACCTCAATTTAGCTGGTCTTGTCGGCGTTCACCCACTACGCGGACCCAACATTGAAGAACTCGGTGTGCGTTTCCCACCACTATCCGACGCATACGATCTCGACTTGAGGCGGCGAACGCACCGAGCGTGGAAGAAGCTGGGTCTCCACCAGCAAAAGAGAAGGTTGCATGAGGGTGTGTATGCATTCGTAGGCGGACCGACGTGAGTTGTAAACTTTCTCATTCCGGTCTATTGTACTGATTATCGTAGCTATGAGACTAGAGCCGAGTGCAGGATGCTGCGGCTGCTGGGCGCAGACCTGGTCGGCATGTCGACTGTGCCAGAGATCGTGGTCGCTCGTCATGCTGGAGTCAGGGTCCTCGCCTTCAGTCTAGTGACCAACAGCGCGGTCCTCGAGCCCGGAGTCAGGGGCGACGACGCGGCCATCCAGAGCATGAGCACAACTGAGCTCGACGAGCATCTAAGCAAAGGCAAGGCGAACCATTTGGAGGTTCTCGAAGCTGGGCGAGAGGCTGCAAAAGACATGCAGGCTCTGGTCAAGCAAATATTGTCGGATCTGCATGAAGATTCGGCATAGCGCGAAAGAGGACCGAGCAGCTTCCGTAGCTGCTTAGGGAATATCTCCATCGTACATAATTCATGGTTGGCGTGACGCGCTCGGCACTCAAGGCTTGTAACCCTTGCCTTTGTGACGCTTCTCTTGCAATTTCTTGTAAAAAGCCTTCTTGCCGCTGGATTTCGCCTTCGTGATGTCATCATACTTCCTCTTGAACTTGCCCGAGTTATCCTCCTGGGCCAGCACCTCCTCGACGAAAGTCTGCTTCCGGTCTTTCTTGTTGATGCGGCTGTTGAAGAACTCGGTCGGCCCTTCAATCATTGTGCCGACCTGGCTGTATTCGGGCACGTCGGACTTGGAGTCTGACTTCTTGTAGTGACGCTTGGGGTCGAGCACATTACGCATCTTCAGGAGCTGGAGATCGCGGCGCAGCTCCGGCGTCATATCAGTGCGAGGCAGATTGAACCAGTCAGAGCCGGCAGTGGCCTTCTTTTCCTTTACAATGGTTAGCAAGCGAGCATGTAGCGGGTTGCAATAGAAAAAGTTCAAGGTGGTGCCTCAGTGTAACTATGATAAGATGCCCTCAGTGGTGCAGGAAGGCAAACCAAGACGGCGCCCATATCTGCTCAGTGAAGTTTGGGATAATTATCATCAACGGCAAAGAAAGTTGCGCGGAAGGGCTTACCTCTTGCTTCTGCTTCTTGACGGCGATGGGATCCTCAATCTTCTTGATCCCGTTGGCCAGGCTCTGCTCTTTCTCGTTGATCAGTTTGGAGGAGTCTAACCGCGTGATGGAGCCCTGGGTCTTGAGAAGATTGTCTGCAACATGGCCTGGATTCAGTTTGGGAAGCTTGAACGGTGCATCTTTAGCAGCTACGCTGGTCTGCGTTTCGCGCATGCGGCGAGAGGCGTCCGCGAGTGTTTGCTGAACTTGCTCGTCGGTGAGCTCCTCATCGGTGTCATCCTCGAGGAAGCGCTGGTGCGCCGGCAGCAAAGCCATGGTGACGGGTGAGGCAGGTGTGAGAAAATTCACGATTTATTTCGAGCTAGCGCACGGACGGCTCGGCTCGGCAAAACTATTCACACATTGGTGACATCGGAAGACGTTATTACATAATACAGATACGACTTCCATATCTCTTTCGATACAATATCTAGTCTGAAGTCATGGACATTATTCGGCCAGATCTACCCGCTACCAAGCTCTTACCTATACTCCTCATGACCTCATGCGATAATGCTCCAACTTATGATGCATGCTGGCGTGGTCAAGGTCCCCAACCCGGCTGACAACTCAGCACTCCCTGGCTGAATTCGAACACTCGCCACCCAATCAGCGGCCGGCTGGAAGTTCCCTCTTCCAACCATCGTCGATACAGCAGCGATGCAGGCCGTGGGCGGTGCTGGAATCGCGGTGTTGCTGTCTAGCGCCGTTTCCTCGATGTGAATGTGTTCGGACGATAGCGTCGAGTCCGTAGTCGCGTGAAGCATATGTGACGAAGCGGCATGGCTGCAGCGCTGTCACTGCTCTCGCGGGCCGTTGTTGCTCGTGCGACGTGCAGGGCGATATATATAACGTAGATGGTGTTGAGTCAAGGCCTCTCACACTGTCTCACCGCCATTGATCGCAGAGCCCTCCCGTCTCCATCTCTTACCCATCCCCACGCTCGCACGGGCGCCGTCTAGTCTCCAGAAAATCCTGCGAATAGTGCCCGCCTTGTCCCTGTCTGGAGGCCGAGTCGCGTGGTTCGGCGGTGCCTTAGCATTCGCCCATCCGATTGGCAAGAAATAGGCAGTTAGCACGTCCGCATTAGCTAGTATTCACCGCGCAGTCGCGTCGACGGGCCGCATCACAGTCAGTAGCCATCCCAAGCACGATGGGCGACGTTGCACTCGGATTTACTGATCGCAGCCTGCAGTCCTGTGTTCGCTCGTCCCACACGGCCTGCCCCGCTTATCGTTTTTGCAAGCGCCCCAACCACTTAGACTGAACCGGCTGCCAGACCACAGCATCGCAGCTACAACAATCACAAACACCACCACAACGCCATCCCCTACCAATTGGGCCGCGCGCGTCATCGTCTGCACCGATCCGTTGACAGGAGCCACACTGAGCGCGACAGCGGCTGCGATCCCTGCGCCCGCGTAACCTCCACCGGCGTATCCACATCGATCAATAGCCATGGACCCAACGAACCTCCAGGGCCACGGCCAGCCCAAGATGCGCCAGGCACCAGCTGCGCCGCGTCGCTACGACGGCCAGAACGGCAATCCGATGTACGATAATGCAAACGGTGGCCACTATGGTGCGTTTGGTCCCGTCCGCTTGCGCGACAGCCGACATCTCGGTCTGGGAGCTCTGCTAACAATGACACAGGAGCCTCCGCCGCCGTACGTCACGAGCGCCCGCTCCCATTCATCCTGTCGCTTCCCTCCCCCCCAGTCGCTGATTTGGTCTAGATTGCCGCCCAGGGCCATGCTCCCGACCCGCAGCTCTTCACCGGCGCGTGGCAGAATGTACGTCGCCCATCCATCTCGCAGCTCCCGGGGCGCAGCTGAACGTGATACAGGTCAACCAGGGCTTGCAGGGCCAATATCGAGACATCCTCAACACGTACTGGCAGCAGCAGGTCACGAAGCTGGAGACGGACGAGCATGACTACAAGCTGCACCAGCTGCCGCTCGCGCGCATCAAGAAGGTCATGAAGGCCGACCCGGAAGTCAAGATGATCTCGGCCGAAGCCCCGATTCTCTTCGCCAAAGGCTGCGATATATTCATCACGGAGCTGACCATGCGCGCGTGGATACATGCCGAGGAGAACAAGCGACGTACGCTCCAGCGTTCCGACATTGCCTCCGCACTCTCCAAGTCTGATATGTTCGACTTCCTCATCGACATCGTGCCCCGCGAGGAGGCTCACCCTCACAAGCGAAGCGGCGGACAGAGCAACACTGCCGTCCAGTCTGCGAATGCTACGGTGCCGCCAGGAGCTCTCGCGCAGCAAGGCGTGCACCAGCAACACCCCATGGCTCCCCCAGACTACCGCATGGGCCAGCACATGCCCCAAGAAGACTTTGGTCAGCAGCCGGGCATGTATCCGGGCGCTGGGCAAGGCGATCCCGGTGTCTATGGCGGACAGCAGATGTTCGACCCAAGCTATGGCGTCTACAACCCGATGGGTGGTCAGCCGGTACGTTTCTACCTTTAATCATCAAACACTTTACTGATGGAGACAGCAAATGTACCCCGTTGGCGGCCAGCGAGGACCCGACCCGACCGGGGCTGGAGACCCAAACCAGGGCTACCGTCCCCATGATGCTGAAGGCGACGCAGACGCGGAAGGGGAAAGGGAAGACTTTGGCCCATAACTCCACCGTGTTGACTCGCGATGAAAAAGCCGGTCGACTCAATCACCTCCGATACCCCTACCCCCTGGGCATCCACCGGCCGTGAGTAATGAGGAGCGCATCTACTGGAAATACCCCAACCCCCGACCCCGGCACCAGTGAGCTCCTGGACAATGCGAACTATTGATGTACATGTTGGATTCATGAATTCCGCCCGACAGGGCACATATGGCGTTTTCTCACTGGCAACCGGACGGTATGGAGTTTGGGGTATTATTGACTTGATGGATAAGGTTCGGCCGCGGATGCGAATAGCTCAGGCTGGCGAGGCGGCGTACGTACAAACAAACAAGCAATTGCAATATAGTGCTTCTGTGCATCCTGGACATGAGGCAGAATGCGGACGCGGGCCTGGGGACATGATAATCTCCTGCAACGCATATGAAGCTGAAGCGGGAGCGGGAGCGGGCCCGTACGAGGGAATGGCAGCCGTGATATGCGGAAGTCCAGCAAGTTGCTCCACGCCCAAGAACGACCAGTGAAACGGCCCCGCTTACTACTCGACGGCCACCAGGTCCCTTACTCTTCCAAAACACTACTACCCCGCCATCATTGGCCCGTGCCCCCATCGCGCCTTCCCCCCACTCCACTCTTCCACGGCCAGCAGAGCAGTCTCGTGTCCAAGCTCCTAGCTCTACGTGCTTGTGTAAAAACCCCTCTCCCTCCCAATTTCCTTCCTTCCCAACAACCAGCTCTCTCCTCATCTCCCATCCATCACCTCCAACCGCTTCCAAACTTGATTACACCCCGTTCCCTAGCTTTTATCCACATTCCAACAAAATGGTCAAGGCAGTTGTCGCTGGCGCCTCTGGAGGCATTGGTCAGGTACGACCCGTAGACCCCAACTGACGGTCTCAGCTGTAGCTAACCAGGTTCCAGCCATTGTCCCTCCTCCTCAAGGCCGACGTCAACGTCACTGAACTCGCCCTCTACGATGTCGTGAACACACCTGGTGTCGCCGCCGACCTCTCACACATCTCCTCGCCTGCTGTAAGCCAGCCGGCATCCATTGGCACGAACATGGACTGATACAGACAGGTTGTGACCGGCTACCTGCCCAAGGACGAGGGCCTTAAGCAGGCGCTCACTGGCGCAGACATCGTCGTCATCCCCGCAGGCATTCCCCGTATGTCCAGTCTTCAATGGCATGCCAACAGGGTGCTAACTTCAACCAGGCAAGCCCGGCATGACCCGTGACGACCTCTTCAAGATCAACGCCGGCATCGTCCAGGGCCTGATCGAGGGCGTCGCCCAATACGCTCCCAAGGCGTACATCCTCGTCATCTCCAACCCCGTCAACTCGACCGTCCCAATCGCCGCCGAGGTCCTCAAGCGCGCCAAGGTCTTCGACCCCAAGCGATTGTTCGGTGTCACCACCCTCGATGTCGTCCGTGCCGAGACCTTCGTCGCTAGCATTACCGGCGAGAAAGACCCCTCAAAGACGTCCATCCCCGTCATCGGTGGACACTCTGGCGAGACCATCGTCCCTCTCTTCAGCCAGGCCAAGCCTGCTGTGACCATTCCCGCCGATAAGCTCGACGCTCTGGTCAACCGTGAGTACCATGATACCAGAACATGAACCAAGCTGATCTCCCAGGCGTACAATTCGGCGGTGATGAGGTCGTCAAGGCCAAGGACGGTGCTGGTTCCGCTACTCTCTCCATGGCGTACGCCGGATACCGGTATGTATGAACCCAAATCTTGACCTTCGGAGACTGATGCAGTCTAGATTTGCGCAAAAGGTCATCAAGGCCGTCAAGGGCGAGAAGGGCATCATCGAGCCCAGCTTCGTCTACCTCCCCGGTGTCCCTGGCGGTGAAGCGATTGCCAAGGCCACTGGCGTCGACTTCTTCTCCGTCCCTGTTGAGCTAGGCGTAAGTGGGCCCACTTCCCAGGAGAATTGCACTGACATGGCATAGCCCAACGGTGTTGAGAACGTCATCGACGTTGTCAGCAGTGCCAACGACGCTGAGAAGAAGCTCCTCGAGGCCGCCTACGCTGGCCTCAAGACCAACATCGCCAAGGGTATCGAGTTCGTCGCCAACCCTCCCCAGAAGTGAGTGGCCCCTCAGCCATAGTTCGGCGCGGCATCGTCACGGATAATACTCATGTGGCCTCCGGAAGTAGACTATAGGCATGCCACACACATACGAAATGAAGTATACGATAATATAAACTGGGACCGGGGAATCTCCAAGGCAGAACAGGCATTCAAGCCTTTGGTCAGATAGCTGGAAAGAATCTGACCTATGATGAAGCACGTTGTTCCCGTCTCCTTGCCGTGATGTCTTGATTGTAATTCTCTTCATTAATTGCAAGATGCAACCGCCAGTGCCTGAACTCCGCCCAATGCTCGCTGAAAAGATTCGACCCATGACTACCTCCCGGAAACCATGCTACGCCTTGGCACCCAAAGTCCGTATCTGAAACGTCGCGCCCGGCAGTCCACCACTCTCAGCCGTCACCGTCGCCGTGACCCCCAAGCCCGCCAAGCACCCTCTCACCAGGCCGGCAGGGAAATACAGAAACGGCTGGGCCCTCGCTATACTATTTGCATCCCTCCCCAATGCCGGGTCGCCAGTCGCAGCAGCAGCGGCAGCCACCGCCGGGTCGTAGTGTTTCCTCGTATCAAAGGACATGCGCGTCAGCGGCTTGAAGGTGTTGTCGGTCAGGACGTAGATGCCGCGGTGGTTCGTCTTGAGATTATCGATTTGCTTCCTGAAGAGGAGGGTCCAGAGGTCTTTGCAGAGGAATTTAATGGTGCTGAGGGGGTCGGAAGGGCGGGGTGTTGTGCGTGAGAATCTATGGGGTGTTAGAGGGGGCCAGGGGTTCTGGCGGGAGATGCGCACCTTTCTACAACGCCCAATCCAACTCTATACCCCAAGCTTTCTAATCTGTGGAATACGGCTTCGCGCGATTCTTCCTCGTCGATTGTGCCTGTTACTGTTCCTGGGCCGCCTCCGCCTCCGCTCACGCCCATGGTGCTGCCTGCGTCGTTGTCGGTTTCGGCGTTGGATGCTGAGCCTTTCGGGGGGGCTGTCGTGGAGGTCCATTCGGCGTCTCGGAGCGCGAGGTCGGAGCTTATGCGGTAGGCCATGGGGACTAGCTCGATGAGCAGGAAGTCGAGGGTTGAGGTCGAGACGTATGTCGCTGTTGGGTCGGGGGCTACGGCCTCGGGGGCGGGTGTGGGGGTTGCCATTGTGCCTCGTGCGCGGGGGGGTTTGGGGGGTGTGGTGGTGTTGTTGCGGGGGGCGCGAGTTGTGGTAGTGGGATCGAATGGGGGAGTATGCGCGAGATGGGGTGCGGTGGTTCTTAGCGCATTATTGTGATTTCGTGCTTCGGTTGGCGTTGGGTCTGGAATGTTCGTTGCGAGGGAGGGAGGCGCGTGTGTGGGTTGTAGACAAGGTGTGAATTGGGTTATTGCGCATACGGGAGATGTTCGACCAGGGTCTCTTCGATGTCATGGGCTTGGCGCAGTTCCAGCTCGAGGTACGTACTGCTGCATTTTCTGCTGCACGACATGAACACCCCAACCCCCTCCATTTCTCTATGGATGCCATTACGTATACGGAGGAACTTCCTTCCTCGACCGATCCTACAAGAGTTGCCCAAAAATTGCCCCTCGCGGCCGTGTCATGTTCCGCCCATCTCCGTCTACGAGAACTCTCTCTTACAGTCATGACGAACAAATCGTCACGTAGGATTTAAATTCTCCATATTCTCCGCATAGTTAACCCTAGGCGGTAAATGCTACACTAACTGAGGTCCCTTCTAGAACCAAGTTTTTCTTTTTCTCCTAGCACAGCCCCGGTAATTGCAAGTCGGATATTGGCGTTTTTGGCGTTTCACTACCGTCCACTAGGACTCGAGATGGACGACCAAGACGTATGCGTGGCCGTGTAGGATTGCACACGTACGCGAGGTCATAAATATTGGAGAACTTCTAGGCCTATGAAGAGAGGGCTGCGCAGGGAAAAGAGTCTAGAAGCAACTTGGGACATGCTGAAGTCTTGTAAACATCGCTTTTGAATCGCTGGGGTGTACTGTTCGGCAAACAACCTGTACAGTTACTATCAGCTGATAGTCATAAGAGGATCTTGTGGTAAAGGTAACCTCAAAGGAAAAGACTATGAGGTAATGAATACTTGCTAAACTTGTAGGGCTGGTGCCACTTACCACGTGCTGTACGCCATTGTAAGCTTTAGGCTTACTCTTCAACCCAAAACGATGAAAATCGAGTCTCGGCCCCGGTCCTTGGGATCCACTGTCACATTCCGATGACCGAAAACTCGGTAACACCACTTTCCTATAGCAATAGGATCCTTCTACAGAACAATATAAAATTCCAAGAACCCCAGACTGTATATTTACTACTTCAGACAGTGATTGCTCAAACCCGCACAACACTATCCCCACTTCGCCCAATCACCAACACTAACACCAACACCAATACCGGCACAATGGTCGCCGCAGCATCAGTCCTCCTGCCTCTCTACATCTACCCCAATTCCACTAGCTGGCAGCCCCTCCTCGACAGCGCAGCCGCCTATCCCTCTCTCCAGTTCGTAGCCATCATAAACCCAAACAGTGGGCCAGGATATAGTCCCTGGTGGCCTAATACCGATTACACAGCTGGCATCGCCAAGTTGAACGCCGTCTCTAACATCCGAACCGTGGGCTATGTCGACACTGCGCAGGTGAATGTTCCTGGCGGTCCTTATACGGCGGAGACGATCGAGAAAGATATCGCGACGTACGCGGACAGGAGCACTGATACTACGTATCCCAACATCGGAGTCTCTGGCATCTTCTTCGACGACGTGACGAATGTGTATAGCGCGGATTCCGAAGCGGTGCTAGAAGAGATTGCGAATTATACAAAAGCAGCATCTGGAATCGCTAACTCCAAGACGGTGAGTCTACACAATAACAACAACCCTCCCCCAACAACAAAGGAAGAAGAAAAGATATATCTTTGAATGCTCGATAACACACACACATAACAACAACGAACCCCTGAAAAAAAAGCTAACCAACACCATACACAGACCATCATCAACCCGGGCGCCCGCTCCAACTTCGTCACTCCCAACGTCGACATCTGTCTCGCCTTCGAGAACACCTGGGACAACTATAACGCAGCGGACTCGGTGTCCTGGCTCGCCGGTAACCCTTACGATCGGGCACATACATCGTACATGGTGTATGGTGTGCCTGCGGCTCAGGTCGCGGCCGTCACGGCCCAGTTGAGGGTGAATGCTTCGTATGTTTATGTTAATGATAATACGGTGAACCCGTGGAACTCTTGGGGTACTACGTGGGATACTTTTGTTGCTGCTATGGCGGCGGCGTAGAGAGGGATGGGGTGTGCGGTGGACTAAGATAAGATAGGGTAGGGTAGGGGGGATGGGCTTTGGACTGTATATATCGTTTATGAAAGGGTATGAGGATTATATGATTTACTCGACTTTTCTTTTGAAATCTATACTTGGTCGGCTTGAGATGGGACGCTGCCAAAACTTGTTACAATGTTTGTTGGCTGGTACGTTCCACACCTTTCTCTAGCCAATTCCCATCTCCTCCGGCAGGCATGTTGATTAACGATCACGAATACTTCCTTACGACTAGCCACTATGGGGTTTCCATTGCACATGCGATAACTGCGAAATTCTCCATCATCTCTGCTTCAAGTGCTTCTACCACCTATGCCAAAAAAAAAGAGTTCACAAACAAGGCCATGAATTCCCGGTAAACGGCGAGAAATGAGTTGAGAAGAGGTGAGAATCACGGGGCGTGTTCTACCCAAAGCCATAGTATTAATCCAAACTTTCCCCAACATCCGACACCGTACCCTCTACCAACGGCCACAAAACCCCATCCCAAACCGCATACCCGCACTCATTGAAATGCACATGATCAATCAACATATCCTCCCCAAGCAAACTCCTCGAAACCACCCACACCACTCTCTTCCCCCACCCCGCATCCACCAACTCCCGATTCACCTCCTCCACCACCCTCACCAAGATGCCATTATTCTCGTCGACAATCTCCTTTTTGATATCCTTACGATACTGTACATCGCACGCCAACACGCGACTCCCCGGCGCAATCCTCAGACACGCTTCGACCAGTAAACGCCAACTCGCGACATCGTTGTCGCGGAAAGTGCGTTTGGCGTGGAGATTATTAGTACCGGAGGAGAGGACCCAGATGCGGACATGGCAACCCTCATTATCACTATCAAATTGTGCGGATTTGAGGTAATCATACATACCCAAACCAAACCCTTTCCATCAAAAGTCAGCGAAACCCCCC
>MU006788.1:754467-827853 GCA_010093635.1 Massarina eburnea CBS 473.64 | reverse complement strand
CACGATACAACGAGTCATCAGTACACAAAGAAGAATTACATTATTACTCACGAAACAAAACATTCTCATTCCTATCCCCCCCACACCCCGCATTCCACGCCACACCCCGCTTCCCCAACGCCCCCAACTTCGTCTCGATCCCCGTCGTTTTAAACCGCTCGACCATCGAACTCCCCAGATACACGACCCCGATTTTCCCCTTGTTGGAAAGATCCGCACGAGCGGCGAAGGCATCGTCTTCCGGTGTCACTTCAGGGGGCTGAGCGATGTCGAGACCGAGGTTCAGGCGTGCGTTGAGCTCGGGAAGATGGATGTTGTGGTAGGTATCATGGGAACGTTTTTTGCTCTTTGCTAGTTTTTCCATCTTGGCGAGGAAGTCTGCGTCGGTCATTTGGAGCCATGTTGGCTGGGTATGCGATGTTTGCGGCTCCATGATGTGGTATGCTGATATGATGACCGGATGCAAATGGGACTCGGGTGGGAAGACGTATAAATAGCTGAACAAGTGTGGATCAGGGGCTGCGATGAAAAGGGCGTATGAGGTGTTGATTTAGAGAAAAGGGCGGTAGTTGTCTGTCTCCGGCATGCCAGCCAGTGAAAACCAAATTGCTTGGATGAGCAAACCTAGTTCGGTGAGGCAGACGGCCAAATAGGCGACTAAGAATTGCGGCTGAAAACCACAAATAGTAAATGCTGTATAGGATGTGCCAACTTTCCAACACACTCCACTGAGCTCTTCTGCATTGGTACAGTGCTCAAGGGCGGTGAAATCATAGTTGACGTGAAATTCAAGACAGCGGTTGATAGGTAAGTGCGATAGGCTAGCTTTCAAGCAAGCAAAATAAAGAATCCATAAATGCAATGTTATATAATGGGTGCGCACGTGCATGTTCCACGTACACACGCCCATTCCACTTCATCCCCATACGCGCTGACAACCCATTTACTCGTCTTTGACACCACCACGTCCCGCACGCTCAGCGGCCTCAACGCTCTTCTTGTCGGTCTTGATCTCGCCACCCTGCATGGCGCTCATAAGTCCACCGCTAGCCTTGAATGGCCGCGAAAGTTCGCCGGTTGCCGGTTGGCCGAGGAGGTGAATCTTGACCAGGTTGCCCTCGAAAGCACCCTTGAGTGGAATGATGGACTGGATGAGGAGCGGGTTCGTGTATTTCATGTACAGGTGCATGAAGCCCATCATGCCGACGCCCATGAGCTGCGACTTGAAGAGTGTCTTGAGCTGCTGGAGGTCGTATGCCTTGACTGTGGTCGCGATGAACTTGGGTTCCTCTCCGGATCCCATGGGGGCGGGCTCGACGTATTTAACAACCGTCATGTCTAGGAGAGATGTCAGCACTGCGCGTGGGCGGGGCGGATGTCACGGAACTATGCCCTGACGGAGAAGCAACGCACCATTCTTCTTGTTTATTTGCGCCTGAACGTAGAAGTAGATACCGGCGATGATGATGTTGGAGAGGACGTAGAGCGCGCGGACGCCATTGAGGACATCGGGGTTGTCGAAGGGTACTTTCTTGGAGATTTGCATGAACCCCCTACAGATAGTTAGTCGCGGAACTGTGGGGTAGATCGAATTGCAGAGCGTACAAGATAATGATGAGGTTGGTCCTATTGGAATTGATTAGCACATTGTACGAAATATGGTGGGAAGGCTGGCGCAAACATACACCTGCGGATTGAGTGCCATTGCGACGGTTGGAAGGAGGTCTGGAAGAGGTTTCTGAATATGTGACCTTTAGAATCAGGTACACAGCCTCTCCTCTGCAAGTGGGTTGAAGTCGCGTAGTGCGGAAGTTGAGGATGGCGAGCTTTTTGGTGGGTGAGCGAAGCGGCGAAAGGACACCTTCCCAGGGTTCGGCGGACTAACCGCATCCGGTCGCCTACTCTTCTAGCTTCGTCCAACGTCTTCTCTGTCCACATCTCCAACGCGTCCATGCAAATAGACCTGTGAAGACCAGCGCTCCATATCTCTCGATATAAGTAGAAAGGATGTTAAAACTCCAGACGCCCTCTAATCCTAACAACTACCACCGGATCGTAGACCGAGAATCGGGCACGTGACGAGTTATTCTGGACAGTCCTGTCTGCAACCCGGTGATAGTTCTCCAGTACAGGATATCGATCACTGGGGATCTCGAATATGGATATGAACGAGAACAAAGGCTATGGTTTGGGAAAGAGTGTTATGACTTCCTGGGTATATAATACTTACATATTGTACGCCCCACGGGGCGGATACCCCACCAGCTCGATGGTTGAGTACATGATCCGTGCTTCGGTGAAGCCTGACTAAGATCCCTGATAATAGGACTGCGTCTTGTATCGAATTTCGGAAGACCATATCCCTCTAGACAGCGACTTCCTGAACAGGTTCGAGGTGGGATTTGGATCGTGGAAGTACACAGAATCACATAATGACATTGTAGTTTGGCCCTATGGGCGCCGCAAAAATAGACCATTAGTAAATGAGCATAGTTCCGGCGGGGGTTGGTCACGGCCCGTGTCAAGTGGGAATAGTACTACGTTTATTTTTGGGACTATCCATCCTCCAGCCTTTACAACGCTCCTCACGTCCTATAATCCCCATTGATAGTAACATACTCGTGGCTAAAATCACAGGTCCAAACCGTAGCCTCTGCATCAAACTTCTCACTCAATCTAACCACAATCTCCAAATCCTCGCTTTCCAGAATCTTCGCCGCCCTCTCCTCATCCACCTGCTCCGGCTCGCCCCTGACCAGCAGCTTCAACTCCTCACTGCCATCGGCAGGGATAAAGCTCACGCTCGTTTCTTCGGGAACGACCGACTCGACGCCCTCGGCGTATCCCGTGGCGCAGAGAATGCGGCCCCAGTTCGCGTCCTTGCCGTAGAGCGCGGTCTTGACGAGTGGTGAGCGGGCAATGGAGGAACCTACACGTTTGGCGTCGTTGTAGGTCTTTGCGTTTGTGACGCGGATAGTGACAAACTTTGTGGCGCCTTCGCCGTCGCGGACAACGAGTTTGGCCAGGTCGATGGCGAATTCGGTGAGGGTTGCTTGGAAGGCTTCAAAGTCTTTTGAGGAGGTGGAAGAGATGGTTTCACCGCCTGCAGCGCCGTTGGCAAGAATAGCCACAGTGTCGTTGGTCGACGTGTCGCCGTCAATAGATATGCTGTTGAACGACTTCGTGATGGCGGATGTGAGGGCTTGCTGAAGCGGAGCGGGTGCGATGGGAGCGTCGGTGCATATTATGCCCAGGAGGGTGGCCATGTTGGGGTGGATCATGCCCGCGCCCTTCGTCATGCCAGCGATGTGGTATTCTTCTGAACTGCTTGGGAGGGTAAAGGTCTTGGAAACCAGTTTAGGGAAGGTGTCTGTAGTGCAGATTGCTCGGGCGGCGCCGAGCCAGTGGTCGTGCGACCCTCCAAGGTTGTAGTACGCGGTTGGTAGTTTTGAAATGATCTTTTGGATGGGCAGACGTTGGCCAATGACACCGGTACTCATCACAATACTCCGACTGCCCTGCCCATCATCCTCTCCATTGCTGTCCTGGATGAAGCATCGATCCGTCTCTTGACCCATCTGTATGGCGTCCTCGATGCCTCCTTTGCCCGTCACTGCATTGGCGCAACCGCTGTTCACCACCACCGCCCTAATGCCATCGCCACTCCTCTGCTTCAGCATATCCCTGCTCACTGTCACCGGCGCCGCCTGGAACTTGTTCGTGGTAAAGACGGCCGCGCCCGAGCATGGCGAATCCGAGGCAATGAGGGCGAGGTCGTCGAACCGGGTATTCGAGGGCTTGACGCCAACATGAGCACTGCCAGCACGGAATCCCAGTGGGTATGTACCTGATGTTGGTACATATTTCTTCTTTGCGGCGGGGACGGTGCCTTCGCCCGGCGCGGCGTAGTGGCGGATTTGCGACGCGAAAGTTCGGTGGGTACGGGCAAGCAGACGGGCATTGGGGCGTGTGAGCGACATGTTGGCTATCGGCATGTAAGTTGGACTGCTCAACACTGAATATGCGCTCCAATTGAGGAGCAACTTGAACTGGGGGTGGAAAATGCGGGGACGCAGGCATCTGAAGGCCGTCCAAAGCAATTGACTCTTCAAAGACGCAAAGAAAACTTGAAAACATACCTCAACTCCTTATATACAGTCCGCAAAGCTTGAATTGCCAACAGTCAACTCCTCACGCCCTATGCGACAGGAAGCAAGAGTCACGCAAGCTCAAAATTCCGCCTGCAGCATATCCGTTATCGCTCCTCCCCGGTCGCTGCCGCTAACCCAATCCATCACCCCGGGCCTCGGCCCCGGCCCCTACCACTTCGTCTTATCAGTCAACCCTACAAGCCCTCCCCAACGCCATCACGGCCTCCTTCAAATCGACACCAAACATGAGTCCGCCCACACACGTCCCGACCAGGTAGAACAAAAAGGTCAAGTATCGCATCTGCGCGACTTTGCCCGACTGCGCGAGATACGGTGCGTAGATGAAGAGCACCACGGGCGCGGGCAGGGATGCCCATGCAGATGTCCGGATGCCCGTGGCAATGAGTACGGCGTAGGGCGCGAGAGGGGAGTCGGATGGGAGGAGGTAGAAGGTGTTGAGGAGGAGTATTAGGGCGACGAGAATAACGAGAGAGGCGTAAATGAGGGTTGCAGAGCGCAGGTCGGAAGAGTGTTCATGTTCATCGTCTTCGTCTTCGTGTCGCGTGGGGGGTTGTTGTTCAGCAATAGGGAGCAGCGATGCTTTCTCCGACAATTGTATTTGTATTTTCAAAGCCATCTTTTCTGCTGGACAAAGACCTCTCACAGATTACAAAAAGAAGGTTGGGAAAAGAGTGGCCCACAGTTGCGCTCAGAGCGCGCCCGCACTCTTTTATAGAAATTCGCTTGCTGATGCTCCTAGCCGTCTCAAATTTTAAACGATTCCTCGTGACCCCCTCCTTTCCCCTCCCAAGATAAGGGTAATGCAACGCCTTCCTTCACCACGCATATTCTGGTACCTGACCCGACCAAAGGGGCAGTTCTCTGCGCCCAAATGCCACGCCCGGGTAAGTTGGACATGGTTGTGGCTGGAGCAGTAAGCGAAGCCCCTGAATTCCACGCCCGACGAAAACCCCGAGTGCCACGAAGGGTGTTCGTGCGAGTGTCAATTCTATATTTGCCAGGATGCATACGCAGTGTTTGGTGTTGATCCTATGCGACATCCGAAGGTGATGGATGGATTCCATGGAAAAAGAACACTGAGCACGCCTATAACCAAAAGAGGGCGGCAGAGATGCTTTATATCCTCTCTATGCCTTGAGCATTAAAGTATTAACAGTACTATGTATTATGTGACTTGAATATGTTGAAATGTTGATGGTCTGATGTATTGTGGGGTCCACGGGTATCGGAGGCTGAGCGGCCAGACTAACCAGCGTGACGGGACCACCTTAAGTTGACCACCGCTTCACTCGGCAGTTCTCACCGCTCGATTCTGCAATGCACAAATTCTCCATACACACGAGCTCTCGTTCTTGGACCGTCTGCACATGGCATTACCGGGTCAAGGTCATTTCTCAAAAAGGCAATCCCACCAAGGACGTGATGTGTTCGAGAACAGCAAGTATCTTCTCATCGTCAAACCTTCTACCCACCAACTGCAAACAGACGGGCAAACCATGAAACTCCTCGGCATCCCATAACTTCCTGTTGTCCTTATCGTGTCCACTCAACGGCTTCCCTTCGTCTGACAGATGGTCCTTCTCCTTATCGACCTTCGTAACCGGAAAGACCACGCCGGGATAGTCGAGTAGATTCCATTGTGAGGTATAGCACCAATACTTGGCGGTGTTGTGTTTGGGTGCAACTCCGGGCCCAACAGGCGTCAAAAGCAGATCGACGTTGAACTTGTTCCAATGCAGCGCGTACTCTTTGCGGTAAGCCTCACGCTCTTCGAGCCAGTACGACATCTCGCCCACGGACAGATTCTTAACGCAAGGGTTGTCTTTCAAGATCCACTTTGAAAGCGGTCTCCATGGCTCGCCGGAAGAATCGATAGCTTCGCTGTCCCAGGCTCCACCATCGGTGAAGTAGAGCGAGGATATGATGGCCCATGCCTCGTCGTGGAGATGAGGCTTGAAGTCAACAACTTCAATGCCGTTCCTTTGCAGCTCCTCGGTGACCATATTGAGCGCACGGGTGATGGGTGGGTGTGGGCGCACGACGCCATCGTGCCACAGAACTCCAATTCTCAGTGGGCGGTCTTGAGGGAGCTGGTAGTCTCGCCAAGGCATTGGGATAACGGCAGGCTCAGTGAGCCATGGTTGCGCGTCAATTATGGTTTTCATAAAGAGTTTCAGACCAGAAAGCGATGTCGATAGTGGGCCAAGCACAGAATCAATCGCATCGGCTCCAGCCATAGCGTATCCCCATCCGTCGGTTGGTATTCGGAACGCGGTGGGCTTGATGCCGTAGATACCACAGTTCGCTGCTGGATTGCGAATAGACCCGCCCACATCACTTCCGATGCCCAAGGGAGAGCCATGGAGTGAGATCAAAGCGCCTTCACCGCCTGAACTGCCACCAGAGGTCAGATTCTTGTTGTAAGGATTGTTCGTTACTCCCCAGAGATTCGAGTCCGTCTCCAGATGCATCATAGTCTGCGGTTCGGTTGTCCGGCAATGAAACACTGCACCTGCTTCCTGCAGTATCTGAAGGACATGTGCATCCTCATTAGGAATTCTGTCATACTGGCTCACATAGCCCGTTGAGCAGCGAAGACCCTTGAAGCCAATGTGCTCCTTGACACTGATGGGGAGTCCGTGAAGAGGCCCCATTGGACGTTGGTGCTCCCGATAGTAAGCATCCAACTCTTCCGCTTGCTTTACTGCTCTTGAAGGCAGAAGCTCGGTGATGCAGTTGACAAGTCTCTGGGCAACTGCTGCCCGCCGTAGATAGGCATTCGTGACGTCCACGGCTGTGAGCTGGCCAGTGCTGAGTAGCTTAAGGATTTCATCCGGAGGTAGGCTGGTGATGGAGACAGTGTTTCCATGCAGAATCTCGTCTGCTATAGCGGTGACGTCCTTTGGAAGATTTGGGGGGAGACTTGGTGCGGAAGGGGACAATTCAGCTATAGTCGAGTCACGATAATCCTGCGCTTCCTTGGCAACCTCCTGCCACGGCCGCTGTGGCTTTGCAGTTTTCGGTGCCATAATGTGCAAGTTCAAGTCTCAAGCTTAGAAGAGAAGAAATTAAAAACTTTGGAAATATAAGAGATGGCTAACGAGTTCGATTAATGAAGAGCCTCAGACGTTCTATAAAGTAGTCAAAAGTCCCAAAGGAAACAGCCACCCAGACAGTAGATGGAGGAGCATGGGGGCTGACAAGTCCATCGACTAGGTGACTCATATATAGCCAAAGATGGAAAAGGCGATAGGTGATGGAAGCGGAGTGGTTGCGGAGGATGACCGGATACGGAGAAACCACTCGCCGGCACTTGGACGGAAAGGGAAATGATGGCTAAAGTTTAAACTTTTTTCGTCTCGCATCAACAGCATTACATCACCTCCACTTTCAACGGTAGAGCCTTCTTATTCGTTTGCTCTCTCATTTCCAGGTCTTGGGCAGTGTCAATTGTACGTTTGCGCGTGACAGGACTATATAGCCAATGAATTCATTGTCTCTCCGCTTTTGTCCTCGGCCGCTTGCGCAGTCCACCTCGTTTCCTTTCTTCACCCTACCTTTAACGCGGCGACAGCAACCGACAGCGCTCAGCTCACGATTGAATCTCCAACAGCCCCACGCACGCACATATCTTTCCGCTGCAGCAATGCCGCCACCAACGGGTCGTCGAGGCGGAGGGTTCAGGCGGGGACGCGGTGGACGAAAGCCTTCAAGCTCGTCTGCGCCCTACCAGATCCCCGAGAATGCAGGCGCTGTGGGCAGGCTTCACAGCAATGCGCAGCAACAGTCGGAGGCGCCCGCGATGAAGAGCCTTGCCAATGGCGCGACAGACGGCCAGAAGCTTACGCCGTATGCCGACATGGAGGGCACATTGGACAGCAATCTTCTCGCTAGCCTAAAAGCAATGGGCTTCGAGTATAGTACGTTTCTGATCATCGCATACCAGCACCCTTCTCGACGAACTTTGCTAACAGACTTCAAGTGACACCCGTCCAGCACAAAGTCTTGACTGACCTGCCCACTCTCTCGTCCGACTGCCTCGTGCAAGCAAAGACCGGCACGGGCAAGACTGCCGCCTTTCTCCTCCCAGCTCTGCAAAACATGCTCGCCGGAAATGCTCCGCCCAAAGGCAAAGTCGGGATTCTAGTCATTTGCCCTACGCGCGAACTCGCTCTACAGATTGCCACGGAGGCGGAAGGCATGACGTCCAAACTGTCTCCCAAGATTGAGTGCCACACTGCTTTTGGGGGCACCAAGAGGGACATAGCACTGAAAAAGTTACTCAATGGCAACCCGACGATTTTGGTGGCCACGCCGGGACGTCTTGATGATCTGCTGGGAGAAAAGGAAGTCCGCGAGAAGCTCACCCACTTCAAGACACTCGTCTTGGACGAGGCCGATCGTATGCTAGACGCTGGCTTTGCTCCAGCAATCTACAAGATTCTCAAGCGCCTCCCCCCGAAGAGCGCCGGATGGTACGTACACTCCTAAATACAAATTGCGCTGCGTCCCTAACCTCCAGTAACATTTGCTAATTCAACCTTCAATTTAGGCAGGGAATGTGTTTCAGTGCCACCCTTCCAGACAAGGTCAACGACGTTGTAAAGGGTATTCTCTTCCCAGGCTACACCTCGATTTCTACCATGGATCCCAATGAGTCTCCTACCCTGGATCGCGTACCGCAGTTTGTCGTGAACGTGGCGTCCGTGAAGCAGACTTTTGCCGCTCTGCTTGCCCTGATCAACACGGAGTACAACGCGAACCCAGAAGATTTCAAGATCATCGTATTTGGAACGACAGCAAACGGTGTAGCTCTTCTGTATGACATGTGCAAGGAAGCACTTCCAGCTTTCAACATGTTCGAACTACACAGCAGGATGAGCCAAGCCGCACGCACGCGTACCACAGAGCAGTTCAAGAACGCAAAGCATGGAATATTGGTTGCCTCTGACGTTGTAGGCCGTGGTATGGACTTTCCTAATGTTGGTCTCGTTGTTCAGCTTGGTCTACCGATGAATGCTGAGCAATATGTCCATCGTGTTGGCCGGACAGCCCGCGCAGGGAAGGATGGACGAGCGGTCATCATCCTTTTCGCGAACGAATCGTTCTTCACCAAGACCAACCCGGGCCTGCCAATCAAACCATATCCTGTCGACATCGTAGCTGAGCTTCCCAGCCATCAGCCGACAGTCGAAAAGGCGCTCGCCACTATTGACGAAGCTGCCAAAGCCAAGGCATACCAGGCGTTCCTCGGCTACAACAAAGGGTTCATTAAGAAGTTCAACCTGACGCCCAAGGACTTCGTTGAGGTCGCCAATGAATATGCCAAGAGTATGGGTTGCCCTGAGCCGCCCATGATTGACAAAATGGTTGTCGGCAAGATGGGATTGAAGGGAGTTGAGGGCCTGAACATTGGCAGACGCGAGCGGTGAAACCGAGAAGAGAGGGGAGTGGAGGATGACCTAAAAACCGACGTGCTTTCACGACTATCTCCAGTACATGCGATTGTCTCGACTCTCTCTTGAGCGGTCGGCATGAGGCAATGAACCCCCCCCCCCCCCTCCCTCCGGGGGCCTTCTGCATGATTAATGTCACTTTTCCTTTCAAAAAATTGGGCGGACGGTTGATGGGAATTGCGGGATGAAATTTCATGGGCAGCCCGGCTGCTCTTCCTGGGACAAGATGGCATCACTCCACCGCGATCACAGGCGAGATACGATGGAACTACATCGCGCCTTTCTAGAAACGTGTGCATTACGCGACAAATGAAAAATACTAGCGTTCAGCCACCCATTGAATGGTGTTTCCTAGTTGGGGTGTCTTGAGATGGGGATGCAAGGGGTGGATGGCTGTTTGAGATAGCTTCGGCTTCCCATGCAGGTACGGCTCACTTCTATCGTTTCTCTCTCCCCCCTGCTTCCCAAAATCTTCAACTTGCATTCGCACTCTTCATTGGGTCGTTTTTCCCAAGTGAAACTTCCAGCAGGTTATTCAGCCGCATTCTATTGCCCATGTCGATTCTCTTCCTTCCAAGAACTGGATATACTCACACGAAACAGCCACGTTCCTACCTGTCCAACCGGTATCGCCGTGCGATTATCTGTGCGACCATCACCCTACCAACACAGTCCACGGTACACGAAAAGCATTGTTTATCAAGCCAATTCCATCCCTCGAATGATAGAACTCAAATCGGTCGAGGAATAGTAATTACAGCACCCTGCTACCCACTGTATGGGGTCTAGAACTGATGTCCTACACGTACGAGATGGAGCTGGGAGTCAAGGGAACACCCCGCGACCTGGGATAGAACTCATTAGAGTCAAGAGTATTGGATACGACGGACTGATTACAGCATCGCCACGGCCGCCATCGAATGGATGACGGGGAGCAAGGGTGGACCATGGCCATGCTGTGTCTTCAAACGCCCTGAAGCCTTCGAATCTATCGAGAACATGAAGACGTAGTACACATGGTCACATTTAGTCCTCAGCCGCTTCATTCAAGTCATCTATACCATCTCCTACGCCGCCTTGTCATCTCCTTCATGCTATATAAGTCAAGGGCGCGCCAACATATTTAGACCTCCATCGAGCAACACATTCGTTTTAGCATCAGGTTCTGTCGTGCATCGCTCTCCTTGTGTCTTTCGACTTGCACCATGTTCGTCCCTATTCTCCTCGCTGCCCTCACGGCTCTTCCGGCGATTACAGCCCAATACACCGTCTCGCAGTCGACTGCTCGCGTCTCCAGCACAGCGACCCGCTGCACTACTCGCTATGGCTTCAACCCACTCCCCACGGGTGTCCAGGGCGTTCCAACCTGTACGTAGAAATAATGCTTTGACTTTTGACGAGATAACACGATGACCTATGCTGAATTTATACCGCCGATTTTAGGGTATTCTTTCTCTGCCACCACAGTGACTTATCAAGTCATCTCGACTTCGCGTAGCACCGTCACAGTCACTCCCGATGCAACAACCTTTACTGATGTTCGCACGACTACCAACATCATCACCACCACCACCAGTTCCACGCCTTCTCCGACCACCATCGCCACCTCTGCCGGCTTCCTTCCTCTCGTCGTCGTCGACTTGGCAAGTGCTACCCCCATCCCGCGTATCAAGCGTCTCGCACTCGCCGACCACGCGGCCAACGAAGTCTCGCACCCGCTCAAGCGCCAAACTGCACCTGGTAACTCGGGCGGATACATTGCCTATCCCAACGGCACGTACTCTGGTCTGTACCGCCGCTTTGCGCACCGCGTTGACTGCAACGTCAATGTTCGCGTGAACGAGACCGTCACGACTGATGTTCTCGGTGCCCCTGAAACCAAGGTCGTCCCGCAGGGTACGGCGAGTGTGTTGACAACGCTTACGTTTACGACCACGACTACCATCACCGAAATCGCTCCTACGCCTACGGTTTATGCGGCTTGCGCTGGTAACAATGTTGTCAATCATATCACTGATATCAATGGCAACACGCTTGTCTTCGATCGCGTCATCTACCGTCCTATCGAGGGTTTCCCTGTCCAGAACGAGTTGGTTGTCAATACCACGAGTGCTGTGAACTGCTGCATTGCGTGCCAGAACACTGTAAGTTATCTCAGCTACAACATCGATGCCATACTTACTATGAGCAGCCCAACTGTGCAGGCTCTTTTTACGCAGGTGGAATCTCGGAATGCCATCTCCGCCTCACGCAACCCTTCACCCCGTATCCACCCGCCCTTCCCTCTCCATCTTCAGGTACCGGTCTTCCCTACCCCTCTCCCTCTGCTGGCACACTCGCTCCTTACCCGATCCCCTCCAATGGCTCCTTCTTCCCTACCGCTTCGGGCTATGTCACGGCGACAGCATCTAGCCTGGTTCCCATCGGCACCGGTACTCCTGGTAATGGCACCGGTACTCCCGGCAATGGCACTGTTACGCCTCCCTCCAACGGCACCTGTGCTGCTGGCTCGCTCTCTCAGTACTTGGGCACCATTCGCGGTCAGAATGGCAACGATTTCCCCGAGAAATATGCTCTGAGCTTCTCTAACGGGCCGTGTGGACGCTTTAGCGTGAGTCCGATTCCGGTGCCGTTTGAGTGGCCGGGTCCGGTTAAGGTGAAGAGGGACGGGATTGCTGCTGCGTGAACACTTGATTCTATGAGGGGTCGAGGCGGGGATGAGTTAAAAATAGGTTGAGATGAAATGGGGATGGAATTTAAGATTACAGGGTCCACTTCTTGCTCTTCATTTTTTCGATTCAAAGTTCGCCGGGCTCATGTCATTCCTTTGTACTGTTCTGAGCCGGATTCTGATTATAAAAAATTAGGGTTTCCGTTGGAAGGGCGAGTGGCGCACTGAATACAATATCTTCTTAGTCGATGGCGTCGAGCGAGGAATGCGGAGAGATTGCGGAATGTCCATGTGATGCTGTTCATGACGGCAATTATCGATCAAAGGAAGCGTCTTCACCATGGACGAGCAACCAGCTACCATAGGTGATCAGTCGCAGATCATGGTCGAGTTCGTTTTCTCTTCGGGTAAGACGCAATCTCAAGATTGGCGTAGTGGCGTCGAGGAAGCCGCCCCGCATCCCAATTAGTCGAATCAGACATGGACGGGTAATTCTCCGTCAGACGATGTGCAAGCGGCAAGTGTCGAGTGGAGCAGCCAGAACGGTAGCGAGACTGAGCTATGTAGGCGGGCTAGGAGGCAGAAACGCAGGTACTAGGACGGCCGTCCGCTGTCAAACCACAGACAGGAGACCGATGGCACGGCAAGGCAGTTCTGGCGCATGCCCGCTGCGAACTTCGGACCCTCACCGCATCTTGACCGCATCTTGACGGCCACTGACCGAATGATGGTTCGGAGTATGGAGCGTGGTGCGGACGGTGATCTCAGCTTGGGGGATTGATTAGCCCCCGGCAGGAGGTCCCTGCGGAGACATGCGTGGAGTCGTGCGGTTGGTGGAGATGTCGGGAGCTGCGCGGCTGCAGCTAGGATGAAGCGCGCTGGGCCCAAGCCGGCCTAGCGTCTCAGCGGCGCCGTGGTGGTTCGTGAAGAGCGGAAGGCGTCGATAGGCTGTAGATGCAGCGTTGTGTTGACTCTGGCCCGGGTGCAGTACACACACACCGAAGTACATACACAGCGACAGCCTACCAGGGCATCTGCACCGGTAGACTACCTAGGCAGTGTGCAATTGTTCATGAAGCGTACGTACCGGTGAGCCGTTGAGCATTGCTGGCTAGACTCGCACCAGACGGTCGTAGTCAGCGTCGAGGCTCCGGCTATCTTAGGCGGTGGACCTAGATCGCGCGTCATACTTCGAGACGTACCAGGGCGGGCATGGCCGCCCATTGGCTGCGTCTCCCTTGCGCGCCTGCCTTGCGTTTCCGCCAAGGCATGAGCTCACCTCACGCCGCTCGCCCTTGCCCTTGCAGCCCACCCAAACTCCGCTTCACGCCTTCTTTCTCCATTCTGCGCCCAGCTGCCCCTTCCCTATCTATTTCGAAACCCCCGCCCTCCGTCCCTCCACCTGCCAGCTCTGCTGTACATCCCTCCTTCGCACCTTCCGATCGCACGCCCGCACCTTCCCTCTGCTGCTTACCTATTCACCTCTGCTATCCGCCCACAACGGTTTATTTTCGCCTTGATCCCCAGCTAGCCGGCGATCGCGCCCTCACGATTGTCGTTAGCGCCACACAAGCGAGCTCTCCGCTGCCTCATCCTGTGTTGGTAAGATGTCAGTGGCCTCTGCCCAAGCACCTCCGCCCAAGCACCTCCTTTCTGACACCTGCCAGCTCATCGCCCTTGAGCTCTAAGCAGCCCAAACCTGGAGAGAGAAGCTCACCCACCGTGGACATCCTCACCGCGCAACCTCGGCTGCCGTCATCGTAATCTTACACAACAACGCAGCCGCCCACCGCACCCGTAGCTCCAACCCAGCGGACTGGAGATTCTTCACGCGACTACACGCGTCAAAGCGCCGGAGCCGTATATACAAGGAGCCGCCAGACCGTTGGAGTCGTGTTCGTCATGGCTGCAACGCGTCGACAGGCGCCTCTGCAAATTTTCAAAGACGATTTCGCCCCTCAGGTCCACCAAGACGTCCATCACTTCCCGCAGTACTACATCGACGCCTTCCCCTCCGTGACCGACGTGTCCTCCGACTCACACACCCTCCTGGCCCCGCCGCAGACGTCCCCCTGCGACACATCGCCGCAAAAACTCCGCCAGATCTCAAGTTCACCCCCTCCCGCCGCCCTCACCGAAAAAGGCCTCAACACCGTGTCCATCCCCCCACCCCAGGAACAGTCCTTCGAGACCGACGCGCCCATGAAGAAGGTACCACGGAATCCGGAGCCGAACATGAAGCAGCCTTGGATCTCCCGCTTCCCGGCCCAGTTCGACAAAGAGAACGTCTATTCGGCGCCCGAAGCCCTGCCCACGCTATTCGCTGCCGATCCGCCCAACAAGCCAGTCAGCAAGCGCGCGCTTATGGAGTCGGCACCGCTGCGCGACCGCAGTAAGAAGCAAAAGATGCGGCCCGAAGTTCGCCCTGTCGTCGCAGAAGACGACGAGCCTCTGCCGGAGCCGGATGAGATGCCATCCGTTGAAGACGACGGCGCCAAACCTCCCTTCAGCTACGCGAATCTGATCGGCATGGCCATTCTGCGCGCACAAAACCGACGTCTGACTCTGGCCCAGATCTACAAGTGGATTTCCGACTCGTTCGCCTTTTACCGCAATTCCCAAGACACGGGATGGCAGAACAGCATCCGCCACAATCTCTCTCTCAGCAAGTCGTTCTCTAAGCAGGAGCGCCCCAAGGACGACCCCGGAAAAGGACATTACTGGATCATCAATGCTGGTTTTGAGAAGCAATACCACAAGATTAAGTCCAACCGTCGGCCCACGAACCCGGATGGGTTCGTGTCGGCATACCCCAGCGACATGGCACGTCCGAGCACTTCTTCCAACAACCTCCCCCCCTTGAGCTCAAGCAAGGGCTTTGATTCCAGCAAGTTTCCCGAGGAGACTGAGCTATCGTCTGACGCCACCATCCCGTGCTCGGACCCGGCTGCACATGACGGCCATGAACCTGGAACCATGCCTCCGCCACGTCAGATCCCATCGTCGCCCCCACCAGCCGACATCCACTCATCACCCCCGCCGCCTGTTTCACGCTCTTTGCGTGACGATACGCCACCACGTGTTCCTCGTTTCCCCTCCAGCCGGTCCGGCGGACGCAAACGCAAGTTCAAGGGCCTCGGTGACAGCGGCTACTACTCTTCGATTGAGTCATCCGCGACAAAGGGCAACCCGGTCGGGCCTCTTCTGACTTCAGAGGCAGATCTCGACCGCCCAAGTCACAAGCGCGGACGTGCTGAACTTGAGATTGCTCGCATTCGAGGCTCATCTTATGATTCACCAACCAAGACGCGGCCTTTCATCAAGCAGCCCAACGGTGCAGCGCTCATCTCCTCGCCTTTCCGTCATACCGAGAAGATGCATGATCCTCTTACCCCTGCAATCGTCTTCAAGCGTCCCGCTTTGCCACCGGCGTCGGCATCTCCCAATACCAATCTGCGCAATCACAGGAACAAGATGCGTGAATTGGTCGGCGGCTCTCCTGACAAGAACCTACCTATGTGGGTCGATGCATCGTTCCTCGACACCAAGGGCTGGAGCCCCGCTGTAAGCGTGCCCAACGAGGAGAGCATGAACCTCCTTGGCCATGGCTTCGAGAGCACCTTTGACATATTCGGCGACTTCGATTACCAGGAGAGCCCAGTCAAGTCTGCAAAGAGGCCCCGCCTGGAACGTGCTGTTACGTCGACGAGCATTCTCGCCGACATTACTGGTGCCAAGGGAAACTTGATGAACTCGCCCACGCCGAACTGGAAGCTGTCCTCTTCGTTCTTGAACATTCCCACCTTGTCTCCGACACGCAACCCGTCTCCCCTGAAGGCTCCGGCCCTCAAGGCCCCTACGTCAACTCCACTGGGCTCAGACCTTCCTGCCCTAGGCAAGGAGAATGGTCGCGCTGGTATTAGCCCGCCGCAGTCCTTTGCGGCCCCGGCTACGAAGCAGGATAACGACGATGACGATGACATCTTCCGACTTCTCCACAGCGATGAATCCGAGCCTGGCATCGACCTGCTTCAGGGCTTCCAGAAGATCGGTGCGAGGCCCTCGGCTGTAGCACCGAACGGGTCTCCTCAGAAGGTGTCAAGGCTCATGGCCCGTCCCAGTCTTACCCGTAGCACGACGACACGCTTTTAAGTGACATCGTTTCAGCGTATTGTCTTCTCATCATAACGGCTTATGACTTCCGGATACCCCTTGAACTTTTGTCTTTGCCTTCTGGTTACGCCTCTCGAACTCGAGCACTTCCCCCTATCCTTTTTACCTCGTCTCACGACATTATCGTCTACGACAACCACTCTTATCACTCTTCTATCCGACCTTCTTCAACGACCTCGGACTCTGTCCGCTAACGAATGTCACGAACAACGATACCCACGGTTACTCAATCGAAACAACTCTGCCGGCGTCCTTTTTCCGCCTATGAACAGCGTTAATTCTCTGCATATTTTAGTGAGAGATTAGGATCTGGCGCACGGCTTGGGTCACTACAGCGTGGGCGCTGGTGTTGGTGGCAACTGTTTATATCTGTACACTCCTTTTGTGTATACACGGCGCTTTGGGTTTCATCTCTCCTTTTCTTTATTCCCTTGTCCAATCTCTCAAACGGAGTGGCTGTAACAACTCATTGCTTGTCTGTATGTCGGTGGAGCGTTTACTTGCCTACCTTTTCATTCTGTCTTGACTTGGCCTTTTGCCATTATTGGCGGCTAGGATTGTCTCAACGACGATCGATCTCCAGCGATGATCTGTCTTATATTGTCCCTTGTTTGCGGCTACGGCTTAATGGTTCCTAGCTGGTCGATCTTGCGTAAGCGAAAGCGACGGTCTGTCCTTACTTGATTATGCTCTTAGCGTCTCATAAGCTTTCCTTTACAGGGGCTGGAAGGTTATTCTAGCGATTGATTCATTTTCCTCACTTGCCAATTCAGTCTTGATTGTTTATGCATTTTCTGTGACGCCTGTGATGTTGAGATGTTCCTCCAGGGAAACTACCCAAACAATACTGTGCAAACCTCGTCCAAGGATCAAGTATTCTGCGTTTTACTTTGACGCATCGTGTGTATGATATTTCTACATGAACAACTAAAACTCTACGCTTAGTCTAGATCTCGAGACAACGGTCTCCCAGGACCCGAGCCAGGTCAGCTCATCCAACATCTTCAGCCCCAGCATGCTTCTAATATAAAACCCCCTTGGTTGAACGGACTTCGCCTTCCCACTGCTTGACTACGGTGGTAGCCTGCCGTATGGCGACAGCAAGGGCCTTGAACGCAGATTCAGCGCGGTGGTGGTCGTTCTCGCCGCGGATGCAGTCAACATGGAGCGTGGTACCAGAAGCCTGAGCGAAGGACTGGAGACAGTGCGGTATCATTTCTAGCACCGCCCATCAGCAAGAATCCCATATATCCCACCCACATAAAAGACATCCCACCAAGAACAAAAAGAAAAGGGGGGCGCAACATACCACACGACAAATCCCCAATCTTCTCCCTCCTGAGCCCCAACTCGATGACCGAGTACGGCCGGTTCGAAAGATCAATCACGGCCCGCGACAAGGCCTCGTCGAGCGGCGCATACGCATATCCGAACCGCGCCAGTCCAGCACTACCCTGCAACGCAGCCTTGAACGCCGCGCCCAGCGCCAGACACGCATCCTCGCTCGTGTGGTGGTCGTCGATGTGCAGGTCGCCCTTGCAGCGTATCTTGAGACTCCAGCCCGCGTGCTTGGCTAACGCGTGCAGCATGTGGTCGAGGAACCCGATCCCTGTGTCTACGGTGATTTCTTGGCTTGTGGATTTTTGCGTCGCGTGTTCCTTTTCGCTGGTGGTGGTGCTGCTGGCGTTTTGCGCGTCTAGGGCGTCCCAGAAGGCGGATTCTTGGTAGGGGGTGAGGGCGCCGCCGTCGAGGTTTAGGGAGACTTGGATTTTGGTCTCGTTGGTGTCGCGGTTTAGGGTGCTGGTGCGTGGCATGGTGGCGGTTGGAATGGGTTTGGTTGGTTCTGGGTTTTTTCTTTCTTTTCGTTTAAGTGTAGGAGAGTAGAGGAGAGTAATTGGTTCTCGAGATGAACTGGGGGGGGGGAGGGATGGCGATGGTTTTCGATCGATTATGATATCTACCTAGGTTAGTTTGTAAGAAAAGTAAAGTTTCGTCGCGAAAGCGGAATCGGAGCGGCCATGATTCGCCGCTGTTGTGCGCCCCCCGCCCCGCCACGGCTCCCCCACGTAAGTAAGGGTGGTGCTTATGTGGTCTTGGCAAGGCTGAGAAATTCGTCCGAGGCTGACCAACCAGCGTGGAGTCGCATTTCGTTCGAATTTTTTGATAGAGCGACAGCACCTTTTTCGAACTCTTCGCCCCCCGTACGCAACTGCACAGCTGGATCGGTCTGTTGCGCTAGCAGAGGAAAGGTTATCAAGAACGAGAAAGAGAAAAGACAGTATGCCGGAGCAGGTCGAGGACGAGGTTATTGTTGATCGCGGCGAGATCGATGAGGTTGCGGACCGTGATAGGATACGTGTGGTATGTCGGCATCGATTTTCTGTCGAGCGTAAAGATGAGGAATCCAGCTAATTTTTCTATGCAGTTGGCCGGCGCGACGGAGACGGCTGCTTCTTTCCAGTTTGATGGCGAGGACCATACGT
Source organism: Massarina eburnea CBS 473.64 (assembly GCA_010093635.1). NCBI lineage: Eukaryota > Fungi > Ascomycota > Dothideomycetes > Pleosporales > Massarinaceae > Massarina > Massarina eburnea. The sequence continues at coordinate 808,898 of MU006788.1, read as the reverse complement.
TGGGAAACGCGTTGCGATATGTTATCATGAAGAAGTATGTTTTGCTTGAGTGTATATATCACCTGCTTGTGCTGATTCTGTTTAGTCCTGATGTCGAGTTCTGTGGCTACTCTATCCCGCATCCTTCTGAGAACAAGATGAATCTTCGCATCCAGACCTATGGTACGTTCTCTGTCTTCCTTGTCGTGAATTTTGTCAGCTGACCATGTTATAGACGGTGTGAACGTGTATACGGTCCTGGAAAAGGGCTTGAATGATCTGATGGATATCTGCGATGTTGTGGAAGAGAAGTTCACGGTCGCACGGGACGAGCACTTCGCCGATAAGATGCAGACCTAATCCCTCAAATATATAGAGGAACCATTACATTTGCAGGCGTTTCACGGGTATCAAATCAAGCACAGCTCGATAGGCGCAGAGGAAGGAAAATGGTATTGTCTCAAACTATCTACACGGTTTTCTCGTCGCCTTTGCTGTCCCATGCTAGTCTGCTCAGTTACGACCCTGTGATGATGTTAGTGGCCAAGTCTTGTGGTTTTAGTTTGAGGGGACGAGGCAGCATACCTCCAGAAACCCGTTGATGAAGTTGTTCGGCAACCTGGCCTTGGGTTCTTCTTCTGCGCGGAAGTACTTGAGGACATGTGGCAGCTGTTTCCAGAAATTGAGTGTCTCCTGTCATGCATGTCAGCCTGCTCTTTACATCTCGTGCTTAAAGTCGTACCTGAAACTCCGAATGACTGTTGAACAGCAACACGTCCACCGTCCTTAACTGGTTCACGTATCTATGCCGCTCGAACTCCTGCCGCACTTTTGTCCGGAGCGTGGATACCGGCATGTTGAGCGAGTACATGGTCTGGACTTCGGGGGCCTGCAAAATCCCATTATTAGCACGTCTTTCCCATATGATGTTATTCCGTGCTCTTCATCCCTCCCCGCCCGTTCCCCTCACGCCACTTCTACCACCCCGCGATCCTCTAAAATACGGCATTGTATTCCCCCAGGCGAGTTAAATAAGGCAGGTTAACGTACAGCTCGCAGCCAGTCCCGGTAGCTATGGATCACCCTCCGCTTCGCATCCGACCAATTGACCGCTGTACCCGCGTTAGCTCTTTGTATCCTCCAATTGTGCAGTATAGGGCTAAACTCACAGGAGCGCGTGCGCTGGGCAAGGTAAGTGGGATTGATGACCATGATTGCAGTGTTGCGGAGCTCTGGGCTGTTGTTCGGAGCTGCTGTGACGATGCGCGGTCGGTGGTGAGGCCGCCAAGGGATTACGTTACCGCGGCTTGCTCGTTGGTGGACATAAAGTTATGCGGCGGCGACGACTCTACCACAACCTCAACTGAACGAGATCCAACGAACAACTTCCGCCGCGAATACGAAAACATCTACGACAGACCCATTCGCATCCGAGCGAGAGACCCTTCGTTACCGCAACCATGCCGCCCCTACGCACGTCGCGCGCCTCCAGAAAAGCCCCGCCCGAAGGCTTCGAAGACCTCGAAGACACGCTCCTCGAATTCCAGAACAAGATGAAGGACGCTGAGAATGCGTCGCACGAAGGCAAGAAGAAGTACGAGATGACGTGGCCCATCTTTCAAATCACGCATCAGCGCTCGCGCTACATCTACGACCTGTACTACGAGAAGGAAGCCATCAGTCGCCAGTTGTACGAGTGGCTACTCAAGAATGGGTATGCGGATGCCATGCTCATTGCGAAGTGGAAGAAGCAGGGCTATGAGAAGGTGAGCTATTCCGGGAAGAGGAAATAGTATGGGAGAGGCTAATGTGCGGACAGTTGTGCTGCACGCGATGCATCCAGACCAAGGAGACAAACTTCCGATCGACGTGTATCTGTCGCGTGCCGAAAGATACGCTGAAGGAGGGACAGGATATTCAGTGTGTGAGCTGTGGATGTCGGGGATGTGCGTCTAGCGACTGAGCGATGAGGCAAGCGGAACATCGGGGTTTAGCAGTCCCTCCAATTCCATAGTCATTGGACATAACAAGTCGCTCAGCAGTGACAGAGGCTCGCCACGGTCAGGGGCTACAAGAGACGGCATTTGAGCAGAGGAAATTCAGATACCCACAGGCATGGCAGCATCAGGCGTTTCGTCAATTCTGGCACATTATTAGGCTTCCATTCTAGCACAACCCGCGAGCTTAGCTCGATGAAGCGCTGCCAGACCTTTGACACCATCAAATGGTTTTGGTTCTTATTAGGTACGATCACATCAGATGGCCTATTCAGATAATCCAGGAATCAACAAGTTGACAAATTTGCAGATGAACTATATATGCACATGCAACGAAGCTTATAAATTAATATCCAACTAACATGCAGCGTCAAAAAACAAACACATTCTAACCAACTCCTTGCAAAATCGGGGGAATCTCAAAGATAAAATATATACACAGAACAACGCGATACAAGAATCAACAAGATAATCAGAAAGCAACACCATCCTCCGTAACCGGTGGCAATATCACCTTACCACCTGCAACAGATGGAGGAGTCACCTTGCCAGACTGGATAGCCGCCACAGCAGCCTTCACCTCATCATGTTCAGCCCTCAATGGCCTCGAGAAACTCATGTTCCTCTGCAGAGCCGGAGCTGCCCCTACGGGGGCCACCTCATTCTCCCTCTCTATCACCGTCGCCAACATCGCGGGTGAAGGCATCGGCGGCATAGGCGAGCTTCCGTTGTTCCAGCTCAGCACTCTGCTCTCGCGATCATCGTCGGCGTAGATGCTGCTAGCACCGGTCTTGGGTCGCGGTCGAGAGAAAGAGTTTTGCCTCGCCAGACCATTGTACTCCCATTCGCTGCCTTCCTCTGTAGGAGTTGACTGGGCGGACGAAGAGGGAGAGTCGGCAGTCTCGGCATTGGCGAGACGCGACTCGCTAGCTAGCTTGTTTTTCCTGAGCGTGTCACCACGCTTGAGACGGAAAGGCGATGTTCCGTCGATGGGCGAATCGACGCTCTCGTCGGTGCCGAGAGAAATGGTGCGGAAGTGAGCTGGGACGAGCGGCGCAGGGAATAAAGCATCACGCTCATCGCCGTAGTAATGCATTCCATCATCTGGACGATACATCACAGAGGCAGGCGTATATCCGTACGGTGCAATAACCGAGTTGTGCATCGAAGGTCCAGGACCATTCTCTAGCATTTCGGCATTATTGACATTGTACGGGCTCTCTCCATTATACCTCATCTCCTCGGTATTACGACGCGCAGCAAATGCAGCGGCAGCGCTCATTGGAACCGTGGTATTGGATCCCCAATTCTCAGCGTCCGCGTTGTACGGGCTGCTTGCTGGAGGTGACCCGTTGTCGGGGGCCTTGGAAGGATATTCGGGTTCCTCGATGTCCTTTTGGCTGCTCTTGCGATGCCATTTGTAGAGAAGGTACGTGACGATCATAGCTGCGGCAGCGATGGGAACGAATGCGATTCCGACCTTGGCTCCGGCCGGCATTGGGGGCGCGGAATCTGGGTTCGAGCTGTCTTGTACGCCCTCTGCTGCGTTGGTGATGTTGGGAGAGGCGGCGAGCAAAGTCGATGAGGCGCCCGCAGACTTGATAGAGGACGCGGGTGCATTGGGTACGGCGGCTGCCGTAGTAGCACCCCCGGGAAGTGGTTGGATCCCGCTGGCAATTTTACCGGTGGAGGCAGCGTTGGAGGGCCCGCCTGTTGCGGTAGAACTTGGTACGCTGGATCCAGATGCACTCCCACTCGTACTAGAAACACTGGAAGACCCAGAGATGCTAGAAGACGAGCTGGAAACACTGGCAGATGCTCCGGAACCGCTGGGCAAAGCAGTGGCGATGACGTTACCGAGTATCTTTTGGCTGCTCGAAGATCCGCTCAAAGAAGGGGAAGACGTAGCACCCAAAGAAGAGGAGGCAGAAGAAGTAAGACCACTACTCGACCCCGTCGTTGCACTCATAATCTTCGCCATCGAGCTCGTCCCATTCGTCAACGGCGTAGGCGTAACAACAATCGTCGAGCCATTCCAACCCGCACTCGTGCTCGTCGCCGGCAAATCCGTGATCTGGTGATTAATCTGGATCAAAGGCGCCCACACATCAAGCGACTGAACCGTCTTCCCCTCGGCCGTAAACGGCACCTGAAAAGCGTCCAAACCCTTAACCGCAACCCCTTCACACGTCATAGCGTCCAGCTTCGTACTCGTAGCAACTTGGTGGCACGTCTGCGCCCCACCCTGCATCGCGCACTGGTACCCCTGGGGACAGCACCCGATGGCCCTCTCGCCCGCCACGAGCGGGAACTGGAATCCGAAATCCGCGACTGGCGCGCCAGTGACTTGCGGCATGTTTCCTGGGGCGGAGACTTGGGAGCATGCTGAAATGTAGCCTGTCGGGCACATGACGCCTGGGGAGTAGAAACCGAGGCCTTGCAGCGAGGAGGCGCTGGCTGCGGCGCTGGGGATCGCTGTCGGGCGCGGCCAGCATCCTATGTCGTCTTCAGCGGTGGCGGTGGCTTTGACGCGGCATGTTTGTCCGCGGACGGCGTTGGTGCCGGTGATGGCGATGCGGGAGCAGTGCGAGGGGAGGGCGAAGGCGGTGGTTAGGGGGCCTAGGTTTATGCGGGTTGCGGCGGGTTCGGCGCGGATGGCGAAGGGGGTGAGGTATGCGGATGGTGCTGGTGGCATCTTTTTTTATTTATCTTTTTGTGTTTGGGTTGGTGAAGATGGTGGGGATGGGTTGATCGGTTCGTGTTGTGTTATTTTGGGGAGTGAGGCATAGCAGTACGGTTGGTCGGTTTGTGTAGAGTTTTGGTAAAGACAGTGACTTTTCCGGGACGATGAAGTCGGTGTTGATGGATATGGATCAACAAGAAGAAGACTTCGTTCTATGCAATTGTAAAGCAGATAAAAAAGAATGGACGCTATCAAAGCCTAGCGAAGTTATCGAAAAAGAAAGAGCGAAGGAAAAGAAAAGTCGTCAGTCACTAACTCAGGTAACCCAGAAGCAGAAGAAAAAATCAAGGGAAAATCATCAGTACAAAACAACAGCGCACTCGCGACAGTTTTGTAGAAGCTCGTTATAATAAGCATCGTTTTGCGTAGTGTGTGGCGTGGGCGTGGGCACTGTGCAGTTTTCGAAACGGACTACGGACTTCGCGGTATATACAAGTCGTTCTAACCACCATCTTATTGTCCATTGGGATCGATCGACGGATATATACTATTTGTAGAATCAAGCGCTGTGCGAATTGCGACGCCTTCGGCGCGCGGAGTGCCTTGCGGTGGGTGGGTGTGCGAGGTGTATGTAGGGCTGTGGTGGTGAAGTTGGTGATAGTGGAACTCAAGAATTGGCCGAACTCAATTGCGATTCTCCACCCACACCATCTAGGTATCATGCATCACAAGGCAATGTGGGGGAATGCCGATGCGAATAAACATCATCTCTCTATCCATCTTTCACAACATAGTCCTACAATACGACAACGGCGAGCCCGTCCGCAATCCCACACGAATCCCTTCAATAACCAAATCCTTTCCATTGACTCGGCAACTGCCATATATGTACATACGACCGTGTCTCCCCTCTCAGCACTCTAACCAGCATGCGTCTAGTCCCGGGTACTACATGCGCATGCGTGAGAAGCCTGGAAAGTCCGACATATTGGCCTGCGGGGTGCTGATTGGCTGGAATGTCCGTGGGTGAACGGGTTAGTGCGTATGCGGTTAGTAAGATCTTACATGTCGTCGCAATCGGACAAAGTCGGGTCGGGTCGTTGGCGGATTTAGGGCTGGTGAATAGGGTTTTGAATTGGAGGGAGTGCCGTGGAGCGATGGATGGTTAGTGATGAGGTTGCACGAAATCATCATGTCTCGCGCGAATGCGTCAGATACCATGGTATGCGTGAAAAGATCAGGTATTGGGGAAATGTTATCGTGTTTATAGCTCCCGCCATCATTCTTCATTCTCCTTCTCTCGACGCCTCATCTGAGGCGAGTAGATGAAGCTAACAGAAATTTCAATGTTTATAAGGCATACCTCATCAAACCCCATGCGGTATACTATACGCCGACTGCTGGGTTTTCAAGTTACACTAGCACGTCTGTAGAGAAAGGTACTCATATCCGCCATGCAGCCACCTGGCGCGTTCATGTTAACTTTATACGGACCTGGACTTTCCAGCTACCAGCGACCGTTCAGTAGCAGTCTGTGGAAATCCTCCTGGTGGCACAGCGTCGAAGTAGATAAGGTGAGGTAGAGGAATGCAGGGAACGAGGAAGCTTATTGCGCTTAGGCTTGACGAACGATACTCTTAGCTGGGAGCACTGAATAATACGGTTCCTAGACATTGGTTTCCGTACAGTTCCACATACGAATAGTAAGTGGTAGATCCTCCGGCACTGTAACCCTAGAGCTTCGCATCCTTTCCCGCAGGCCTATTTTCATACTTCTTCTTTGACGCCTCCTGCTTCCACATCTCGGACAACACAAGTCCATCTCTTTCACTCTTCTGACTGTCATAACTCTGCCAGAATTTCTCTTCTCGCTGACCCTTCTCACTCATCTCTTTCAGGAACGGAGCGATCACATCGGCAGTCTCTGTAACCATCTGCAGCGGAAACATGTGGCTTCCCTTTTCCACGATGTGCATCTTCACTGCACCAGCTTCTACGCCGCCGTTGGCGCGGTTTTGAATGCCTGTTAAAGCCACGTTCTTTTCTCGCTCGCCTTTCTTGTTGACGTAACTCTTACCGCCATAGACCCAGAGGACGTGTGGTTGAATGTGCGGTAAAAGGCTCACGGCAAGACCTGGTTCGGCGCGGTGGAACACAAAAGATGCTTGGTCCTCGTTGAAATCGGCCGTCGTGAGTCTTTCCCCTTCGTCCAACTTCCCATCAACAGGCGCAGGTCTAAAGTTCGATCGCAAGAACAACCATGCCTCTTGATGCTTTGTCGTCGTCAGCGTCACTGACCCTGGCTTCGCATCAGGGTAGACTAGTGTAGGAGTTTGACGTAGACCGTAAGTGATGTATTTGTCCAGGGTTCGCGGATCCCACGAACGGTAGAAAGGGTTCTTCTGGAAGTCTGCGCGTGCAGCTTCTCTAGAGGACCAGAGGTCGGGACGGACACTTGTCATGCGTGATGCGTTAGGTCCCGGTGGATGAACAGCCACCATCACGGGCTCAATGAAGAGGAGGCCGGTGAAAAGGCGTGGATGGGTGAATGAGAGGTGTGTTCTACACGATTGTGGTTATGAAGTGTCTTTTGGGTGGTGATGCCACAAACTTACAATTGCGTACATCCCATGCTGTGTGCAACACCTACGATAGGTGGTTTCATCTTCTCTCGAAAATAGTTTACCATGCCGAGGAGATCTCTCGAGTGGTCGAAATAGTTTGCTGCGACTTCGTATCAGCTTCTACCATTCTCGAGCACCTGGAAAGAGAACAACTAACGATCATCTCCCTGTAACGCTTCGTTCAAAACCCCACTTGCACCTTGATGCGAGCTGTCCGCAAACCAGATAGCGCGAAGCTTACCACCCATTCGAAGTCGTAATTCCTCCCAGACTGGTTCGTACGCTTCCTACACATCATCTTTATCAGTAATCATGCACCTTCTTTCAGTTTTGACAGATTCTCAGGCTGGATGGCTGTTTACTTTCGGAATGCCATTAGCATGCGCCGCAATAACAGTAACAGCACCTTGCTCAACATCACCACGTGTTTTGGGTGTGTACTCCTTAACAGCGAGGCGCAGCACTGCTGTAGCATCTTTGGTTGCATGACGGTAACCGCGGATGTGCGTGCAAGGGATTATGTGTTCAGAGATATTGAAGCCGAAGTCGTCCATCGCGATTGATTGTGGAGATGCTGCTAGGAACTCATTCGGTGTTTTGTAATGCTGGAGTGGAGTTGCCGCGGAGGTTGCGGGTTCCCCATGTAAAATGCAGGGACAGTGCGGGACAACAGGACGGGGTAGGATTAAAGTGATGCACCAATGGGGGGGAAAGCCAAGATTACACGAAACGTTGATCAACACGGGATAGTAAGTACCAAGTGCTGCTCGAGAATTTATCACGTGATTAGTTCCAGTACAACACCGCTTCCTATCCGAGACCAAACAAAGGTCCAGTATAACCTTTACATATTCGTGTACCCATAATAGTTCCTTGTGACACCTGCTGGAAATGGGCAAGATACATAGATTGCTATTGAGAACGAGAACGCCGGCAAACTCCCCTTTACATATTGGAGAAGACATGGCCTTTCGACTCACAGCTACAGCTTGAGAACAATGGATGCCCCCCCGATCAGCGACAACATCAAGTACCCAACTATAGAAACCACAGAAGCAGCCGCGCGTTATACATGCTAAGAAACCATATAATCCACCGACTCTAAGCTCTGACAGGGTGGAACTGAGGTTACGATGAATCTGCCTCGATCGCGTTTCCAGTGCATTTATATCAATACTCATGCAATTTTTTGTTTGTTTTTCTTCTACACGTATAAGTTAGCATACAAAGCTATTCATCAAAGTAGTAAAATATCGAAGTCTTACGTTTCTCTTTTCCGTAAATCAAGGAATAGTGCACACCCAATCTCCTCTTCTATGCCATTGGTCATCTTCTCTTCCTGAATCTAGTCCTGCTGGAGTACGTGTGAGAGAGCCTCTTCTGCAATTCTTCCTAGTATGGCATCTGCAGGCTCCACATCCTTATCTTCGAAGAAGCACATATTCTCCGGACAGAGAGAGAAAATTATGCTTTTAACCGGTAGTGCGACTATGATATCCGAAGCGGAAACAACGATGCCAGGGATTGGGATTGGGACAAATGTAATTCGCTGATTCGACTTGGTGATACATCGCATGTTCACCATAATGCTGCATGATGTATCCGGATCGGCTCCCCTTTCCAGAAACATGTGGACAGTGTCTTTCACGCCTCTCCTTCTTTGAATAGAGTCAAACTGACGATCGATGAGTATACACTTGCTATCAGATTCCCAATACCGTGCAGCACAGTAGACTCCCGTCAAACACTTCTGCCAAGCGGTCACATCTTCGAATGTCTGGTTTGGATCGGCACCATGGAGCAGAAGAGTTTTGACGACGCCCTTGTCTTCATTTGCGTGAGAACAAGTAAGCCAAAACAGTGGGATGCAGTTAGATTCGGATGTATATCGAAGGAACGCGGGGTCCTGTTCTAGCCATCTCCCGATCTGGGCAGGGTCTGGAAGGTAGATTATATACATCCGAAAGAGTTTCTCGGTCACTGTACCACCATAATAAGGTAAGGGTGCCCGAAAACCGATGTATGGACTTAGTTTTGCCTGGTAAACCCAGTCCATAAACGTCGTTTGCGTCCGTTCCTTGAGTTTAGGGGTGTTTCTTGAAAGGATCGACCCAAGATCAGTCCAAATGGATATAATGTCAGCAAAACTAATGCCGTTGCAAAGGTCCATGTAATCTATCAATGAATATCCCAGTGACTGAAGATCAGTAATACACAGGCCTTCGATTACCAAAATCAAGGCTTTGATAACCGCATTTGCCGCTCTGCATCGAAGTCTCCGAAATTCCTCTTCATCTAGAGAGAGCTGTTCATAAAAAGTTTGTTTCGTCGTGTTCTTCATCAAAAATTCGGCAACGGTACGGTGGCTGAACCCAATACAACCGCTGCGGAGATGTTCTAGTGTAGGAGGCCCGATGGTAGTATTACACGGACTCACTTCTAAAAGCCCCCTACTCCATGCATTCAGCCGTTTGATCATGTTCTCGTGTACCATCAAAATCTCGTCGACCTTCATCTTTTCAGCCTTCATAACATTGGTAGCATGTTCGTCGGAGTCCATGTAAGCGTAGAGCAATGGTATATTGAAGCTTCCCTCTCTCTCAAGTGTCAAAAGAAACACTAGGGCTGTGTGTTTCTGGTAATGTTTATCGATGCTGTTGAAGATGTGACTGTATAAGCTGTCAAGCTCCGTTGGAAGTTTTGTGAGTTCTCTCCGAAGGTCTGATATGGAAGCTGCATTCTCGACTTCGCAGACGAGGGAGCGTACTACGAGGTGTACCCATAGAAACACACCTTGGGCAGCTTCCATCATCTCGTCAACGAGAAACCCGAAGCCTGCGTCCTGAAAAGGGTCTTTCGAGAAAACTGGCGATAGCTCGAATTCTTCGCGGATATAAGTGCGGATATCGTCGCGTGTTAGGTCCTGTACGCATATGTGGTATCCGTCTCGCTCGAACTCTTCGCGGAACAGGTTGAGCGGCCGACTTGAGAGACATAATTTGACAGCCGGATTATCACGAAACCTGCCGAGGAAAGCAACGAGGTCGCGTTCGCTGTGTACTATAGGGCCGAACTCAGGTCTGTCGTCGTACTCATCCAGGCCATCAATCATGAAGAAGAATTTTACATTGTGGCGATCGGCGGCCTCTAGCACACGGTCCAACGCTTCGCGAAGGATATGAAGTGGAAACTCATAGCGTGAGCCCCCATCAATCCAATATGGGGACGAGAAGGCATCGTCAATCATTTCGGGACATTGCGCCAGGAGTTTGTGCAGAAGCGACCGTAGTAAACCGGAGAATGATCTCTGTAGCGAGGAACCGTGTCTCCAGAAGAAACATTCTGCCACAAGGAGCTTACTATCGCCGGCCCATTCGCGAAGATGGTCTGGAAGAGTAGGATGATGAACAAGGAATTTCATCAACGTGCTCTTCCCCGCTCCCGGTTTCCCTGAAATCCAGAAGATGTTCTGTTCCTGATCTTTGGAGCAGAGCCAGTCTTTGAATTTGAATTGTTTAGACGCATCTGGCCCGGTGTCCGATGGCTCCAGAATCCACCTGAAAGTCCTCCGATGAGCGTCTTTGACCCCATCCTCGCGGCTATGTATCTGAGGAAAGTAAAGTGCCTCTAGACATTTCCGTCGGACTTTGACCATGTCCTGGTGGTCAAACCAATTCTTTAGCGCATTGCGGACCTCAGTAATGTTATCTGTTGAGATCTTCTCGTTTTTGACGTAATCGAAGAGCTCCTCCATCTTCCGCGAAAGCTTGGACTCCATCTCCACGTTCTGTTGATAAATATTCCCAATCTGAGAAGGCACATATACCGTAATGATATGCATTGTAATCTGTCCGCCCATCCGATCGATCGACTTTCGCAACTCCTCCAACTCCGCTTTCCTCCACCATCCTTTGAGCGCAACCCTACATGACTGTATCCAGCTCTTTCGGTTCTCAAGCTTAAGCTCGTCTAATTTGCTTATGTACCTGTCGACTTCAGACCGCATGTGGATTGCATGGTTGCGAAATGCATCGTCTTTGGTATTGTTTTCGGACGCTTCACAGATTCGATCGAGATTTTGCCCAACAGCTTCGGCGCATTGGCGGAACTGGTTTGCTTCTCGAGATAGGCCGTTGGTCGAGTTCCGAAGCTCTTTGGCGGCAACCGTGATCTTGTGTGCGATACCTATTAGTTGGAAGATGTTTGTTGCTAGACCCACAGCGGTAGCGGGATCCATGGCTAAGGTGTGGACGTAGGGGAGAAGGGAACAGGAGATTACACCTCTATCCAAAGTGCGGGGTACTTGTACAACGACAACTTGCCGCCGGTGTTACCGTTGGGGAAGCCACCAATACTATGGCTGAGCCAATCAGTATATGGAATATCGTGCAGTGTTGCAAAATGTCATCATAATGCCGTCCTTCAGCCTCTGAAAGGAAAGCGAATGGCTCTAGCGTGCGGCGAGGCCTGTCACTGCTTGCTCAGGCGACTTGAAAATGGGGGTTCCCCCTTTCGACATGTATGTGACTCGAATATTATTGCTAATCGTTCTGCAAGCCGCGTAGTCGACTGGGATATCTATTGTGCATTCCATTCCAACGCCTGCAATGCAAATCTGCCTATATCAACATGCACAATGTGCCTCTCATCAGAATCTATGCCTTCGTCAGTACTGCACCACGTGCTTGAGGGGTCGAGGTATACTCACCGTATCTCATAATTACCCGCCCTCGTCATATACCGCACCCACTTGACGCTACTATAATTACTCTTCTCAAAAACCTTCAAATACCTGACCAACAAGCCCGAGCTGGTAAACATGAGGAGCGAAAAGCTCAGGTTCAGCGGCGGTCTCGACCACGCCTTTTGGTTGGTCATGCTCGTGAGACTGGCCTCCGCGCTCAGCACAAACTCGCTCTGGCCCGTGAAGCGCGGAATCTTCCACACGATGTTGTTGTGCTCGGGCTCGTACTTGGCCTTTCCCTGCGATGTCCGCTCGGTGATGCGAGCTGTGTTGAGGGGCGTTGGTATTCGCACGACGACGTTTGTGGCGAAGAGCTTCGAGCCATAGTTGGCACGGACGGCGATGCTGTATTCGACCTTCGTCTTTCCGACCTCGTTGACAATGGCGTGGACCTTGAAGGGCAGGTTCACGTTCTCGGTGGCGCGGTATCGCATCAGTTCAAACTCGCCGTCGGGCGGAATGAACGAGATGATGCGGTCCGTGTCGAACTTGCCGAGCTTCACACACTGGTGGAACTGGCAGTCTTCCAGCGTCACGCTTCCGGCCGCTGCCCTTGTCGCCTTCGCGCCTGCCCTGTTCCCCGACGGCCCCTGCAGGTTGTCTTCGCCCAGCGTCAGCCGGTCGTTGAGGCCGAACTTGCACTCGGGTGTCCCGGAGAGGTAGGCGCGCATGATGATCTGGCCATTCACGTCGGCCCGCAGCACTGTGCCCGTTGCCGACATGAGGAGGTTCACATCTTCGATGACGTCCACGAAGGCTTCGTTCTTGCGGTACTTGATGTCTGCCCGGCGCCACGATAGCGCGCCCGTAGCTTGCATTGTGATCTTGGACGAGTCCTCCTACAGTCTCGTCAGTAATTGGCAGCCAATGCCCTCCGCACCGACTTACCATTGCCCTTTCCGACTTGACTCCCTCGGTCGTGATGTACATCTTGAGCGTGTCCGTCTCCGTGTTCTGGGGGTACCCGAAGTCCAGAATCTCGTCCAGCAGCTCGTACACCAGCACGAAGTTGTTCTTCACGGCCTCCTCGTCGAACTTGCCGAAATACGCCTTCCCCAGCCCGATCAGGCGGTATATGAACTCAAACACCAGCGCCGCGTTCGCATTGCTCTTCGTGACGGCCACCAGGTAGATGTTCTCGTGCTTTACATGGCTGAAGGTCGTGGAGCCGAGTGTCAGGATGGGCGACCGCACTTGGGCGTTCGATATCACCTGAATGCGGAATACATCGGCGAGCCGAGGCCGGCAGTCGTTGCGGAAGGCGCGGAAAATGAGGTTCTCGCCCTTTTGATTAAAGATGAGGATGCCGGAGAGCATGGCGGAGACGCGGGAGGCTGGCAATGGGTGGCTGAGGGCGTGCGTGGGCGGAGTTGCAGCCGTTTGTGAAGCTTGACCGCGATCGCGCCACGACGTGAAGCTGACCCTGGGGGAGCACGGGCCGCTAGTCTAGTTGGGTTAGCCTCGAATTGCATCCATCCACCCATCTCTCCCCGCCTTGGCCACATGCATGAGATTCATATGAGGCCGTATCAGGTGCTTGGTGCACTATGCCATCTGCAATCATTCACAATTTGATGATATGGGCAGGCTGACATAATTGAAGATTCATCTTGATAGTATCAACGAACTAGTATTACCGTAATCTACAGAGTATACCTCCATATCAGCCTCATCCTAATGATCCCCATACACGTATCCGCCCTCAAAATCCTCCTCCGTGGCATCGTTGACCTCCTTTTTCTTCACGTGTACGCGTTCTAATCTTCCTCGTCAGGCTCCTCGCCATCTTTGTATTCGCTGCTCGTTTCCGGTTCCAATACCTCATCAACCAGCTCCGGCCCCTTATTCTGCCGCATTAACACCTCCTCCGGTGTCGGCAAATAGAGCTTAAAGGGAGGAGAACTCATCAACATAACTGCGCTTTTGAGCAACGCTGCTGCATTCTCGAGCTCCGATCCTCCAACCAATGACATATCACAAACGACTTCGTTTTCCTTGGCCTTTCTCGACATTGTCTCTATAATCGTCCGCTGTGGATTCGAGCATATTAGGCTAGCAAAACGTACGGCATTATTCAAGAGAATGCGAATGTTGACGACGTTGGATTTCCGCAGGCGCAGGAGGGTGGTCTCGAGGAACGTGCCAAGAGTACAGATCTCGTCGTCGGAAAAATTGTCGCCATACCGATGGAGAGGCATAAGGTATGCCGAGGACGGGACGCTCATGGTGTCGGCTGCAGGACCACGTGTCGCAAGCCACTTCTTGTCGAACATGTACGCCAGGTTGAAGATCAAGCCGAAGAAGGCGTCGAACCCAATGAAGCTCTCCACTGGCACAACGATGGTGGGAGAGATCGACGCGTTGAGGAAAGTGGCGTGGGAGCGCAGTTCCGAGCATATTTGGCGACATACCGTGACGTACGAGTCGGCGAAGTGAAGGCGCGGATAGTACATGGTGAACTTGCGCGTGCTCACAGCGTGGAGGGCGCGCTGTGGGAGGTATGAATATATCTGATCGCGCAATTCCACAGGCAATCGAAGAAGAGGTGACTGCTCCGCGTTGCGGACGGTGACGTTGTCGAGGGACTGTTTGACAGCGGCATCATCGTCGGAGCGGAACTTCTTCGATGCTGCAGACGAGGATGACGGCGAGGGGGAGCGCGCGCGTTTGGTCATCTTGGTTGAAGACTCGCTGATGTTATGAGAATGAGGATGTTGCTCGGAGTCGTCGTGTCAAAAGATGTGTGATGCGAGTGGGTGAGGGCGGGTAGATTGTCGGTGGCGGCGGTGGCGGCGGTGAAGCGGGATTTAGATAGAGAGGAAAATACAGCCCACACAGCGTACGTCATCGGGTGAATGGCACCTGTCTTGTGTGAACATGGTATATACTGACTATTGTGAATCGGGTGAATTAGACTACCCCGCGCCACGGCAACTTTCCGCGCAGTGTAACACCGCTATTCACGAATTACATATGCATTGTCCAGCTCAGTGGCAGATGAAAATGTATCCGTTTGCTTTCAGTATCAGACGACGTTGTTCCGGGCAAGTGACATGGTATCTACAGATGATACCATATACAATCACCACTTCGGAAAGTGCTCTGGAAACGGAGCGCGGGAGTACATGCTAACTATTAAACTGACTCGAAAGTTATCACAGAAGTAAATATTCGGTAGGCATACACAATTGAAGTAGTATGCTCCTCTGAGATTCCACTGTTGATAAAAATGTCCAAACCCATACATGTACTATAGAGTCTATAGAGTACCTTCGACTGCATCTCATAGGGCAGCTTTCCCTCCAGTGTTACAAACTCCGACCATGGCCAATTCCAGATTTCACCCAGACGTCAAAGTACGGTCTCATCGTTCAGTGCTCATGAGTCTTGGAATCGTACGAACCATGTCCCACCTGCGTGCTTTGATGTCTTCGCAAGCCTCCACGTCTAGATGTGAAGGGAATCATTCTTCTTGGGCATATACAGTGTCTTTACCTAGTTGTAACAGGGAGACTTCCGCCCTAGCTTTTGCTTTAGGCAATTCACCCAAACTCTTATAGGGATAAGTGAAGTTTAAAGATGTGGTTGTAAGATGAGTTCCCGTTCCTATAATAGTGTACCCCTCAATCGAAGTAAGTCGTGGCCTCGTACTGTTCTTCCTTCCTTCTCTCCTCGTCGTCTATCAAGTCATCTTCTGTCCACGAGGCCTCATCCACTGCAACCGAGCTTACCGCCGTTTGAAGCCATCCTAATTTCCGCAAGAACCACTAAAACCGCTGCAGCTCCCATCCGACCTCCGCCCTCCGCACCAACGTCATATTATACCTCATAGTGTTTATCCCCGTCGTCTTCATGAACCTGTCATAAGCGATCATAAATGCGAGCAGGCTATCTGAGTTGCTGTTATGGTCGGTAGTCATGAGGACACGCACTGCCAAAGACTTATCCTGCAGGCGCAAGAACATGCACTTAATGAATACGCCCAAGGCACCCTTTTCTACTCCAAAAAGACTTGTGCTAGACACCGCCCTGGTAAAACCATTGTAATATTCGATGGCCTTCTCAACGAACCAATTCATTGTGTTGCCCGTATTTGTTTTACTCTCTCTTTTCTCGTACCCAGCGTCTCTGACAGCGTCTGTGTATAGGCAGAGACTGTGGTTGAATGCCAACGTGGTGAAGAACAAAGGAAGGAATGGCGCAACGCAATCTATGGGAACGAAGATTTGGGGTTTTGTCGTGCGTGAGAGGTGTCTCAAATGCTTCTTAATTTGGGTTGTCGTCTGGCGCGAGACGAGGACGTATGCGGCTGAGGATGTGGTTAAGCCTGTGTAGTAAAACGACAGGCCAGGTTGGGAGGCGAAATCATCGTGAAACATTACTTCCATGGGATAGCTATATATTTGGTATCGCAACTCAAGGGGAACCTTGAAAAGTGGGGGTTCGACCACCTTGGTTGAACAATCGGTGCACGCCGTTTTTGCCGGGAGCGGGATGGCTAATATACTGCGCCTTTCCATGGTAGATATGGTCTTTTGTATCTGTCTGCAGATCGTGGTGTTTGAATTTCTTCTGGTCTGCCATAATGAAGGGGGAGGGGAGTGAAGGTTGTTTATGTACTGGGCAAAACTCAGAACCCCGCAACCCGTGGCGTCACAGCTGCAATCGCTATATGCGCCACCAAAGGCGTTTTGTAGTAGTAGTAGTAGTAGTATTAATTTAAACGTCTAGTAAGGACGTAAGCTATAAACCTATGTACTTGCAATCTCCTCCTAAGGGGAATAAGAGACGCGCTAAGCACGTTAAACATAAAGGTTAGTTAGTGTAGTAAACTACTCCTAGGAGCCTGTAGAGTTATCTAAGCCTGCTAGTTAGCTTGTAATATAAGGAGGTTAGCGTAGAAGCAAGCTAGTATAGCTGCCCCTAGGTGTGTAAGTAGCCTTATAGGCTAGTTGTAGAAGGTAGAGGCTGCGTACGCAGTTAACTCTTAGCTAGAAAACGCTAAGACTTTTTAAACAGGGGGGTTAAGGTGTATATAGAGGGGAGAGACAAGAAAGGAAAGTAGTAGAGATAGCTAGTATAGCTAAGTAGAAGGGCGAGCAAACATATAGGCAGGGTTGCTACCCTGTCTATAAAGCGAGCCTAAGAGTAGAAAGAGCTATCCTAGCATGTAGGCTAGAGTTCTACTCTAGTAGTTATAGGCTCCTTTAGTTATACTAGAGTTACTCTACACGTAGTAGAGAGACCTATTATAAGGTAGTAAGAGTAAGGAAGTCTACAAAGTCTTCTAGGTAGTTAAGTAGTGTCCTAAGGTACGCTTTACTATCCTTGTAGTCCTCTAGGGGAATAATAGGCTAGTGCAGCTAGAAGCGAAAAGCCTTCTATCTATAGAAGTAGTAAATAAGGTAATCTAGTATCTTATAGTTACTGCAGGAGCAGAATAGCTCTGCGTCCTTGTGCCTAAACTTCTTATAGTACTAGGCAAAGTCTCTGTATATAGTATAGATAGCTAGTAACTTACTAAGCGCTTATTATTCTAAGCGTAGTCCTTTAGGCTCTGTAACATTATAAGGCAGCTGCTAATGTCTGTACTAGGCTAAGAGTTTAGGGGCGCAGGTAGACTACTATTAATAGGCTATAAGCCTGTCTAGTGCCTAAGCGTTAGAGTAGAGGCTAGTAATAGTAGGTTTAGTAGCTTATCTATACAGTTCTTAGGGGCTTTTAGCCTCCTAATTAGCGAGTGTATTAGCCTGTTCGTTGCCCTTAAGGCTAGTATAGCCTAGGGCCTATTTAACCTTAATATTAAGTATGTCTATAGCCTGCTAGTAGTTAAGGAACGCTTATTAGAATAAGAGAGCAGCAGTACTGCAGAGGTACTAGATAACTAAGGTACTATTAATGTATATCTAGATGCGTTAGAGGTACTATATAGCCCTAGTAAGAGTAAGTATACGCTAAAGAGCTTACTATACCTCTATAGCCTCTGCGTTAAACACGTAGGATTAGGGGTTAAGTAAGCTACTGCCCTTAGCAGATAGTTTCTACCCTTAATATATAGTATAGCTATAGGTAACTCTCTTAACCCTATTAAAGTATTGCTTAGATCTGTTAGAGAAGACAGTAACGTTATTAGTTAGCAGTGTTACCTACTAGGCAGTAAAGGCTTTAGCTACTATAGCTTTCTAGACTAAACTAGTAAGGTCTATCTTGTATCTAGGTAAGTAGTAGAGAGGTGTAAGCAGTAGTTAAGGTACTACAGAGAGGAGGCAGCTAATAATTTAGACCTAGGTTTAGGGCTGCTAGTGTCCTCTAGCTCTTTAGCCTTAACTAATAAAGAGGATAGCAGTTTAGCTTACTAGAGAGTAGTGTTTATCTACTGTGCGTAAGTAGATAGCAAAGCAGTACTATACTTATTTAAGTACTACTAAACCTAAAAGTAGGCTAGCGTTATAAAATAGTACTGTAGTAGAGGTAGTGTAGAAGACTAGAAGTACTCTACAGGCTACTAGAGCAATTGTCCTGTCTACAAGAGCGACGTGCTCTCTAAGTCTAGTGCTAACTTCTAGCTTATAGGAAGCCCTTGTAATCCTTAGAGGTTTAGTATAGCCTCTATACTACGCCTCTGTACTATATAGTAGGCGTAGGAGAACGTAGGTTATAACAGCCTTGCGTAGAGAGCTAGCTAGAAGGCTGTAAACTATCCTAGTAAGGCTGCAAATATAGTAAGCTACTACTCTAGCCTTAGTAGCCTAAATATAGACGTGTTACTTAAAGCTAAGCTTATAGTTAAACTAGACTCTAAGCTAGCGCAGAGCTGGCGTTTTATTAGTGCCTGTAATAGAGGTAATAGTAAGAGTCTTATTAACTACTAGTAAGGGAGTGTGTGTCTCTCTTTGTCTAGTAAGATAGATTATTTTGCATTTCTCTAGGGCGAAGACGACGCAGTTATTATTGCCTTACTAGTTAATCTAGTAAATGTCCTCTATAATAAGCCTGTTACTCTCTTTAGAGATATATACTACGCAAAAGAGGCATACATTATTAGTATAACTAAAACAGTAACTAGTGTCCTGTGTTATTAGTTTAGCTAGGTAGAGAGTATAGAGAACTAGAGATAGTAGAGAGCCCTGCAGGGTACTACACTCTACAGGGTACTACAGGGTAGTAGTTTTTCTAAGCTAAACTTAGATCCTGTAGTTAGAGAGGAAGCTGTCTACAAGCTGTATTATAGCTACTAGCTAGCCTTGCGCCTCTATTTAGTGTAGTAGCTAGTAAGAGAGTAAAGCATTAAAGGTACCTTAGACATCTATAGTAACTATTATAACGTATTGCCCTTAGGTAAAAGCTTATTTAGCTTTATAGGTAAAGGCTGCTACTAAGTCTATTATAGACTATTTAAGGAGAGCGCTACTATAAAGAGGGCTAAGGATGCTGTATAGTATAGCTGTCTAGGCTATGCGTTAGGCTATAACCTACTTAATGCTCTTGCCTATAACTATACATAGAGTAATAGGGCGCATAGATTAGGAGGATAACTAGTCTTATTTACTAACTTTAGGGATTATAGCTACTTTAGCTAACTTCTATACTACTAGGTAGTAGCTTCTACGTAGGATTACCTAGTAGATTGTAAGGAGATAGTGCTTAATCAAGGCCTAGCAGGCCTTTAGGATGTAGATAGTAATCTTGTTAATTCTTAGAGAAGTGCTAGAAACACTAATAGTGTTGCGCTCTATTTCCTCTATAGAAAGCTTAACCTGCTATAGCAGGGTAGAGTGTAGTAGTAGTAGCAGCGGCTCTAGCAGGTTATTATTAGTACTAAAACGCCCTAGAATAGCTTCCTAGAGGGCCTTAGCCTTCTCTAGGGGCTTAGATATAGTGCAGTCCCTAACAATAAGGAGTACTTCTAGTTAGGTAGGTTTAAGTTTATACTATCTAATAATCTAGAAAAGGTCCTTGTTGTCGCGCACGCTATTAATAGTGTACTACTAGTAGTCTTATTTTACTACCTAGACTATAGAGAGGAAAGCTCTTTTCTCTTCTATAAGTCCTAGGTTAAAGCGCTTAACATGCAGGTAGTCCTTGTACTAGGAGCAGCATTTAAAGGTCTACTAGAGAGTAGCTCTGCTTACTCTCTAGTCCTTCCTGCCTACTATATGTAGAGCGTCTATAATAGCCTTTGTAAGAGCTGTAGTATAGGTCTTAATATCTAGAGAGGAGTAAATAGAAGCTAGGTTAGGCACGTAAGCTATCTTAAGCTCTACTAGGCTAGTAAACTTAGAGAGAGTAGTTTCTAGTAGGCAGTAGTAGAACTAGTTAAGGGGCTCCTAGCCTTGTCTAGGGATAAGAGTAACTATTATGTTATAATCTAAGCTGTAATAAAGGTCCTCTCTTACTATCGTAAAAGCAAATAGGATGTTAGAGAAGGTAAGATTAATAACATATCCTGCCTTATAAGTAGCTACACTAGGCTTACTAATAAAGTCTATACTACTATTATTAGACTAGCGTGCTAGTTTAGCTCTTCTATAGGCTGTAGTAGCGCCTAGTTTAAAAGCATCGTGCTTAGCATTAAAGTCCCTGCTAATTAAGCAGCAGCTAGGGGGGGTTAGGTTTATAACAGTATCTAGGGCCTGTATAGACTATAGTTGCCTGTAAACATTTAGGATAGAGGTGCTGTTAACCTTAATCTATTATAAATCCCTCTAGTAAAGCGCTAGCTAGTAGGTAACGCTAAGTTTCGCCCCTTTAAGAGTGTAGGTTATAACCTAGGGGCGCTAAGCCTCCTAGTCGTCGCGTTCCCCTTCTCTCTAGGTATCTACTAGTAAGTAGTATTTATAGCCTAGGTAGGTAGAGGTGCGCAAGTTCTAGTAGGTAAAAGGTTCTTATACATAGAGTATATTAATTCTATTCTTAAACGCGAGCGTAAGGATAGATATGTAGCAGGGTAAGCTTCTACTAACGTTTACCTAACCTATCTATAAGTCTTTCTCTCTTCTAGTAGAGAGGCAGCGTTACTAAGAGTGTCCTAATATAAGGATTTAGAATCTATTATAGTAGTGTCCTTAGTAGAAGATAAGGCAGTGTAGTCTCCTTATCAGGTTACAGACTAGGTAGAGAGTTTAATAAGATTTAGGCTTAGCCTAGCTGCTGTCGTAGTCCTCTAGGGCCTGCTTAACTAAGGTATAGAGGTAGATAGAGTAGACTTAGCCTGTTTTCTCCTCTTAGCTAGGGCAGAGGCAGTATCCTTTAAAGCCCTACTGCTGCTAGTGTCCTTATTACAGTCTAAATAAGTACTAGGCGCTATTAGGTTAGGTATAGATGTAGGTATAGAGCTAGTTAAGTCCTTAGAGGACTGTAAGAGACTTACTATAGCCTAGGTAGTAATCTAGTGTACCTAGTTATAGGCGCGACGCCCTGCCCTTTAGAAGAAGGTAATTTCCTTCTTTGTAAGCTGTTAGAGCTTATCTCTAATTTATTTAAAGACAGCTAGATATATAGAGTGCCTAGATCTATAGAGTCTAAGGTAGTTAGTGCACTAGTTAGAGTGTATACAGTTGTCTCTAGAAGGCCTATTATATTCCTAGGACCTGCTACTGCACTTACTATAGTAGTTCTCCTAGAGGTACTTTACAGAGTTATAGTACTCCTAGTACCCTAGGTTATAGCGTTTAATAACTAGCCTTTTTGTAATTTATTTAGCCTAATCGCTCCTGCTAAAAAGCTAGAAGGGGCAGACTAGCTAGGCGAAGGAGACAATCTAGGTAATTAAGCCTGTAAGGGCTAGTCTATACCTAGAAGGGCAGTAGTTAATAAGCTCTATGCTAGTTTAGATGTAGGCTTCTTCTTTTACTATCTTAGTAGTAGTAAGGACGTTAGTACCTGTAATTAAGTAGTAGGAGCTAGCTACGTTCTGCATAGTATAGTTATACTAGGTCTATAGAATAGCAGCGCTGTTAGCCTTAATAAACCTTAGCATAAGCTCTCTATTCTCTTAGCCTATAAGTAGCTAGTAGACAGCCTTGTTAGCTAGCAAAAGAGCCTAGCTAGTCTTAGTCTTAGTAGCCTTAGGGAGATCTTCTAGCAGAGTCCCTGTAGCTTTATAGATAGCTTTGCAGATTGCCTAGGGTAATAGGCAATTTAGGTAAGCTGTAGCGGGCATAGTAATAAGAATACGTAGGTCCTCTTTAACTGTAGTAGGCTTCTAGGTAGAGATAGCAGGTCTAGCCTCGCGTCTTTTACCTCTTTAGGACTTACTCTTAGTAGTAGAGAGTCTACTATCTTCTTTTAAACTTATAAGAGTCGCGGTAATACCTACTTAGCTAATGTAGTAAGTATTAGTAGTTTCGCTCCTAGTAGTAGTTATACTCCTGCTATAGGAGCAGCTGTTTACTCTAGTATTAGGTAGGTAGTTTAGCTAGCTGCTAGATAGGTTTATACTATTACTATAAGCGCTAGCGCTGCAAGAGCTGTTACTAGTACTTTAGGCACTTAAGGAGGTATTTAGGGCTACCGTGTTACAGGCTTGTAGGCTAACAGTAGCTAAGGAGGTAAGGGCTTAGATAACCTAAAGGCGAAGTTCTGCAGTAATAGGCTTGTTAGCAAGGCCTTAGAATAGCTCTATACACTTATTAATAGCCTCTGTAATAGCTTTAATAATATTCTCCTAGGTCTTATAGGCCTAGCGTGCTGTAGTAAGGTGTAGAGTAAGTACACTAGTAACTGCATTACCTCTAGAGTACTTATTAAACGCCTCTCTACTAAGATTTAGTAGCGTAATAGAGTAAAGCCTAAATATACGCTTTCCTAAGCAGCGCAAGTTGCCCTAGCAAGCTAATTTAGGCTCTTTAGGGCGTGTTCTTGTAGGTGTAGGCGCTGTAGTGTTGCAATTTAGGGTCGTAATACTACTACTACTACTCCTAGAACCTTCTATTTTAGCTAACTAGAACTCTAGAAGCTTAGAGGGAGGGAGGAGAGTCTATTTTCTAATAAACAGACAGTTTTTAAGTTAATTTAGATAGAAAAACAAGGGTACTATAGAAAACAAAAAGTTAGTGTTAGTGCGTTTTGTGGTATACACAGTGCTTTGCGAATTATATAAAATTCGCCTTTAATAGCACACGTACTTGGTTACTTGGTAGTTGAGCTCTAGCACAGACACAGGGCCGAGTCCCTTATAAACCCAGAATTTAGCAAGCATCATGGGCACAGTATTCGTTAGGTGCATATAGTCACGACCTAAACCGCCTGCGGAGACGCATGCCTGCCTCATTTGCGCCAATATAACAATGAAAAGGTCCGCGTGATACCTAGCAAGTCATGTCCGTATAAGAGCAAATAATCCTTAGAACTCCTCCACCTCCACATAATTCCGCGCTTTCTCATACCGTATGAACTCATGCCTCCACTTCGTCTTGAACACGTCACTTCCCCTCCACTTCTGCACCTTCTCCTCAATCTCCTCCCTACTGAAACCAACATTGATGGCTATCCTGATCAAGTCATCAGTAAACGTGCTGTGCTGACCTAGACCAACATCGTCAACCCCAGGAAATCCTCGCTGTGCCGTGTTCTTCAAATCTTGATCACCAATGTCCTGGACGAGTTTTTGTAGTTGCTCACGGCGGGTATCTTTGACGTGAGCCAGGCGCTCGACTTCAGAGATTGGCTGCTCCAATGTGGTCCAGAAAAGGACAAGTAACTTCCGGGTTCGAACTTGGGACTTGATGGGAGCGAACTTGTTGTTGTATGCTGCGTTGAGAATGTCGTCGTGAAATCGGTGCCATGACGTGAAGATCCGTTCCTTTGCCCATCCGCGAACGATCGCCCGGATTTCCGGCAGCGTTTTGTTACTCCCCATATATGTGCAGAATGCTATGCGGTAGAAAAAGAACACCCATCTCGCTCCAGCCTCCTCCGCAATGCCGTAGATAGCTGTCCAAGGGTAGAAGAAGTCGTTCTTCAGCGCAACCAGCTCCGCTCGCAAGCGCGCGCCTACTTCTCCTAATTCGGAGAGATCGGCATATAGATAGTCATAAGCTTCGAGCATGGTCTCGTTCGAGGGGCGCACAAAGTTTGTCGAAACCCCTGGGATAGATAGCCATAATGCTTTGAGCATGATCTCGCGGCGGCGTGGTACAGGCAGCAGTTTTGCAGCGCGCAAATCTTGGTCGGTAAATGAGGGCATGTTGTCTATGATGTGAGTTGATCGAACTCGTCGTTGAGGTTGTGGTCGCAATCGTAAAGGTTTAGGTGGAGGGGGTATAGGATCAAGAGCTCTATCAGTTAAATAGGGGGGTTTGCGTAACTTCGATATCAGTCGTCTGATATTAGTCTAGTGTCTTAAAGCAGCAGCCAGATTTCTAATATTAAACCTTATTTTAGCACGTTTTAATAATAAAATCTGTTAAAATGTAGAGCATAATATAAGACAGGTTTTTACATAAGATAAAAAACTTTATATAGAGAAGGTGTAGAGCTCTTTTTTCTTATTATAATAATATCTTAATCTTACTTTTCTATTAGGTATTCGTAGAGTTATAAGCCTTTAAAAAAGGTAACTTTTTGAAGCTGTAACAACTGTAGCAAATGTACAGGCCTTATGTCACTTTTAGTAGCTCTACTATAACAAATTTTAGTCTAGACTAATATCAGACAACTGATATCGAACTACGGAAACCCCCCTAATAGGCGTTGCGAGTAGAAGAGATATAGTGGCCGGGAGCTTCTACCAGTCAAACGTCAATGCGCTGCAAATCGGTACTTGATTCACCTCATTATGTCCCCGGGCCAGGAGATTTCACACGATTCTGAACTATTCAAATTTCACTCATATGTTGCAGTGCGTTGAAACGCATGAAGACTATTCTTATTAGCCTTCCTTAAATGAAGACTTTCCCCTTAAATATTGTTGCATGACACATCTGAAATCCTACGAAGTTGATAGCTAGGATGATGAGTAGCTTACAAAACTAAAAACGATAGACTTTGATTTCAATCTTTTATTTGTGCAACCTTGCCCTAAAATCTGGGTAGAATTGTTCAGAATTATTGATCGAGGAACCGCGATCAAAAGATACACTACACTCTCATATCACCTCGTATATACATTAATCGTTCAGCTCGTCAGCCGCTAAGGTATATTCAGCTCCGCTCTATAAAGCTCACGCGAGCGGTCTTATCCCCATTCACCCACCCTAATACATTATTACTTCAATTAGGATACCCTTCCACATTATATGTAAGCATCATATAGACGGATTGGGGTTGTTTATTCATAGGGCTGCCTTTTCGGAGTTTACTATTGTACTATTACTCGATACGGCACATAATAAGATAAGAGAATATACACAGATCTGCTGATAGGCCGATGATCTAAGAGAAAGTAAAGGTACTAGCGCTAAGTTTAGGGTCCTCAACCGTGGTTAAGTCTGTTGAATATCTGGCCATGGATATGAGATTATTCTGAGACAAGGGCTAGTTTGTTGTGGGACGATTGCTCCTGATTGTGTATGAGGATTGCTATCCAACAAATTCTATTGTTGAGTCGTCACGAGACCCTGGTTCCATCCGCAAATATAAAAGGTCTCTTGCAGCGTCGGATTGTTTCATCGCCATCATTACGCATACGGCCATGTCTAACAACCCATCGCAGGCCGACAAATATCTTGTCAACCCATCTCCATCCTCCCACACCAAAAGCTTGACAGAAGGCTCGACCATAGAAGCGCATTCTGGTAATGGTTGCGACATGAACCTGTCTATTTCCGAGTCTGGCTGGCGGACTGGTTCTACAACTGTCCCGACGTCCCGTTTCCTTGCACTCCCTCAGGAACTTCGAGATCGCATCTATCGCTTTGTGCACAATACAAAATTTGTGCGTCTTCCGTCTATCACCGATGACCTTCTTTATGGATACTGGAGGCCCTGTTACCCAATACTTCTGTTGTCTCGTTCCGTGAGCGAAGAGGTGTATACCTTTGCGCAACCTTTTTACGCGAAAAAGCCACTCATTATCATTCAACGTTTCGGTCGGAACTACTGGATCAATGATAAACGGTGTATGCTGGCCAGTATAATAACCACACTCAAGCTAGGGCGCGCGTATGATCTGCTTCACTTGGCAAAACTCACTGGTGGAAAAAGAAGTCCTGCCATATTGGACATCTACACCAAGAGACTACCATTCCCCCAGCTTCTACGATCTATGAAATATAACTATCACAATGAGAAGGTGGACGAACCCCGACTACAAACGTTCTACGAGCAATCGATTCTCCACTTTCGGCACAACCAGAACATCGATGTGCAATTTGAGATAGATGAACAGGGATATCAATGCTTGGAGAAGAATCGTTCAAAGACTGGGTCTACTAGGGAGTTTGTCTTGGAGATGGCGAAACGCTGCTACTATTGCTCTAAGATTTCCGACTTGAACCTGTGTATTTATGTGGTATTTACGAAAAAAGAAATCATGGATAGCGTTGTGGATGAGAAGGAGAGCATATTGAACACAGGTCAGACTGTGTTTTGGAGATTGAAACAAGAGTACGAATAAGACTCATCCAAAGCCTCTGGAACATACTTGGTTCCTGCAACTGGTAGTCCCGGAGTTACATATAAAAGTGTCTTAGGGAGAACATCGCATCTTCAATATAAATCATCAATATTGGTCTTGGTATTCAAAAAAGCGGCTACCGAGAAATACATGGATTCTAAACAGCGATATGGATTTTAGGGCGTGGAAATTATTCGACAACATACCCCAAACTCCCGTGACAGTCTCATATACCCACTCTCGAACTTGATCGACAAGAGGGCGTCAGCGAACGGCCGACCCATGCTGCTCAGTCATCGTACTGTGTCAGGCTCGAAAATTCTCATCCTATACCCGAAAATTGTATTCAGATATGATTCAATGATGTACTCCAGAGAGTTATCGGGTATTTCTTTCAATTAGCTACTCTCTATTTCCTGGCTTTTATATAAAACCAGAAGAAAGACTGTTTATTGACCGGTCAAATTGGGCTTCGACATGTCGCAAAGACCCGCTTCAAAATGCTGAAATCCATTCCAGTCCTCTATTTCTTACTTCCAACATCTAGCACCAAAGTGTTAGCTGTTATCCCGATTACGGCGCCTTATCGTCTCTCTGCAGACTTACTGAATTGGAAATGGATAATATCTCCATCTTGCACAACATATGTCTTCCCTTCTTGACGGTACTTTCCGGCAGCCTTGATCGGACCCATACTCTTTCCACCCTCACAAAGATCGTGGAAGTCCTGGTACGCGACTACTTCGGCTTTGATGAAGCCTTTTTCAAAGTCGCCGTGGATAACTCCTGCGGCTTGGGGAGCTAGGCAGTTTCGTTGGATGGTCCAGCAACGGACCTCTTTCTCACCAGCTGTGGGGTGTTATCTTTGGGATTCAATGGAGATGAGGGCGATAGAAAAGGAAACGTAGAAACGAACCTGTGAAATAGTACTGCAGACCGAGCTTCGTGAACCCTTCAGTGACAATCTTGTCTAACTTGGACTTCACCTTGCTCTCCTTGAGGAACTCATCCCGCGCGGCAGGGTCATCTTTCAAGCTATCGAGCTTTTCCTCGTACTCGATAGAGAATGGTACGATATCGCGGGGAGTGCCTCCATGCTCTGTTACCCACTTCGCAATCAGTGGCAGATACTTGCTCTTCTGTCGAAGGTAATCCTTCATTGTCAAGTTGACAAGGTAGATAGTGGGTTTTGTGGTGATGAGCTGGATCTTCTCGTTTATCAGGGCAATCTCTGCCGGGGTCCAGGAGCCGTCTCGGACAGGCTGGTCTTGTTCCAACATCTGATTGCGCAAAATGTTAGCAGATTTTTAACAGGGAGTGTTGCGATGGGTGACGAACCGCCTTGATCTTTGTTGTCGTCTCAGTGAAGAGGGGCAGCATTTTGTACTTTCCACCAGCCTTTTTCACAATGAGTTCCTCGGCAACAATGGTCTTCTGCAGGATATCTAGGCAACACCAAATGATCAGCAGACTAGAAGTTGAGAGCAGGATTAGGAATGCTCACCAAGATCTTTCTTGCAAAGCTCGCTTTGGATCGTATCTAATCAATTAACTTTTAATCGTCCTGGTATATGTAGGTGTAACTGACTCAGATCCCGAACAGGGTCGATTGAGTCGTCCACGTGCAAGACTTCATCGTTGTCAAAAGCTCTGTCTTTGAAGTCAGAGGAAGTAATGTGTGTAAGAAGAAGGGGGTTCATACCGGACAATGTGGAACATGCCATCAACCGCTTGGATATGCGAGAGGAATGCATTGCCTAGACCCGCTCCATCCGATGCACCTTTGATAAGCCCCGCAATGTCTGTAACTTGAAGGTACGCAGGATACGTGGATGGTGGCTTCCAAAGATCGCACAAGAAGGTCTATATTTTCCCTCTAGATTAGCTATTTCCGTCTTCTTGTGCGGGACAAATACAATACTTGAGCTTCAGCCTTCAAATTCTAGTCCACTAAATCCAGAACCAGAATATACTTACGTATCGCGCATCTGGCACCGGACACCGTGCCTCATTAGGCTCAATCGTGCAAAACGGGTAATTCTCAGCCGCAGCACTCTGCTGCGTCAAAAGATTGAACAGACTCGACTTGCCCACGTTGGGCAGGCCTACGCATCCCATCTTGAGGTTTTTGCGGACTCTGCCGAATGCAACGACGTTGTCAGCGACATCGGCTGTATCTTTTGAACTTTTTTTAGGCGGCATGGTGAATTGAGTATAGAATGTAGAGGGGTGAGAGAGTTGACAAAAGTACATTAGGCAGACTTTTTGAACACAAACCGAAAGTGGCGCCATTATGCACGATTTGTTAGGATCTGCTGAAGTGGCTGGCAGGGGTACCCCGCTCCACGTGATGTTGGTGTAAGTACATGAGTAAAGGATGGGATAATCAAAGTGAAATAACTCGGTAGCGTTGTTGCTCTTATTAATGCAATTACGGTTGATATCCAGCGCCGGATCATTGAGCCTGTAATACCCAAAAGCAATCTAACAGCCTGACAATAGCCTATAAATTGATACGTTCGAAGAAACCAAGCTCATGGTGACACGATACTAGCAAGATTAAGGATATCCAACATTTATATTGCCTTTCTATTTCTAAAAGATACCCGAAGATTCACCTTTGTCTATAGCTCGGTTATTACTGAAGAACAAGTTATTTCCTCCCCGTGACCTTACACACTCTTTTGTGTATGTAGTTGAACAAGCCTAGACTCGCCCCATTTTTAAAATCGATATTCATCAGCTTGTCAGTACCTATAGGTCCAGGTTATAGATGCGGTTCTCCAGACAGAACGCGCAGATGGTGGTAACGAACCCCCATCCTCTCTTTCTTGTCAACAATCAGGGGTCGCCAGTATAGAAATGCCACACTGAATGCTACAGCGGTATTGATTCTCTAGATCACGTGATTGTACACGCTGTGTAGTCTCCACCTCTATATAGGATCTGTACTGTGTAGAAGACCCTCGCGAACAGTTATCGAAAAATTTAGAAGTACTAGATACCCGTCGTCTACTAGTTAAATACATAGTCGCACTACCATAATCTAGCGCAAGGTAATTATACCAGGCTTGATTAAGAAACTGAAACCTCGCTTTCGGGAAGTAGGAATCTAGTGTCGCAGCCCCGCGCACAATCTCAAAATTAGGTACCCTAATTTCATACAGTAGTGAACAAACAATGATGGCGCTGGTGCTGGTGTCTTTTGGATAGGAACACATGTCAACCCGTCCGTTTGTGCTTGTCGATATATAAAATTTAAAACCTCAATATCTCATCAATCAAATCATCGCATCGGTGGTTTAGTGGTAAAATTAGCCGTTGCCATTGGCAGTATCGGCTAGCCCCGGGTTCGATTCCCGGCCGATGCATTGAACAGTTTCTTTTTGCTTTTTTTTTTGCACTCGTTGGTGGTGTTGGAGCAGGTTTTGTGGTTTTGGTCACGTGTGAGTTTCGGTTTCACGTTGCATGTGAGGCGAGGGCCCACACGCGACGTGGCTGTGCGCGGCTATGCCACGAGCCTTGCCACGCCACGCGCTGGCCACGCGACAATGCGATCCCTACATCTTCGTTTTCACTCCACTGTTTAGTGACGCCAACGTTTGAAGGGTAGGTACGCGCCTATATAGCCTCAGGTTGCACAGCTTTTAATTGATGGTCCAAACTCTCTCGTTCGCGTCTTCAATGCCTCTATGCCGTGCAACGTAAACGTGCCATCGTCAACTTCTCTCAATCAAAAGCGCGCATTTTAAGTGCTAACAGCAATCTTCTCACATCAATTCGAGTCCACGTCATCATGGCGTTCACTGGACGAACCCCCGAGTCCCTCATCCCCCGATCGGACTCGAGAAATCCCGCGACAACGTGCAAAGGCATCACCAAGGGGGGCCGACCATGCCGCAGAGCCATTGACGCGAAACCGGATGGCACGGATAACGGCAACGGTGTGCTGGCTGTTGTGTCTGTGGTGGGCGACAGCGACGAGGAAGAGACTGGAGCTGCGGCGTACTTTTGCTGGCAACACAAGGACCAGGCGGAAAAGTTGGCAGCGCAAGGTGGTGGTGGGCAGGATACCCACCTCTATTCCCTGAAGGAGAGGGGCAGTGTGGATACATTAGTAGCACGGTTGGGGGTGCTAGATATCGATGAACCATCTAAGCAACAGACACAAGCTTCGGCGGACCGTAGGAAGAAGAGACATGATCAACCGCCGCACAAGGTCAACAGGCCACCAACATGGAATACCGTCCAAGGACCGCTCATGTCGGTGCCAAGTGAGCTTATGGCCCAACACAAGCCTACGACTCGACCGACAGCACAACCGCAGCGAAAGAAGCATTCCTTCTTGAAGTCGTTGTGCTGTGGGGAAGCGGATGACGAGCATGTGGACGACGAGAAGCATCACCACCACCACCACCAACAACAACAACACCCTCATGCCGCGAACACCACGAATCAAAACGTCGACGACTTCTTGAAGCCCCATGCTCAAAGTCGGCCGAATGGCACATCATCCGGACCCCCTCAGACCCCTCGACCTCACAGCAAGGCCTCGTCCCGCCCGGCAGCAGACCCAGCAACGCCCATGTCGTACATTCCAAAGACCCTACCACCCCAACTAGCATCCACCCTCCTCGCCGAAATGGCAAAGCCCATATCCCAATCCGAGGAAGAAGGCTACATCTACATATTCTGGCTAACGCCCGAATCTCTCGGACCCGCCCCATCCAGCACAGCCTCAACAATCCTCACGCCGCCATCGCGGCCCGAGCAAAACCGCAACACCTCAGACGTCCTACGGCAATACTCGACCAAAGCGCGACCAAACACATCACGCGAAGCCACCACCCCCTCAGCCTCCAACAGCAAATCCACCATCCTCCTAAAAATCGGCCGCGCGAACAACGTAACGCGACGCATGCACGAATGGACCCAACAATGCGGCTACAGTCTCTCGCTCGTGCGCTACTACCCCTACGTGCCGTCGGGCACGACCCCGGGACCCTCGCCCAACGCCTCGCCGGCAAACTCGCGGAACCAATCGTACAGCAAGAACCAACGGCCTGGCGATGCGGGCCGCAGCGTGTCGGAAGGCGTGAGGAAGGTGCCGCATGCGCACCGTGTGGAGCGCTTGATACATCTCGAACTGGGCGACATGCGCGTCGTGAAGAAGTGTGAGGCGTGTGGGAAGGAGCATAGGGAGTGGTTTGAGGTCGATGCTACGAGTGACGGGGTGAAGAAGGTGGATGAGGTGATAAAGCGGTGGGTGGATTGGTCGGAGAGGAGTGTGGGTGGTGCATAGTGAATGGTGCTATGGTATGGGCGTTTTTGGATTGGATTGCATATGGCATGGCGATCAGGTATCTATTGCAACAGGCGCATGGGTTTTTAGATAGAGGGAACTCACCATCATATATTTCATTATATATTTCAATTTCATAAGATAAAGTAAGGCTTCCGATTGACGATGTCACCTGATTTGTGTATTACAAAGTTACCGTAGTACGAGGCACTGATACCGTAGCTAACAACCAAAGACTCATTGTCGCAAGGGCCATTCCTGCGTTGGCTAGACCACCGCAACTCATCGGCTCGCACATTCTCACGTGTCACTCACTAGCTCACAAGTACATGTGCCATCAAGAATAGAATCTTATTGGGGAAGGGGTATCTCTGTGTAATTACGCACCGACATCAGCATACATCGTCCTTATCCTCCATCCATCCACTCCTCCACCCCTGACGAGAACCTCGGATCAAAAGGAAAACGGGCCGCACGTGTATCCTTTTTCTGACCAAACCGTATAGACACTGTTTTCTCTTCTCCTGTGCGAAGACATCTTTTTCGTCTTTTTTTTTTTAGAGCGAAGCCAAGGAGATGCGGCAAACGGTCTTCTATCGTAGCAAA
This sequence comes from Massarina eburnea CBS 473.64, assembly GCA_010093635.1. Lineage (NCBI taxonomy): Eukaryota > Fungi > Ascomycota > Dothideomycetes > Pleosporales > Massarinaceae > Massarina > Massarina eburnea. Next base: position 776,406 of record MU006788.1, on the reverse strand, counting down.
AGGGAAGCGGCCGTCGGTATGATCGGTATCCATCAGCATCGCATCAGGTTATATTCGTATGTTTTGGTGTTGAACTTTCTTTCCTCCTTTTCAACGGCCTTTTCGTCTCCACCTTTTCTCAACGCATGACTCCACACCTATGTACAACGGAGTCATCCGCCTCTTCTGTGATTCACTATTGTTCGTATGAAAGTCGAATCAGAATAGGCCCATCCGCGGCCCCCATATGTTTTGGTCAGCGGCAGCCTTGGGGTTGACGAGGACTTGGTGCGGGAACGGGTTGGCATCGGTGGTAGTAATCGGCGGGATGTGGTCTTTGTCGCGATTGACGATGGTGATGATTTTATGGGCTGCCTTCTCAAGCGACTTTGTCATGGCGCGACGGACTTTGAGGACGTCTGTCAATTAATCAGCATCCCCTATCCACAGTTGTGGCGAAGGCGGAGGTATAAACATGCTTACCGGTTTCGGTCCGCGGCGTAGCAAGAGTCACATCCAGGGTCCACTGCTCCCAGCAAACATCCTCGTCAGCCTTGCCAAACGTAAAGTAAGACTTCCTCCTCCGCTTCTCGAAGAACTGCACGACCAGCTGGCCGCGGCCGCGCTGCTGGTGGGTGCTTTCTATGGCGCGCACGAGGGCTATGGTGCGCTGGTCGATCAGGGTTTCGAGGTCGACATCGTCGATGGCCGGCAGGGTGAGGTCGAGGAGGTCGCGCGTGAGCGGGGACACGGACATGAAGTAGCGGTGGAAGAAGATGGTGTGCAGGATGGCTAGACGTCATAGTGTTAGCTCTTGCGGGTATACTGGAAGTTCGGGAAAAGGAGGCGGAAGGATGGGCTGATCCGGAGGACGCCGCGGACGTCCTTGGTGGGGGGGAGAGAAGGCTGTCAAAGAGAACAGCAGCTGCGCACCTTTTACGACATCCTTGACGCAGGCCAGGTCGGCAAAGATATCCAGATGGTACTCAGGCCGTCGTCTCGGTTCCATGCTCGCATTTGCGCCGCCTGCGTGCGTCTGCTGTCGGTCGAACGGTGTACGTGGACGCAGAGAAAAACCCCGCAACGAGCGCAAACGCGTCCCCCTCTCTTGTCCTGAGACCGCGACGGGTTCAGCAACTGTAATACCGTTCGCGCTTTCCTCCTGGGGGGCAATACTCGGGCAGCAGACACAGAGCTCGTACGGGTGCAGGTCGGCTGGGCTGGCGTTCTTTCAGGTTGTTGTGAGTGCAGTGGTGGTGGAATGCTGTGCGGAGGTGATGGGGGTCGGGTGTCGGAGATCAGACCAAGCTGAAATTTGTGGCGGCGGGGCCCGCCGGCAAAGAAAGGAAAAGCGTCGTCGCCCCGGTGAGATCATCGAAGACATAAATGCCTGCTCCACCGCAATCTTCCCAGACACGTGCAGTAATAGTCAACAATACGCTCCTGTCTCATCTCTACGTGGGAAAGTGCGATGGGCGAGACGGAAGCCGATCATTGATTGCGCGTGATGCCGTATTGCTTGCTGCACCGGCCGGATGACATAGCGACGGGTACTACAGGCAGCTGTGGCTCACGCGTGCTAGGGCTGAATGTCTTGCAGTGCCCGTCGAGAGCCTGCCGCCGCTTAGACCCGGTTGTACGAGGCTGCATAACTGCCTAGCACTGCCTCCCAATAGACTCGAGGCCATTAGTCGTTAAGGGGATGGGGATGGGGATGGGGATGGGGGATAGGGGAAAGGGGCCATACTTCAGCAGTGTCGCAGAGGACGACGTCTTCAGGGGGAGCAACAAGCAAGAGGCAGACGACGTTTTACGACGCAACATTTTATTCAGTAGTGTTGCATGTCTATGTGACCGTCGGATGCATTGAGCGTCACGTGTCCGTCCTGCTGGTGCTGCTCGACTTCAGATTACGTAATCAAATAACCCCATGGCACCAATGGCACCAACGCCCCATGGTGACGCCGCATCGGGAATGTGTCACAGTGCTGAGTGTGGGAGGTACCATGCGCACTGCGCCAAGGCACGCGCCATGCGTTCAACAATAATAGACAAGGACATCGCATGTGAACGACACTTCGTATTATTAGACAACAGTCGTGATTTAGAAAGAGTGTTTCTAAAACACAGAGACTATCTACATAACGCCATCCAGCTCAAGCTGCGAACAGCGAGCCCCACGGTATATAACTGGCAACAAAAAAAAAACCGATACAAGAAACCTTCATACTACCAGTCATCACCCGCATCCAGCATCCCAATATCCCATCATCGTGATCATGCGCTTGCGCTTGCGCAACATGTCTGCATATTCGTCACCACATTACACCGCCTGTCCGCTGTTCTGAACCACCTCCTGCTTCTCGCCGTCGCCGAGCGAGCCACGAGACTTGCCCGGCTCGTCATCGGAAGCGAATCCATACTCTCGTGCCTTCTCCTCAATGGCCCTGTCGTCCAGGTACGGCAGCTCCTTCGCGGCACGCACGCACGACATGTTCTCAATGAAAGACTTCGCGAAGATGATGTCAATCTCCTCCAGACTGCGCATCTTCGTCTCAGGGTAGAAGATGTAGATGACGGGGAAGAATCCAGCGTTGATGCAAGCAAAGACGAGGTACGTGCCCCAGCCAATGTTGGCAAGCATCACGGGCGTGATCATAACAATGGTGAAGTTGAAGAGCCAGTTGGAGCACGTGGAGACAGCGTTGGCCTTCGCGCGCGTCTTGAGAGGGTTGACCTCGGCGGGGTACAGCCACGGGAGTGGGAGCCAGGTGGCACCGAAGAAGCCGATGTAGGTGAAGAGTCCGACGGCAGCACCCTTGGCCGCAGATGCCGTGCCGGGGATAAGGCAGGCGAAGACGAGAACCATGGACAAGCACTGGCCAACGGTACCGATGAGGAAGAGCTTCCTGCGTCCGGTCCTCTCAATGATGAACCATGAAGTAGTAGCGAAGATGCTATAGATAATCATGTTGACACCACCGAGGAGGAGCGACAGGTTCTTGGAGGTACCGATGGAGTTCTCGAAGAGAAGGGGGAAGAAGTAGATGACAGCGTTGCAGCCCTGCGTAGTTTGTTAGTGACTTTCTGGCCCAGTGGATTGATTATACATACGCCAATCTGCTGGAAAAGCTGCGAGGACGCGCCGAGCATCATACGACGGAAATGCTGAGTCTTGCCACCAGTGAAGAGAGCACTGAAAGGCGTGTTTCCACCCTTGTGGCCCGAAGCGCGGATACCATCGACAATGATGTTAACCTCCAAGGTCGTCTCCTCGTCATCAATAGCGCAGCCACGAATAGCAGCAATGACTTTGGTGGCTTCGTCCGTGCGGTCCTTTGTCAACAGCCAACGTGGAGACTCGGGTAGCCAGAAGGGGACGATGAGAACGACGAAACCGAAGACAATCTGGAAAGCAATGGGGAATCGCCAGGAGAGGTCTTCGGAGCCGTATTGGCAGCCATAATCCACCCAGTAGGCAATAAGCGTTCCGAAAGCAATCACACCGCCCTCAATACAGATGAGCAGACCGCGATTCTTCGTCTTGGAGCATTCGGCTTGGTAGGTCGGGATCGTCGATGTGTTCATGCCATTGCCGATACCAGTGACAACCCGGCCAATGATGAACTGGGCAGTCGCTTTGTTGCCCTTGACGGCCGAAACCTGAATAATAACACCGAGGATCATGATCCCAGCGCCGATGATCATGGCCCGACGACGGCCTAGAGCGTCACCGCCAACGAGGACTCCAATTGCACCGATAAGACATCCGATTTCGTAGATGGCGGTAACAAAGCCTTGCCATGTAGAGTTGTTGTGCGTTTCCGGGAAGTAGTCCATGAAGGGGTCGGCTGAAATGATACCAGACATGACACCCTCTGCGCGAAATTAGCGAGGCATTCGTGAGATCACGTGACGGATGACTTACGGTCATATCCGAACAGCAGGAAACCTGTGGTTGACACAACCGACACGAGCAAACTGAGCTTCTTGCCTCTCAAGCCCGCAAAGGACGGGTACTTGTTGGGCGCCCCCAAGGACGTCTGTGACCCTTCCGTAGCCATGATGGACGAAGGACTAACCAGGCGCGAAAATGAGAACAAAAGACGAACAGAAAACGTGAATCAACACGTCTGAACAGAAGGGTATCAAAACACCTGACCTGGAGATGCGGACGATGGGGGATGTGTCGCAAGTTCCTGCGGGGTTCCGTGGATCTTATCTACTCCTCACAACCACCCGCGACTCCTCATAATTTGCTCCAGCTTTGCCATTCTCCGAACCTGGCACGGCGTGGTGCAGACTGTAGATTGGACCCGATGTGACGGTCCCACTTCAATGCTGAACGACGTCATCTGGAGAAGTCTTCACCGGACACACCCCACATAGAGGTCTGGGAGAGTGGACCTCGATGAGAATTTAGTACGCGTGGAGGCAAGCGGTCAAACGGTTGTGGTGAGAACGGCAGGTCTCCAGACGAGCTTTTCGGCTTTCCGTTTTAGTCATCCGAGTTCTCTCCAATCCATGGCGGAACCATGTCGAAAAATGCGGGATGCGGGATAGGCGGCGCAGATCTCGGGGTGCTGGAGTGGCCTGTGACGTGATTGTACGTTTGACCGAGCCTCTTCCGGGACCGAGCGTGAATATCAAGCCAACCCCGCACCAGTCAGAAGTTCGCAACGGCCGTTAGTTCGCAAAGCCGGCGCTAAGAAATTGAAGTTGATGACGATGATTGCTGCTGAGCGAAAAACACTGGGCCATTTCATTGTTTTGTGGATTCTGGTCAGCATTCTAAGCCTGACAGGATCAGAATGCTGGGCAAACATGCGATGCCAAGCTAGGCGCTTGCTGTGTGCCAGGCCTGAAGCGCGCCTAAGAAGATATCTCTCAGCATTCTCGTTCGCGAGCCGGCCGGGAAGGAGTGTGCCAAGGTCGGAAGCCGGCTGCTGTGTGGACGTAGAGCGTCGTAGCCCGGCCAACTTCTGGGATGTTCTGGGATGTTGCAGCGTCTACCGCATAGTCTCTTGCAACTGGTCTCGACTAGGCCCAGAGAAGTTTAGGGTATAATCGTCTAGAGGCCTATCAGATAGCTAGGATTGAGCTATGTGGGGCGTTTTCATATGCCTTAGCATCTGTACGAAGGCTTAAGGTTAACGGCAACGCCCCACATAGCTCAATCCTGGCTATCTGATAGGCCTCTAGACGATTATACCCTAAACTTCTCTGGGCCTAGTCGAGACCAGTTGCAAGAGACTATGCGGTATGTGAGCAGGCGGCGCATGCCTCGGCACTTGGGAGTAGGTTGCGACGGGCAACGGCGAACCTACTCCCTACAGCAATTCTGCGCTTTAGGCGGCTGGGCGACAACCCGGGATCGCCCGAACGGGTGTTGTAGGGCCGCAGCCTGAGAAGTGACGGTAAGTCGAACAAAGGCCTGGGGTTCCACCAGGGGTGGAGGTCTCAGACAACAACGACTATGACTATTGCCACCATGGATACATGGCTAGCACATTATGTGCCGGCGCAGGAATCATCTGAGCTCACTTCTGGGGTGAGGTGTGGTGTGGTGTGGTGTGGTGTTGATGCTGATGTTGATTTGCATCATGTGAGGGCCGGTTTGTGTGACCTCGGGGTCGCCAAGACCGGATCGGCAAAACCGCACCCGACTTGACGCGAAAAGTCGCGTCCGGCAGGTGACGAGAGACAAGTCGATCCGCCCGAATTTCTCAAAACCATGGCTAGTGTAAAGCGCAAAAGACACCACGATGACGCAGAAGACGCGACCCCCCGCAAGCTCCGCACGCGAGCCGCCCAGGAGGAGGAGGAGAATGACGACGACGAGGAGGGCAGCGAGGAGCCCGACGTGCAAACGCCATCCAGGAGACAGGCGCCAGCAGTGAATGCCACGCCGCGATCGATCCTCAAGAAGGGCGGGCTCTTCAACGGCGGCAACGGCGCGACCCCAAAGTCCACCCGGAAGCTCGTGTTCGAAACACCCTCGAAGGCGGCCAAGGATGGGACGACCATTGTGCGCAATGCAGACCGCAGCGCTCGACGCAAGAGCAACCGACGGTTCATTGAACGCACCCTGAACGGGGACAGCGATGAAGAGGCACTGGACGAAGAGGAGGCGTTGGCAGAACAGATCCTCAGCGACCAGGAGGAGGCCGCGGACGACCAGGAAGGCGGTCAGCCAGAGGCTGCAGTGCCCGACACGCCCTCAAAGCGAGGCAGGGGCCGGCCGAAGGGGTCAGGGACGGGCAAGAAAAGCAAACTGCGCAAAGAGCGCTCACCCACGCCGCCGCAGCATCTGCCGCCGCACGAAGAGTACTTCTACCAGAATCGTCCAGGAGGTGCCAAGACATCGAACAACACGCTCTCTGCGCAGAGCCTCCTCAACCACGATGAATATTTCTCGACTATGCAGACGTATGCAGAGCGCCACGAGCCGGAGATGGAGTTCCTGTTGGAACTGCACAGTCGCGCCCACGACCAGTGGATCTTCGAGCTTGAGGAAGGCTTCAATATCTGTCTCTATGGCTACGGGTCCAAGCGACCCATAACAGAAGCATTCACTGCGCATTTGTACAAGCAACTCATTGGACAGGAGCCGTACAAAGGGACCAAAAAGACGCCCAGGATTGTGGTGATCAACGGTTACGCCCCCGGCACAACGCTCAAGGATATCCTCGTAACCATAGCATCTGCTTGCATGCCTTCAAGCATAAAACTACCCAACCAGCCAACCGCACTTCTCAACTTCATACTTGATTATTTGTTCGACCACGAACCTGCGCATCCCATCCCCATCATCCTGAATTCGATCGATTCACCGTACCTCCGAAAATCCCCGGCGGCGATGCTTCTGGCTGCCCTCGCTGCGCATCCCTCCATCAACCTAGTCTGCACCGCCGACACTCCAACCTTTCCCCTTCTATGGGATGTAGGACTAAAGGCTCAGTACAAGTTCCTCTTCCATGATGCGACAACATTCGCGCCCTATGACGCAGAGATCGACGTTGTAGAAAGCGTCAATGAATTACTCGGTCGCAGTGGCAGGCGGATCGGAGGCAGAGACGGCGTCGGCTTCGTTCTGCGCTCACTGCCCGAGAATGCGAGGGCCCTATTTCGCATTCTTGTTACTGAGCAACTGGCTCTGCTGTACATGGACGATGCAGGTGGCGAGGTCGATGCTCCAGCAACCCCTAAAAACAAGAAGGTTGCGACCGCCAAGACAAGCGCCTCGGAGTCCAACCAAGGCGTGGAGTATCGTACACTTTACCACAAGGCCGTCGAAGAGTTTGTTTGTTCAAGCGAGGTAGGTTTTAGGACTTTGCTCAAGGAGTTTCACGACCATCAGATGATAGAGAGTCGGAAGGACGCCATGGGTACGGAGAGGTTGTTCGTGCCTTTCCGGCAGGAAGAGTTGGAAGGGCTGGCAGAAGATTTGTCGGGCGACGCGTTGTAATTGCGTAGGTATACCCAATTCTATTCTGTTCTTTGGTCACCGTCACATTTCGCCCTACCACGAGCATTCCAGCGCGCTAGCTCCCCGCAACGCGAACAATCCGACATTCCATAGTGCCACGTTCATTTCTTACGCTGGAGCAGGAATGTGCGGCTCATAAAGTGATGACCATGACCACTTCGAATTCTCGACTACGGAAATCGCTCAGACTCAAGAGATTACCGTCAGAAAATCAACATGCATTTCAACGCTATCATATACACAGTGCTCATGGCATCTTATGCCTCAGCCAACCCCCAGACCGACGACGATAGTAGCGACTCTTCCTCCATCACTAGTTCTGCATCACTTGCTTGCGCGACAGGGGAAACGCGGACGTACATATCGCATGCCCTTCAAGTCGCACCTTATGACTGACAAGACGAAGCAAATATGAATCCTGCTCCTCATCCATATCCTCCGAGATCGACAAATGCAAAGACAACGACCTTGTCTGCGCTTGCCATCTCGCAAATTCAGGCTTCGAGTACGTCTTACCTTGCTAGACTACCAGCAGTCACCAAAGTCTTCCCGTCCATCAATCACTCAATTACTAATCCAATTCCAGATGCCTGACTTCCTACTGTCCGACCCACACCTCTGCGATTTGTCAGGGATCCCTCGTCCTCCAAGGACTTTGCGGTCTTGCCGGTGCCACAGTCCCCACTCTTACGCACCTCAGCTGTCCCTCCTCCATCCTCGATCTCCTCGCGTCACTCATCCCGTCCAACGTCGCAAGCTTCTTACCGAGCGACATCAACACGCGCCTTCCCTCCAACATCCCGTTTTGGAATGGTGGAGACGCATTCGGTATCCCGCAAGAGACTGCGGGGACTCCGGGGTCTCCGGGGTCGACGACGGGAACCGTCAAGGGCAGTGGAACGGAGAGTCCGAGCGCGCCGAAACAGACGGGGGGTGCAGGAAAGGGGAGAGTGGGTACGGGGAAGATGGGCGCTGGCTTGCTGGGGTTCTTGGGGGTTGGGGTCATGGTTAGTGTGGGGATTATTGGGGGCCTTGCTGCCTGGTTATAGGGGCTATGCCTACATTTAGACTAGTGTCGCGGGAGCCTCTGGGGAAGTGGAGGGAGGGTGTTGCTAAGGCTTGGGTTTCTGCGAATAAATACCAATTTGTCGGAGATTAGGGACGGGTTATCCGTCTTTGTTTCTCCCGCCATGGCTGCTGCTGTTGCCTCGTTCTTGTCATCGTATGATTCTCTCGTCTTTCCCTTCAATTTTCTCTCGGTTTTCATGACAGCATCTTTTTGTTCATGACACGGTTTCCTTGATCCCTTAATCTAATCGTGATACGCACATTGGAGTCCTAACGTGACGAGCCGTACATATCACGCTCGTAGCATGCGCACCCCTATGTAAGCAAAAAAAATAAAATAAAATTGCCTCCATCGTGCTTACTCGTCCCCCTTGGAAGTCGTGGATGTCCAATTCCATCGATTCCTCTCTGGAATCACGTACTCGGATGTCTCGGAGCAGGATCCGTACCCCCACCAAAGATTACAGGAAGTGCTCTTGCTGCATGTCTACCAACTGTCTCCAAAATGCGATTCAGAACTACCGAGTTACATAAAGGGACTAGCTCCTCCTTCGATCGTTGCTCAGCAGGAAATTCCCGATTACCAACAACCTGAAGCCACGTAGAAGCCCAGAACATTCCCCAAACAATTTTCTTCCCACTCATCACAGCTTCCCCGCACAACATTCCCCGTCCTTCGCCACCAACACACTCGCCTCATTCTTACTACTAGGAACATCAATCGCTGGGTTTCTCTCAAAGAAATCGCTCGGCCTAAAGCCAACTTGGAAGACTTCCACAGGCATGACCGGCCAATCTTCGACCCTCGGATTGTGCGTTAACCCGAACACACTCCAAAGCACCAAATCCTCATTCTCGACGCTATCCTTCCTCTCCGCCATGTCTTTGACACCGCCCTTCTCCACTTGACTCTGCAGCGTATACCGTCCCGCAGCATACAGCTCGTTGTCCTGGTACTTGGTGACCCATACATGGTGCTGCGTAAAGAGGGCACGCTGAGCCTGGATGCTGCCTGGCGACGCGAGCAATTTTTGCGTGGGGGGAGGTGTGAATTTATAGGCTACAGGGTTTCCGGAATGTGGGTTTAGGTGCGAGGGATTGGTGATTTTGAAGACGCGGTTGTGTTCTGGTGCGGCGTCGTGGCCGGACGAATGCGTGATGGGCGTTTTGCGGATCTCGTAGAGGTTGCCGTTGGGGTTCGTCGTTTTGTCCCAGGGGGCGGTGTGGGATTCTTCGTAGAGGAGAGTGTTGTTGTGGCCGTCGACTGCAGGATCGATGCCTGAGGATATTAGTATTGGGGGGATGAGGTCGGGAGAGGTAAGACTCACGAGCTGCGAAGATGTGCTGATGGTTTTGCGCCAGTACACCTCCGGATACTACGTTCCCGTACTCTGAAGTCTTGCCTGGATCGATATTGACCACAGACACGATACCCGTCGCTCTGACCTCGATCACGATTCCACCAGCAGTGTCCAGTTTGAAGGCAAAGACGTACTCGTAATTCGCCAGCGTGATAATGAACTGCACCACAAGCTCTCGCATTCTCGTCACGACAGCGCGGCCCGTACGCCAATTCGTGTGCTTCCAGCCAATACCGTTGTCTTGCTCATGGAGACAAACAACGTTAGGATGGACTCGCGGTTCGCCGTCCGAGTTAATCACCACAGCATCAAAATACTTGATCACACCAAGGCAATCACATCCTAGCGAGAGGTTGTTGGCGCAATTACCTGCTCCGCCGTCTCCAAAGTCGAAAGCTTGCTTGCGGTGGAATGGAGGCCGAGCATCCGCATATGGAACCGTCATCTCACTGATACTCAGCCTGTACATGATGCTTCTTCCATCATAGTGGATGTCATGAAGAACGGCGCCTTCACGTGGGTTGAACGAAACCCGGAATCGCCACTTCTGCCACTCGACGAGCGACTCGTCGGTTACCTTGAAAGATGGGCCATCAGGTTGCGTGATATTGATGGGCTTCATGTCTTTGCGTGTGCCCTCTGGTAGGAGTTCCGGAACATACTCCGCGGATTGACAATGGTCGAGAACGCCTTCGTTGTGCGTTTTGCCAGTGAGACTTTCTCCCTTTCCGCCTGTGGCAAGACGGTCGACGCGCACAATCTTTTTCAAATGGGCATCCAGGACAGGGATGAGAGGCAGGGGATAGGCGTAGAAGTTGGAGTCTGCGTTGCCGTTCTTCGTATTCTGTGCGAAGCAAAGACCTTGGAAGTATCTTCGATTCTCGGCTCCTTCTTCAAGACCACCATACGGCCTGCTCGTTGTCAATACAGCGTTCTAGTCTAAAGAGAGGGAAGAATGGCTTACCAAGGCTCAACGACCAACTCGAATCCCTCCGGCAGCTTGAACTCCTTCAGGGCACTCTGGAACTCCTCGCTCTCCTTACACGCTTGAACGAGTACTTCGAACTCCCAAAGTGTCAGACTAGCATGGAACTCTTTCCCAATAACCTCATGATTGACCCTCTCCTTGCTTTCGACATCAACAACGGACTCATGGTACTCGGGAATCTTGTCAGAACCGATAATATCGTACTGGCATTTGGCCAGCCTCGGAGGGCGTTTCGACTGCGGAGATTGGCCGGGCTGTGACAGGTGCTCGAGAGCAAGGTATTGCTTCATAAGGTCTTTCGACGGCTCTTGAAGATAAATTTCACGGAAGTCGACCACAACATCTGGATGCCGGGAGAGGATCACATCGCGAGCTATTCGTGTTTCTTCGAGGGTTAGGGTTTTGAAGGGATGATGGGTCATGGTGCTAATAGTCGGATCCCCTCTTGAGTGAAGGGTCGTTATTTACTGGATGGCCACTGTGAGGGAAGTGAGTATTTCGATGGAGGTTCGTTGGAAGCGAAATAATGGCGTTGTTATATAGCCAGAACAACCCATGAAACGGCTCCGCAGAAAGTACGTGGTTGATAGATCGAAGGTGGAGTCTTGCCGATTCGCGCTGCAGGGTAGTGTCTCGCATGGACCTTCCGGATTCGGCTGTAGTATCTTGAAGCAACCGTCGATGTAGGTGTGGTATGAAATTACCTCCAATAACACAAGAAAGAGCGAAAGAAATGGGTTTAGAAAGACTCCAGAATCCATCAACTGATAGGTAAATTGTACATGAAGGATTGTTGCTATCATGTTTCATCATGTTACGCTCGCTACTTGGAGTAACAGCTTGCGCTGCACGACACGGGTGATCGGATGGTTCGAGATGCACTATAATATAATATAACTTATCTATGAAATACTGCCGATATATGTGTAAAATTTCAGTAACATCGCCAAATCGCGTTAAGCCTTCAAGTTGCGGCAACATATCGCGGAATCAGTTCCGCAATAGTCGTATGCACAACTTGCAGCTCCACTTCCCGTCATGGTCTAGCTTGTACACTCGATAAGGTTCTAAACCATCTTCTCCTTTCTGAAGTGCTTTTTCTTGCTCCATCGCCATAGCTTTTCAAAGCTTCCCAAGTACGACAGCCACACCCCCAGGCAAGCAATGCATAGAGGCACTCCGACGGCCCAGAAGACCCATTGACCGCTGTTCATATCTCTAATGTCGCTTGTGTTCATGCCCAGTATGCCGGACAATGTCGTCAATGGCAAAAAGAAGACAGTGACGGTCGCTGGTTTCAACATTAGCATACTCAGTGCGACAAGGTTAGCCTATAGCTTACTGAAGGCGAAGGACGCTTTCTGCTGCATGTCGTTGTCGATAGACAAGGAGAGAAAGTGGTAATTTTCCAGCTCACTAAGCCGTCGCGACATCTCCGAAAAGTTTTGCAACATCTCCCTCGTTTGATGTAGAAGGTACTCGGTAACTGATGCTTCTCTGCTAGGCTCCATGGTGATCCAGCTTTTGGTCACTAAGCTGTACGCGAACGAGTGGTTCTCGGCTTCGTCAATGCTCTGTTCCAGCGCAACTAGAACACGCTGCTGATCTTCCAACGTTCCAATAACAGTCTCGAACTCCGACTTGAGGCTTGTAAACACAGCCTCATAAGATCGCTTCAAGGGTTTCTCATACACCTCTGTTTTAAGGTTCTTAAAAAAGGACCAGTAAGCTGAGGTCAAGCGGTGTCGTTCAACGGTTACGGGGCCTTGGGAGTCGTGTAACATTTGACCCATGAGAAGGATATTGATGCCAAGAGGCAATACTGCTTCGCGCTCACGGATGCAGACTTTTTGCAGACGTTGAGCCATCTTAAGTCTTCCCTGCAGAAGCTTCTCTTTGCACCGCTGGAAACGTTTGGACTGTATACGCCATCCCTCAGTGGAGGAATAGATGAAGTAAACTTGAATAAGCATCCATGCTTGGATGAGATCGTCCGGCACTGTGCCGACATATTCGTGGACATTTTTGCTGCTGAGAATGTCTTGTTTCAGCTCTTTAGCTATTCGACCGAGCTGTGAGGCTTCTGCGACAATACGCTCTGAGCAACGGTGAGCGTTTGACTTGTCTTTCGTTTGTACGATGCGATCGACACTTCCCCAAAACTGTCAAGTCAGCACACAGAAACAAGAGCAAATATAAGTCTCTTGCCTTTGAAGTCACAGTATGCTCTAGCTTTAATGGAAAGAACAGTTCAAAGATATCTCGAGCAGCTTTCACCAGAGCTCTCTTCAAAGCCCACTCTGGCCGATCCTGTGGATCTAACTTTGCGCACGACTCATTGACATCGGATGTGGTCTTCGTTGAACATTGGATGTACTGAAGGATTTCCTCCGAGCGGGTATTTCTAGTGGAGAAGTACTGATCTAATTCAGTTAAATCGTGGTCCAGTTGACGTTTGTCGACTTTGTATTGTGGTGAAGACGTTGCTTGATTGACGCTTGCTTGAAGAGACGGACTAGTGCTCGGTACTGTAGCGAGCAGTGTGAAAATGTGGAGGTCGTCGGCTTGAGGTTCCGGTTTGTCCCGCGGCCCGTCTAAGGTAAAGAGCAGCCCAGCTTCGAAAGGAAGAGACGATGACGATGGTTGTGTTGAGTTCTGTAGATTATGATTGATCACCGTGTCGTGCGTTTCACTTTCAGAAACCCATTGCGAGCGTCTTCGCTTTAGTGGCACTTCGTCCGGGGTAGCATACTCTTCGTCATCACCAATCTCTTCAGCGCTGTACAAGTCAGTAATGTGACATAGCTTTGGGGTCGAAACTCTTTACCTTCTCCGAATCTCAAGCTTCACTGGACATCTTTTCGCAATCTCGATGACTGCACCCCAGTCCGAGGGTTCTGTGTTATAGAATGTTAGTATCTAATACTTTCCGTTTTCGTAAAATCCCTCTGGATATGTGACTGCGCAACACTGGGTGACTTGCCTAACGTTACACCTCGATAGTTGACTTGCCATTCATTGATGAGGGAGAATCCCAATCCTATGAAATGCGAAACGAAAGAGCTCCACGACTCACATTCGGAGACTGGGAGCAGCCAGAGCCGGAGTCCGCCATCTCCGACCTGAAGCATGGGCGCACGATCGCCTGGTAATGATTTGGTAGTATCTGCTGGAGGTACAAAGTTGAGATGTATAAGGCTGCTTGGAAGGTCCGGCACTGACACACGTGCACAAGAAATTATGATGCCTAGAGGTAGTTAGCTTTGTCGGTCATATAGTGTTGCAGACATGCCATCGCCAAGCATCAAACACCACAACTGTGCAACTTCAAAGAAATCGCCTTTGGCTATGTATCCTTTTCGTGAAAATTGAAGTGAGGAATCAATCTCGTCGCCGTGCCCATCGCTCGGCGATGGAGTGATATAGAAGTACGGTATCGAGATCCATCTGATTACGTCAGTAAAGTCAGGGGATAGTAGCAAGCCTGGGCCAAAAATGTGAATAAGTGTTTTCGCGGAATAATATTCTCTAGAAAGGGACGTGCAGATGAGACTTGAAAGCCTAAGCAGGTGCTATAAGTCCCACATGGCTACTTAAAGTAAGAGTGCAAGGCTCGCTTCTTGGCCAAACGACGAGGGGATTGATACTCACCGCACAACCTGCCTCTTAGTGTCTTTGGAACGGAGGCCTTGATGTATAATGCTCTCGATGGTTTCTTCGAAGTATTCGGGTTCAACGTAGCTTCCTTTTGTGCCCGGTGTCATGCGTAAAGACCGATCCGATTTCTCTCGAGCCGTGCGCAGTATCCGCAATGCACTACTGCGCTCCGTGTCGTTCAAGTATGGACACTTGGTCACATATTCCTACTCTGTGCTAGTAGATCATCATTTGCAACGTTAGCCCTAAAATCTCACGAGATAGGCACCGAAATTCATCTCCGGATTCTCCAGATGTACCCATTTGAAGAGTGGCCTCGCCGATTCTGCCTGCCCTGGTCGTTTAGTGGGTCCTACTGTGAGCTGTGCGCTGAGATTGCCGCTTTCCACGGTGTTACCACTGTATTGTGCTTTGAGGATTCTGTATACTGCTGTTTTACTGTGGGGAGATGTCTGCAGTGTTGGGCTTGGACTCATGCTTCGCTTCGACAACGTTCGGTCCAAGGCATCATCAACGCCCAAGTGCGACTCAAGGCGCAATACATCCTTCTTCCGAAGGGAATGAATGAAGGTAATGTAGCACGAGTCGGAGTCAGAGTCATCTTCGCTAGAATGTGAGAGCGTGCTGTCGAGGACGGAGACACGTCGACGTTGGGGACGCTTTGTCTTGACCGTATCGCGAGGCGGAACATTAGTGACGCGAGGAGAGCATGCCGGTATGTTGGCGGCCTCTGGTGACGTGACGAGCTCGCTTGTGACTTGCGAGACTTCCTGTGGTAGCGCAGTGATACGAGCTGGTGCACTTCTGCGGGTGACAGTGATCCAGTTGCCTCTCCTGTCCACCAAGCGTCGCGGACGAGGGGCGAAGACAGACGCGGGCAGCATTTTGCAGTGCCAGTGATCCGCTTTGCCTATAAGCGGATGGAGAAAGAATTCTTGACGAATTTTCATGCCGGTGGACGTCAGTGAGGTATTCGAATAGCAGGCGCGATGGCTGACTAGCTTTGCGCTTATCCAATCTTGGCCTAGCCTGACCATCTCGGCGATGACGGAACGACCCATCCAAATGTCGTGTCCAGTACTAGATATCACCTTGGAGCCATCGATGATTTACAAAGCTCTTGCGTCCAAGTTCTCTTCGTGACGTTGCTCGGGGTCAGTTTTCAATTGGTAAGAACTGCATTACAAAGCAGAGGGATAACCGCCCACAGCGCCTCGTGAGTGGCCATGGCTTCCGAAGTCCAGGCCGACAACGCGAAACGATTCTACGAGTCGCGCTCACATACTTTCGACGATACATGGCATCCAGATTTTACGAAACGTTTCATATCCCATCTCTCCATTCAACCTGGCCAACATGTCCTGGATCTAGCATGCGGTACCGGTCTGCTCACATTTCTTGAAGCGGACGTGGTCGGGTCGAACGGGAAGGTTGTCGGAGTGGATGTTACACCCGGGATGCTCGCCATGGCGACGTACAAGAAGCAACAAGCTGGTGACAGGTATTCCAATGTAAGCCTCCATCAGGGCGATGTCTTACATTTGGACGCTATCGAGGATTTGAAAGGAAGCACGTTCGATGTCATCACCCTAGCATCCGCTTTTGTGCTGTTCCCAGATCCGAAGGCTGCGGTCGAACACTGGTCACAGTTTTTGAAGCCCGGAGGTGTTCTTGCATTGGATGCAACGCATCCTCGTAATCTCGTCTCCGGTATGGTACTGGAGCGTACAGCGCGACGACTGGAGCTTTCCGTACCATACAACCGCTCGTGGAGTCAGTCCGAGTCAACTTTGAAGGAGGTCGTAGAGTCTGCAGGGCTACGGGTTGAGAGCGTTGTCACCGTTCACGACCAAGCCGGCTATGGAAAGCGATTGCACGACGTTGGTTCGTGGGATGACCACTTTGTTGAAAACGTGATTGTAAAGGATGTGACGCGTACCTTCGCCACAAATGAGATACGGAAGAAGGCCCAGGAAATCTTCAAAGAGGAGTGGGAAAGACTGGCGGTCGATGGAAAGGTCGAAGAAGTCGACGCCGTTTTTCTTGCAATAGCCCGAAAGCGTAGGTTCATTCCCTGACACAAGCAAGCTTGAGCTGACGTTTTTGAAGCTGCCGATGGTTCCCGATACATCTCAGCATCTTCCGGCAAAGAAGTGGTTTTCAATGGAGGCTGTCGTTGCGGCGGTGTGCAGTATACCTGTACAGCCCAGCCGTCCGATATCACCTTTTGCCATTGTCGCGCGTGCCAACAGACGGCAGGCACTGCATTCCTCGCATTTTTCATGGTCCCTACAGACTCAATTTCTTTTACTTCGACTATTACGCTCAAGCAGTTGTCCCTCTCGAAATTTGCACACAGGTGGTTCTGCACCGGCTGCGGATCGCCAATCAAGATGGCATACCATTTTGAATCGACTCAAACAGGCCTATTGATGGCTGGAGTCGACCTAGAGACTTTCAAGGGCACCATGCCAAAGATCAAACAGCACATTTTTCTGAAGGAAAAGGCACCTTGGTTTGTTCTTCCGGATGACGGAGCTGCGCGCTTGCAGACTTCGCCCTTTGACGAGCAACTGGGGCTGAAGCAACGTGAGTCCGAGTCTGGATGAGGATGTGTCTATTGGCTGTCAGCTGCCACTCGGATCAGGAGTGTTGAAATTGATTATTGGCGAGAACAAAGCGTGACGAGATGAGTACTTACGAATTTACGGTGGAGCCCCGGGGATTTCCTTTGGAGGTTCTCCTGAAACGTTAGTATTGAGTATTACCATAACACATTCAACGAGTAAATAAAGTACTTCCACAGTAAAACGATCTGAGTAGTCGCATCTCTTTGACAGACGTCAGTGTGATGCTGATAGCATGAAAGTCGGGGATGTAAACTAAAATGGAAACAAACATCGAGTCATGGGCAAGGGCGGCCCTGCATGACTTGATGCGAGTTCCGAACATGTTCCTTCTTGGGTTCAAGCGCTCTTCTGGCCGCATACAATAATGACCTCATGGGCTAGACTCGGGAACTCTCCTGCGATTCAGACATGACTCAGCTCACAATACCATCGTAATCAAACGGGCCTGTCGGCTTCAACGGAGATCAACAATATTATTATACCAACAGTGGCGGAGGCTTCTGATACGTAGAATGTATGGTAGCGTATCTACGCTATCAAAATTTGCACGTCGTGTGCTACTGTTGAAGCTTTCCGATAGTTCGTTGTATGGCGGCACAAGTGCAAGCGGACTGGATCTCTGGACCCTCAGAAAGCAGGGAGTGCGATATGTTTGGCAGGTTTTACTGCGTTTATCGTTGTTTATTGGAGGGGCCGGATTTGCGTCGTCACGTTTTGCAATGGATGCAGGGAGAGGTTGGGACGGCGTCACTGTCCAGCCACCCTGGCTCCTGCCACCGGTCTTATCATGGCTGAAATGATGGCACAACAGCACGCTCATTCTTCTACTCCCTCCTTTCTAGCCTCCATTATTCTTTAGTCTCCCTTTTTTGCCGCTTCTTTTTTTGCTCTACTTGTACTTTCGTGTCGTTCCCTCGCCGAAGTCTTGTTTTCCGGGGAAATGCAGTGCGCACGATCCTAGCGACAAGGAAGAAGATATCGCGTTTCATCCGAGGTCCGTCTGACCTCTCGTACACGTTCTTGAGAATTGCAGGGCGAGCAGACACCAGAAGCCAGGCAGATTCCTCGTAGCGCATCGGGATATCCTTCGCAGCATTCCTCGACGCCGGCTCGTATGCCTGCGGCTCTAATGCAGGCCCCAGTTAAGAGCCACGGCACTCCTTCTGGGCTCCAACACCCGCCCCTAGCTTCACGTGCGTCCCAGTGCTCACTCAGAGGCGATCAGAGAAGCCCCGTATATCGGCACCCATCCCCCTCTGCCACCAGGGCAAGACACATAGACATCACCTTCCAGGACCTCGACGTCGCGGACACGCTTCTGCGGCCGCCCCCATCTTCGGCTTCCGCTACCTTCACGCGCAGCGCAACGGCCTACAGCGGGCTCGACCCACAATCCGAATTACAATCGCCCGGGCCCCACGGCTCGCCTCGTCTCGGTCACCAGCGCTCATTCACCGGCACCTTCCTCGACAACTCCCAGCCCTTGATCAGCCGCGCAAACACGAACCTACAGCAACATACTTCCCGACCATCCTCCCCGACGAAGTCACACGCCAGCTTCATCTCGTCTAGAAGTGTCGCCGAGTCGACCGCCAGCCAGCCGAAGATCAGAGCGGGAGCTAAGGGGCTGTCTGATTGGTTCAACGGCGCCTCCGGGCAGGTGAATGTGGGCATCGGGTCGCAGTCGCCATCCCCTCACGAATCAGACGACAGCTACGACTCCGAGGACGACTCCGAGGACGACTACGAAGACGAAGGCGCCATGATTGGAGGCATCTTCAACCGCAAGCCGGCGCTCACGCGCTCGCCGTCCGAGATCGAGAGGCAGAACCAGGGTCCTGCCGCTGCGAAGCCGCCGCCGCCGTCCAAACGAACATCTACCGCCGCGAGCAGGTTCGCATGGCTGCTCAATACACAGAAGAGCGCCGTCCCGGCCCCTGCACCTTCTCCAACCTTCCACGACCCGGACGATGAGCTGCTCAACTTGAACATCTCGCAGGCACTCTTTCCCCACGGTCCTGTCGATCCGCTGGCACCCTCATCCTTCAATGACCTACTCTCGACCGCCGAGGCGCTGATTTCCCGCTACCAGACCAGCTATCGCCAGCTCTCCACCTCCTTTGTCGACGTCCGAGCCGAACAGAGTGCGCAAGACGACGAGTTGGATGAGGCAGACACACGGATTAGACATCTCAAGTCACAAATGGAGATGATGGCAGCGCGAGCCGCCGACCAAGACGAACAGATGCGGAGGCTGATGGAGGATCTCATGTTTGAAAAGAAGGCCAGAGAAGAGGAAGAGGCCGCACGGCAGAGACTCTCAGTACGAAATGATACTTGCTGTGAGCACGGGCTGTTAAGCCCCAGGAGGCGCAATCGCGTATCGAATTCGGACGTCAGTGTGGACTCTGGCTTCGAATCGGAAGTGGAGAATGATGGCGCGAGCATTTTTTCACACACCATGAGCCCGACTACCGAACATTCATCCGTCCCCGACACAGATGACCGTGAAACTACGCCGAAAGGCAACAGGCTGCAACCCATCCAGCGAGAAAGTATTTATGACAAGGTCCGCAACGGCACGGCAGGGCCCGAGAAGATAACCTGGGGTTGTTCCAATTGCGAAGGCGGCTCACAGTCTTCGGTATGGGGCAGATTAGCGCGTGAACGGGAAGAAAATTCGACGTTAAGAAGGCGAGTGGGCGATCTTGAGGACGCGGTCGACAATGCGCTCCATGTTGTTGATGGGCCGTGGGGCATGTAACTTTATATTCTATTCCATTCACCTTGTTGTATGTATTCTGGCGATTTAGGATCTAGGTGCTAGGGATGGTTATCGACGTCTGGTCAGGCGTTTCTCTTCAGTATCGGCGCAGTGCGCGCTTGCATATTAGCAACTAGCGAATTTGAATCTTTCAGATTGCTCTCATCGGATCGAGCAGGCTCTACCCAACATCTTCACTCCGCTCTCTTCGTGTGTTTGTCATCGTCCGGACTACGCCTGCCGCTTCGGAATGCAGTTGGGGAAGGTGCCGTGCGGGGAAGCTGCCAAATCCACATCGCGTGATCCTCAACACCATTCCGACCATTCCTGCACCACAAGTGCCGGCGTCGACGATTATGCACGAGTTATACGAGTTTCGGGCGATCGCCCGGCGATGCGGGTGCCCATATATCGGTGTCCGGATGGTCTTGAAACGGCGGCATGCTTCAACTCTCAACACACTGACGGTCCATCTTCACAATGACCACCATCGCCAGCCTACCAAATGAGATTCTCCTTGATCTCTTCGAACGCCTCAATGACGCACACACCGGACTATTGAGTACCATGAGGACCTGCCGCAGATGGTATCGTCTTGGGGCCACCGTTCTCTACACGCATATTTCGATGGATACAGCACTTCGAGAGGATTCAGCATGTGCTCGATTCTCGCGCCATGCTGGCCCTTGCCATCTTATACGTTCTTTCAGCGTGCGTGTTACTCAAGTCCATCTGATGGGATTCGGCATAGTGTCTGCAGATGCTTTCGACCGTCTGACTGAGCTGTGCGATGCCTTATCGGGAATGCAGAGCTTGAAAACGTTTGCTCTCTCCTTCGAAGAGGCTGTTGGAGAAGGGTTCACGGCACCCAGCGGAGCCATCGTTTCCATCCTCAAAAGTCTGCCAAAGACGGTGGTGGATCTCAATCTAGACTGCGAATGCATGAGCACATCACAGCTTGGCCAACCTCACGTGTGCCATACCTTGAGCGTTTTGTTACCACGCCTCAGAAGCTTACGGCTCAGAACTTCGCATTTCTGCTCGGGCCTTCTCTCGAGCATTTCCCCACAAGCGACATTTGACCCTGAGCGACCGCATTGCAAAGCGACATGGAAAGCGAACGCGACATCACCACTCCAGTACCTCCTCATCCGACTAATCACTAGTCCAGAGGATGAACAGCGAGCTCACACGACGCTATGCTACACTGGGGATAAGATGCTTTATGGTGCCAGGCTCGCTGACACGCTGCATGGCCTTTACACGATCGGTGCGTTCCCACTGCTCCAACAATTCGCCATCATTGGTAGAGTCGACGCACCTCCATCACCCCGAAACAACACTTGGAACGTTTTCAAGATTCGCTCATTTAACAGACGCGCCAACACTACCACTACGACTCTTCCTTGGTGTGCAAGAGGTGGCTCGAGCTCACTCTACATGGTCCGAGACAGCGAGGAAGATCGGTTCGGATCTTTTGGGGAGGTTGTGAAAGCACTTGAAGGACCTCTTGCCTGGACGAACGCCGGTATCAAGCCTCGGCGCAGACAGCAAGACAATCACTGGGAGCTCAATTACTCGAATTTATCATCTCGAAAGGAAGTCATGGAGAAGTTTGGGGTTTCGTTCAGACTATGGAAGCATGAAAGGGAGGTGGGGATGAAACTGCTACAACCTCGAACGTCCAATGGTTTCGATGATACGACAGCGCTGGTTCAAGACGTACCTCCGGAATGGAGATGGATTCCAGAAGGGCCTTGGAACTGGACGATTGCGCCTTTAACATGATCCTAGTCACAGCACCGAACAACGTCTTTTCACACTATCTAATAGATGTCTCCCACTTTCAAGATCATGCAATTGATCACGCGACAGTGGCAACGTGCACAAGTCACTAGATATTTTACTTCAATAAAGTATATATTTGACACCCTACCTCCTACAGCCTTACAACGCCCGCCAATATCTCGCCGTCCTCTATTTTATCACTCCAACCCCCCCCC